>BSBM01001138.1:3912500-4270000 GCA_027924585.1 Larix kaempferi
TTTCACTGTCATCCGCAAACAGAGCTAGATCAACAAGGTTTGCTGAGCTTACTTGATCATTGGCTGCATCATAAACACAGTCTTCTTGGCTGTATTCCACTTCACTGTGGGATTCTTGGTGCGTTTCCTGGCTTGCAAATTCAACTGGTTCCTCTTCACTGAACTCTGCTTCATCTTCTTCAGGTTCCTCTTAAGAGAACTCTGCTTCATCTTCTTCTACATCAGGTTCCCCTTCACTGAACTCTACTTCATCTTCTTCTATTTTAGGTTCCTCTTCAGTAAACTCTATTTTCAATATATCCCAAGCTTCTTTGGGAGTAGAAGCGTTTGAAATGTTATGAAAGATGGAATAATCTATACAATTTTGTATGATACTTAAAGCAACAACTTGCCTTCTTTCCTTTTGATACTCTGTCAAATCATCAAATGCTTCTAGATCACTAGGATCCACTTCAGCTACAAAATGCCATAGATCTTGTGACCTTAACAGATCCCTAATTTTTAATGACCATAAATCATAATTGTCGCCATCAAAGGTTTTCCATGAACCTATTGAAATTAACAGATTTCTTACCTCTTCGATTTCTTCTAGTATCTCTTCTAGCACCATCTCCAAGATTCGATCTTCTTGGTCGTTTCTTCTTCGATCCTTCAGAGTTCATATCTTCTCGGCAATTGGATAGAAACTCCAGATCTTCTCCACCCTTTTTGACATAGTTTTTTCTTGGATTGATCTCTGCAAGACTCAATCTTAAGCAATCAAGGCTGGAACGTTGTCCAATATTTTGGCTCAGCGTCAACAATACCTTCTCTTCAAGACTGGACTTGAACAATGCTCGTACTTGCCATCACATATGACAACTCTTAAAATGGTCAGCACAACTTTTAGAATTCATAATTCTTGTCGTTCAGCATTGGATCTGAGATCGGCTTAATGCTCAAGCTTAACATGGAGTATGATAGTTGTTAAACAATCTACTAACTAACACAGTGCGTTGATGGGGTGTGACGGACGAAATCCTATAAGTCCAAGGCTGGCCGTCGCAATTTTCCTTCTAACAAGCTTGCGACGGTCGATGCAGTTTCTCTTCATCCAAGGTGTGACATCATCACAGTTTCTCTTCAGCTGGGGTGAGATGTCGCAGTTTGCCTTCAGGAAGGGTGCGACAGCCTCCCTTCAGGGATTTTTTCTGCCGAATTTTTTTTTTTTTTTAAATATTTTTTTTTTTGTTGTGGCCCGAGTGTCCCATCTCTGTCCCGTGCTGCAACTTCCAGCCGTGTGTGTGTGCTCTCAAACTTCAGAAAAGGCTTACCTAAAAAGCAAGATCGAACGATACGTGTGTGCTTTCCACTATGTGAAAAGGCTTGCCCAACGACAACATGTATGGATCAGGCCATACGCTCTGATACCATGTTAAAATATGGAACACAGTAAAAAGAGTAAGAAGAGGAGAAACAAAATGGGAAATGGCTTGCCTTCTCAATATTAACCACAAGTATATATAGCATTACATCATACCAAAAACCACTGGTAAATACCATGGGACAGTAAATACTACGGGACAACAAGGTGTCCTAGTCACACTTAACTAACTAATGAATTAACTAATTAATGCACCAATAACAGATAGTGGACCGGTGAGATTACAATTCTTAACAAGTAGAACGAATTCACATCCAAAGAGCAAGGGAAACAATTTGAAAATTCCTTCAAAGAGAATTAGAGAATTAGCATCGGTTATCGCAGATGCTTTATGAAACTTGATAGAAACGGATGTCAAACGATAGAAATCAATTCTATCCATTCGAGAGAAAGCCTGATGCTTCACTGTGTTCTCATAGCTCCAGTGGTAATGGACACCACTCATCCAACCTTGTGAGGGAAACCAAGAGGAGTATAATCGTATGATCTACTACCAAGTATTGTACCGTTAGATATGGAAAAACTAAATAATGAAAAAATCCAATACTGATCAAATATGGAGGTAGACTTCTTATATATACTATTTTTAATTAAGTATTCAGTACCAATATAACATAAATGTATATAAACTTCTATTTAATAAATTTAAATAAATATAGTATTTTTAATAAAATATTAAATATCAAGTATTAAATATACAATTAGTGTGAGAGATTATTAATAATTATTTTAATAAGAGTATGAAATTGAATTGGATTTATGTTTTATAGTGTAAAAATAATTAAAATTTGTTTTTTTTTTAATTTGTTAAATCAAAATTTAATTGTCTATTAACAAGAGTTGTATCTGTATTACACCTATACCAAATATTTGAAAAATTTGAATTCTTCTGAATTTCTGTATACGAAAGGCCAATACTACCGAATTATGTTACTATACTACCAAGTCAACCTTTCTAGTTCAAACCAAATTCTTCATGTAAATTAATAAATAATAAGCTACAGGATAAGCTTGGTTCTTTGGAAGTCACTGGCCTACTATACTATAGTTACTCAAAGTAAAAGGTTAGAAGCGAGAAGTCACATGTAGATGCCCCTTTACAGGAGCCATGTACCAGATGACTTACCTATTCTCCTTGTTTATGTTTGGTCCAGGTTGATGTCTCTTTGTTGATGACATAAATATATTAAATAGACTGCTAGTCTCACTAAAAAAATACATCTTTGTTGTTCTGCCAGCAAAATACTTATAGCGAGCATAATCCCATCTCTACACTATATAAGATTTTCACGATCTAAGCAATCATTCTTGGAGATTGATAGCTCACAAAAGAATTCTAGAGTGAGAAAGATAAAGTAGGAGGAAGCAATAGGTTGGGTGGGTACATTCCACACACCATAACAAAGTTGGGGCAAGCAAGATTATCAACTCTTTGAATTGAGGGTGAAGGGATTGGAACAATGTTTTCCTTTTGTTGTACTATCAATATTATATGACATTTTAGTAACATGCACATAACAATGTCGTTAGAATTAACATAGCCATTTAACTTGTGATTGATAAATATTAATAAACCATCATCATGTAATTAAAATGATCATAATAACCAATTATAATAATTAACTACACATTTCTAATTAAATTGTTTTCTTATTTCTTTTACACAAGAAAACAAGTTAATGACCCAAATACTTATAGGTAACTCTCATAAATAAAAGTCCACCCACCATTTCTCAAACACATTCACAAAAGTTTGAAAACATACCTCTACATATATGTGATAAAAAAAAAAATCAACTTAAAGTGTCAAACATGAAAAGATAATATATAACCATAAAAAAGATATTCACACATTCACACCTAGTCTAATGTCTTAGAAGGATAAAATGAAACTAACGTGCAAACCCTAAATCAACATAGAAAGAAGACCAGATAAACCCATAAAAAAGAGAAGGTGCATGTATACTATACTAACGAATCACTTAAGAAATGAAAATGATATTATATTACAAGTTTAGGAGTACGACATCTTCCACCATAAAATGGTCATGGGACCACATCCATGTCTAGGTTTTAATAATATAGGTATACATTGGCTACCTTTAATAATATAAAATAAAATTGAATAGGTGAACTATAAAACCATAACCTAGTAATACAATATTGAATGCAATTAAACACGACCAAAAAATAATTACACATAAAAATTAAATATCTTTTCAAAACATAAACATAAACATGAAAAACAAAGTTTATTTACACGTCACGATTCCTAAAAAATGTTGATAATCATTACAAGAAGAAGTAGTTTATTTTGAAACATTTGATACTTTCATAATAAATAACCCATTACTCTTTCCTATCTGCTCCGAAGAAAAGCTCTGTGTTTTCTACGAGGCATGAAATCAATTTGTATTCCAATTCTCATTTCGTCCTTAACTAAGAAGGGAAATAAATGTTGTCCATATTTAAACCTTCAAAGATTCCCAATTTAATTATACTTCGTTAATACTCCCACGGATAATTATTATCTAATA
The DNA here is from genome assembly GCA_027924585.1 of Larix kaempferi. Classification (NCBI taxonomy): domain Eukaryota; kingdom Viridiplantae; phylum Streptophyta; class Pinopsida; order Pinales; family Pinaceae; genus Larix; species Larix kaempferi. The sequence continues at coordinate 3,916,461 of BSBM01001138.1, forward strand.
TAGTACTTTTATAATACTTCCAAAAATTGTTCATTTACGTGAAATAATCTATGTTAAAAACTAATGGTTTATTTGGTGAACTTGTCATATATGTCTTCTAATGGTAATGACCACATCATCTATGGCTTGCAATGCTAATGCTAGTACTTCACATAATTGGTACAAATTATCTTCCTTAATATATCTAGACATAATGTTGTGATTAATATTTTGAATATAATTTTTTTTTTAATATACTTTAAACAATATTAATGTTAATATCTTTGAGAAGATAATGGCAACATGAAATTATAACAATACTCCAACAATTATGATTTACTTCTTTGTTATATGCACAATCACAACTTTTCAATAAAATATTTTACATGTTAATTGTGCAATGGGTTTATATGTAATAATTTATTTTTTGGAACATCACATGTTCGTTGTTCGTTGTGTTGTGTTGATGCCTAACATCTACTTGATTCTGAAGTTTTGGAACATGATGTCATTGACTAACCTATTAAATTTTTTGGCAAATAGTTATTTCTCACCAAATACTTCATCATGTTATAGGAACTATGCCATTGTGTTTAACTCATCAAGCTGTTTGTCTCAATATTTCGTTTTCCAAATTCTAAATTTATTTGACCGTTTCAACAATTAACAAGTATGTATCTTAATCAAAATTTCGAAATTTCGACAAGTATGTATCTTTTTCGCCCTGCCAGTTAAAATTCCCCACAAAATTTTAAAAATAAAACACACCCTCACCTTCCTAAATTATTCTCCTACCCTTACCTAATCCATCGGTCCTATGTTGGAAAGAAATATTAAGCAATATATATACAATAAAAGCATGTCACAGTCAAGGGTGGGGTGAGGAGCAAATGAAAAGTGAGCTAGAGGGCGCAACGAGAAAAAGAAAAGTTTGGAAAACCCGACATGTAATGGCAAATAATGAAAATGCACATACGACAACAAATGGTGAGATTAGAGTGCGATGAACACAGGCTTTGGATAGTTGTTTAACACGTAGGTAGAGGCACAAATCGCTGCCATACACAGTTCGCACAGCCCATGTCGAGGGGCGGTATTGAGCAGCTGAGATAGGCATACCAGGTCTAGCCTTAGCGTAAACAAATTTACCAGGTCTAGCCTTCATTATTCACGTTTGAAAAATTATTCCAAGAGTCCACAACACAATTTGATCAATATAATTATAATTCCTAAAGTTTTACTCGTAAATTGTAACTACCCTCTTTAAAAGAAGTTCAGTATTGTAGACAGAATATAGATGTGTCAAAAGGGCAATAGAGAGTGAAGTAATAAAATTAATTACCCCATATATTGAGTGGGTTGCGAATGGTCACGAGTGTCAACTTCATTTGATGAGAAACGAGATATATAGTTTCCAGGAACAGAGAGCCCCGTCGCACCGAATCCTTGTATTGGATCATGTTCAGATGGATATTGTCCTTCCACCTGACGGCACTAAAGTTTTTTTTTCCATAGCCCTCATTTTGTTAGTTAGAGCCTCTATATACATACAAACTGTTGAAGAAATCCATAAATCCACAATGACGTGTAAGATGCCTCAATTTTAAACTTACCTTTTTGTGCAACGACTTGTTTATTTCCTCGAACAATTCCTGCATACATTTCCATTGGTTGAACCTTTAGAGATTTGAATGGGTCAAAACATTCCAATTCATACTTTTACATCTTGTAATTATAAGATAAAAAATACGCATCCACTTCATTGTAAATATAAAACCTCAGATTACATTTTTATTGTTAATATTTTTTTTAAAAAGTGGAGTGTGAATGTGTGTTCAAATTTAGTTTAGGGATAACTTGAAGTAATTATTATTTAAGATGATTTATGTACAATTTTTAGCGAGCTCGTTACCATTTTAAATAATGCATTTTTGGTGAATGGCGGTTATAGTTACAATTCATTTTATTCGTGAGTGGCGTAGGTTACAGTTACAATCCATTTTATTGTTTTCCTTTTAATTAATTTTTTGTATATATATTTATGATAGTTTAAAATGATAGAGAAAAAGGATGTGATAAGTAAGGAAAGATTTTTAAAAGAGTAATTAAAATATTTATATATTTATGATGATTTTTTTTTCACGGAAAAAAAATGTAACTTACTATTCAAAAAGTACTGAATCAAAGTTATATCCAAAAATATTCTTAAAAAAACAATTCAGTCATCCGATAACATCCAGGGTGAACATATGACAGCCAAAAAACCTTTTCCTAAAATACTAAGGTCTGAAAAGTCCAAAACCTAAAGAGGATAGCTTCAGTCTTCAAGATCATAACATCAATACATAAAATATAACATATATGCCTACGACGAATAACTGATAAGGAACATCAACAACAAATAAAGGAGAAGCATGGCATGGCAAAAGGAGAATTTTCTAAATGAGGAGTCTAGGCTGCATGATACTATATGTCATAGTCAAGATATGAGGGTATAAGGCCAAGGTACAAGGTTCTCATAGATTTTAAGTGTGAATTAGGATTTTTGCTTATAATTTTTCTTTTCATTATCTTTATTTGTGTGGCATTTTATATAGTGTTGCACATGTATAGACATATATGTTATATTATGCTGAAAATTTTAAAAATCAATTTTAGGAAAAAAAAAGTTTATAAACAATTACACAAAATTTCTAAAAGTAAAATTTATATCTTAAGAAAGATTATTTGATTTTCTATATTTTGTCTTTTTACATCATCCTAAAATTCACTATGCATGTACCTCTAATTTCCTCTTGAATTTAGAGGTTTATGTTTTTTCAGTTTATGTGGCAACTAACGTGTCTTTAAAGGAGCTTATGATTGTGCATTATCCCACCCATCACATTTTCATAGGTAGCATGAGTTCCCATTGTACATGAGCCCAGAAATTTCGCTATCACAAATGAATCCATTGCAAGCATGCCCAATGAGTGCACCTTGATGCACTTGGTTAAGGCCATGAAAGGTAATGCTCACACTCTAAGGGAAAGCTCAACTCCCTTGGAACCCAAGGTACTCTTATGAGATATCTAACTCAAAACTCTTATGATATATCTAATTCTTTTGAGGTTATATTTGCTTGTAATATTATGAAAAATATTATGTAGAGGAGGTTTATGGTTTGGAATAATATTTTGAAAAAAAAATCAAATCGAAGATAGCATCAAAATACTAACAAAACTCTTATCTAGAAAGGGATGCAAATAAAATTAACAAAGCTAAGTGTATTAAGAGAAATGAAGGAGAATATGAGGCTAGTCATCCTTGAAAGGGTCGATGGCCAAAACTATTGCTCAAGATGCTAAGTCAACCTAAAGTATCACTTGTCTCCATGTTAACCATATATCATGAAATTTGTTAAAGTGAAGTGAAATATATATGGGATCATATAGGATATAATACCATAACATTATATGGGGTCATATTCTAGAATATTCTAGAATATAATACCATCACATTATGGGTGAAAATATTATATTTTTATCTAAATTATAGAAGGATAGTTAGCTTTATAAGGAATAAGCCAGAAAAATTCTTTAGAATGGTTGTACAAACCAATCATAGAACACGAATGTGTAGCTAAATCTCTATATAGAGATTTATGTGGCTATGGCCTTCCTTATGGAATAGAATCATGGTGTGTGGCTACAAGTAATAGATTCGTGAGTAAACTAATATTCTCATCCAATGTAAATGGGAATCCAAAAAATGCATCGAAAAGAGGATGGGGACTTTGGTGATTGCCATGGGATTTTAGGAGGAAAAAATGAGGATTACTAAGTGTCACCAATATTATGTTTATCCTATGTTAAAGGACAAAAAATTTCCAATGTAAATGGGACTCCAAAAAATGCATCGAAAAGAGGATGGGGAATTTGGTGATTGCCATGGGATTTTAGGAGAAAAAATCCTCATTATAGCACACGATGATCTGAAGCTGGTTTTACATGCTTATGAAGTGTGGGGGTCTTTAGTGGGTTAGATGTACTCGAATACTACTTTTAATGTTACCTCTTTTTCCATTCTCTTGTGGATTTGGAACTCATTAAAATATCCCCTACCTAGATCAATACAAGGACAAGGGAAGGTTTTCAAGGGAGACAATTAGATAGAATTATGGAAAATGAAAACTTCAAAAGGTTTAGATATTGGATTGGTGTATGAGTAAGTTGGATTGGTGTATGAGTAAGATGAAACCATATGTCCATGTAGAAATAAGGAAATGGAAGCCACCTCTTCCCATTTCAAGTTCAACTGTGATTGGATGAAGTGTGAGGAGTATGTCCATATTGTGTATGAATCATGGTTCAAGTATTATCGTAGCAGGCGATAGGATGATGGGAGATATCCACAAGAACCTGATCAAAATCAAAGGCATAACAAATTTCTTCTACTTTTAAGGATTCTCTTGAAATATTTACCACAACCGAGGAGAAAATTGAAATAAATCATAGGTATATTTCAGGGATGGTTAAAATTATGATCAAAATCGAAGGCATAACTTTTGCGGTTCGCATGAAGCTAAGAAGTGTTTACTAGATTCACATGAAGCTAATTGAAAAAAAAAAGACACTTGGTTAAAAGAGGGAAACAATATAATACTAAATTTTTTCGACACTTGGTTAAAAGAGGGAAACAATATAATACTAAATTTTTTCGTGGGTATGTAGAAAGCATGAAAAGCTTAAAATACTATATGGAAATCAGCATTGAACAAGGGATTTAGTTATCCAGAATTCAAGTCATATCAAAGGCTGCAATTATCTCTAGAAGAGACTATAAACTTAGACCAATGTTATCAAAGTACTGAAAATCTCCTATAATTTTCAGAGAATGGTAGATGCAGACCACAATTTATTTATGATGCAGTATCTTGGAAGGGATGAGTTTATCAATGTTCTCAAACCCTTTAAGGAAGAAAATCTCAAGGGCCTAATGGCGGTTGGCTAGGGAAGTTATTTTTAGGGTTTATTGATTTGATCTAATAGGACTTAGTACAGTTCACCCGATTGAGTAATCCAGGTCAAAGGGAAAATTATCGTAGCATACAAAACCACATTTATAATCAATATACCAAATGTGGATAACCCTTCCTCCTTTGGCTTTTTGGAGGGTAAGTTTATTCATGAATCGAGAATGGTTGAATAGGGAAATTTTAATCTAAAAACTGAATTTCAAAGTTTTATTTTTTATTTTTCCTAAGTTAATCCTCTCCCAGGCATTTAACAAAAATAAGAAACTGTACACCATACTTTTAATGATGCAAGTGGGTTTGAGAAATGCTCTTACTAACTGGTAGGAGTGTTTTACAATAGTAATTTTATCAGTGATGAGACAAATGGGGTTGTTATAAGATTTTTAAATCCTTAGAAGGGTTGAGACATGGATGTCCTCTTTCACCTCTCTTACTCCTACTTCTTTTAGAAAATTTAAAGAGATTTATATTCTATAAAAAAAACTAAAAGAGGTTAAGGTGGAGAGGGATGTCACATGATACATCTTATTCATTGTTTATGTCCTCTTGTTTGAGAATGACATTGCCAACGATGCCAATACCTATTAAAGGATTCTCGGATTGTTTCACAAAGCCACTCGCATTGAGATCAATACCCAAAAATATCCAAGGGTAGATCAATTGTAGAAATCGAAATATTACCATACAAACAAGAGGCATTTGAATCCAAACAAAAATACATTGGCATTGAGAGCGGTTGAATATGGAAATTTTAATCTGAAAACTAAGAGAATTTCAAAGTTTTTTTTTTTTTTCTAAGTTAGACCTCTCCTAGGCATTTAACAAAAATAAGAAATTGTATACCATACTTTTAATGATGCAAGTGGGTTTCAGAAATGCTTTTACTAACTGGTAGGAGTGTTTTACAATAGTAATTTTATCAGTGACGAGATAAATGGGGTTGTTATAGGATTTTTAATTCCTGAGAAAGGTTGAGGCATGGATGTCCTCTTTCACTTCTCCTACTCCTACTTCTTTTAGAACATTTAAATAGATTTATATTCTATCAAAAAAAACTAAAAGAGGTTAAGGTGGAGAGGGATGTCACATGATACAGCTGATTCATTGTTCATGTCCTCTTGTTTGAGAACAACATTGCCAGCGATGCCAATACCTATTAAAGGATTCTTGGATTGTTTCACAAAGCCACTGGCATTGAGATCAATACCCAAAAATATCCAACGGCAAATCAATTGTAGAAATGGAAATATTACCATACAAACAAGAGGAATTTGAATCCAAACAAAAATACATGGGTATTGATATGAAATAAAATGATTATGAAGAAACAAATTAGATATGGCTCTATGATAGAATAGATAATTAGATATGGCTCTTTTATAGAATAGATTGAAGCCATAACAAACAGTTCTTCGTGGGAGGTGGAATAAGCCAATTTAATACTTATGTATACTGAAGCTCTATAGACTACATTCCAAAACTAATTTTTAGTAAGGTCATGAAAATATGTTTGATTTTTTAAGATGTAGAAAGAAATAGATGTATGCGAATCTTGAAGGGAATAGGAAGACGAGAAAATAAAGAAAAATAGAGAGCATAAATAACATAGATAAAAAACAAGAATAGAGAATAAAATTATTTATATTTCATATATCATAAATATTACAAACTTTGAATGCATAAACACGTATACAGAGCTACTACTCTTTCATCACATTCACAAAGATGAACAAAAATAGAGATCCATGTTTGTTGAATGCTTCTCAACCTATTGTTGCTACATCAATGCAACTTCCTCTCTCTTTTCACTCCATTGTTTTATTTTCACATACATTGTATTCTAAAACTACCCTCTCTTCTATTCATATATGCTCAACACATGATAGAAAAAAAAGAAATTTATTAGTTGCAATTAACTTTACATTTAAGGCAGTCTTGTGTGCATTGAATGGAGGAAAAAATAAAATGGAAATATCTGTAAAAGATGAAAACATCGCATGCTGAAAGGATTGACAAAACATGCTCATGGATAGGAAAGAGGAGGGGTCTATGGAGAATTAAATGATGGTAGGTGTCATTGATTTCAATACTACCCCTTAATCACAATTGTCATCTATGATACCGAATTTGTCTCTTTGGTGCACAAATATTTCCTTCCCCAGTGGTTTGGTGAAGATGTTTGGACATTGTTCTTCTGGTCTACAATGTTCCAAAAATACTTCTCCATTGCTGATTAACTCCCTACTAAAGTGATACATTGCGTCAATATTTTCACTGTTTTTTTGAAAAATTGGGTTCTTTGGCAATATTTTAGCTGATTTGTTGTTGTAATAGATATTTGTTGCCTCTTATCCTTCATGCCTGAATTCTTTCAACATTTTCTCATCCATATTGCTTGACACACTGACCCTGTAGCTACTACATACTTTTCTTCAACAAGTGAAAGAGTGGCAATTAGTTGTTTCTTTGAATCCCAAGATACTACACTTGATCCACAATGAAAAACATAATCGGAAGTACTCTTCATATCATCTATACTACCTGCACAATCACTATTAGTGTATCCTATCATCTTGAAGTCACTTGAACTTCAATAGAGTATTCCATAGTTCCTTGTTCCACTAACATATTTCAAATTTATTTTCCCTGCTTGCCAATGAGAAACTTTTGGAGATTCCATGAACCTTGAAATGAGATTAACATCAAACATTATGTCCCGCATTGTTGCTATTTAATATACAATCCTACCAAGAAGTTGTTTGTACACGGTTGAATAAACTTTAGATCCTTTATCATCATTTCGTAGTTTAAACCTATGACAATAGGTGTTGGGGCTCCTTTGCAATTCATTGTCTTAAATTGCTTAAAAATTTCATTAGTATACCTATATTGTGAAATAAATATAGCTTTTCATTCTTATTTGCTTCTATACCTAGAAAGTACATCATTAAACCCAAACGAGTCATCTCAAATTCCTTTTTCATAGCTGGTTTGAACATGCCAATTAATAAATCACTAGTGAATATCAAGTCATCAACACACAAACAAACAATTATAATCTCATCAAGTGCTCATTCATATTGGTGTACAATGTAGGCTCACTGTTGCACCTATTGAAACCATTTTTCAAAAGATAACTATCAATTATGCTATACCAAGCCCTTGGGGCTTGTTTAAGTCCATAAAATGCTTTCTCGATTTTGTAAAATATGTTTTAATGGCCGAAAATATCATACCTAGGTGGCTGATCCACATAAACTTCTTCTTCTAAGAAACCATTTAGGAATGACAATTTCGCATCAATTTGATATATTTCCCACTTGCTTTGAGCTGCTATGGATAATATTGTCCTCATGGTGTCTAAATGGAATACCATTGCAAATGTATCACTATAGACTACCGTAGGTTGTCGTGAATAACCTTTTGCTACAAGCCTTGCCTTATGCTTTTTCACATCTCCATTTGCATTTGATTTTTTCTTCTAAACCCACTTCACTCCTATCACCTCTCTCTCTTGTGGAAGACTCACTAATTCCCACACTTGATTCTTTTATATAGCATCTATTTCTTCATCCATTGCATTTAAACATTTTTCTTCCTTAATTGCTTCTTCAAAATGAATTGGATCATCTATATGTGAATATAAAACAAAAAGAGAAGTAACTTCCTACATTGTTTTCACGTTCATTTTTCTCATAAATGTCTCTTCAAATTCTCATTTTTTGTCTCCCTAATCTCGCTAGTGTGGGTTTTGACATATCACTTGAGCTTGTAGAATGTGAGCTTGATGGTCCAGTACCAAGAGTACCCATTTGAGATGGTGTTTGTTGCACATTTGATGGAGTATTTGCTTGAGTATGTGCGGCTATCCTTATGCTTGATGAAGGTGTCATTTGACCACTTGATTGGGATTGAATGGGTTTGGAAGGAGTCACATTTGAAGGAGTACTTGCTGGTATAAAATATACTTTTCTTCTTCTGGTAAGTTGGTTGCAATATTGATTTTTTTATCCAAACTTGTATCCCATGCTTTCTCTTCTATGAAATGTACATCTTTGTTGATTATGACCCTTTTGGTTATTGGATTGTACACTTTGTATTCCTTTGGTTCATCACTATATCGCACAAATATGCACTTTTCTCCTTTGTTATCTAATTTTCTTCTCAATTCATCTGGGACATATGCATATGTTGCACATCCAAATACTCTCATGTGAGTAACATTATGTTTTCTTCCACTCCAAGCTTCTTCAAAAATCATATTGATGACACTTTTAGTGGGACATTTATTCATAATATATGTTGCACGTGCTATAGCCTCAACCCAATATTCATTTGACAAATGTTTTACTTTTAACATGCTCCTTGCTATTTCCATGATTGTTCTATTTTTTTCTTTCAACTACTCCATTTTGTTGAGGGGTGTACCTTGTGGTAAATTGTTGGTGGATTCCATGGTCTCTTCAAAAACTTATGAATTCATTTTAAATGTATTCACCACCCCTATTCGTTCTCAATGCTTTGATGTACATTTGCCCACTTTGCTTCTAGACAAAGGCTTTGAATTGACGAAAAATAATCAAACACTTGATTATTGTGCCTTAGAAAGTAGAGCCATGTTTTTTTTGCATAGCCATCTATGAATGTCAAGAAGTAGTAGCTTCCACCAATTTATGGTGCTTGCATTGGTCCACACAAATATGAGTGAACAATATCCAATGGTTTTTTTTGCATGAATTGACTTCCCCGCTAGAAATGAATTCCTATGATGTTTACCCAAAATGCAACCTTCACATATTCTATCTGGTTTTTCTATTAGTGGCATCCATTTTAGCATTCTTTTCTTGTACAATGAGTCTAAACCTCAAAATTTTAGGTGTCCAAATCTTAGATGCCATAACCAATTTACATCCTTAATTTCTGCTTGAAATATTACTTGAATGACTCTTTTAATTTTCTCTTCATCCTCTTGTGAGTTTGTTGAAGGGGGTCCTTGAGCAAATTCTACCTTCAAATCTAGTTCTATCCTTAGGGGAAACATTAGATATTACTACTCATTTAGACTTTAACTATAAATTGATCACTTTGAAATTTATCTAAAATTGTGCATTGTTTGTTTTTGAAACATATTCTATACCCCTTTTGAATAAGTTGATCAATACTCATCAAGTTATGATTCAACCCAGGAACAAAGAACACATTAGAAATAAAAAATTTCTCCCCCTTTCTCGTTAGAATATTGACATTTCCTTTTCCTATAAATGAAACTTTGTTATAATTCCCCAATGTTACATTGATTTTACACTTTTATCTGAACTAGAAAACATTTTTGGATCCCCTATCATATGATTGTTGCAACCTGATTCTAAAAACCATATATGCTTCTCAATTTCTTGTGCAACATTGCAATCTAAGAACATGATGGCCTGATTTCGATTTCATTGGTAAAATTTGCATTTTGCTTCCTAGAATCATATTGTTTCTTTCTACATTCATTTAAGTAATTTCTTACAATGGTGAAAATGAATTGAATATTTATCATACCTTTAGCCTTGAGGTTGATTTTGAGTTGAGATTTCATTATTGCCTCTTCCGCCTGAGTTTCCACTTGTGTTTGATGGGCTAGTTTTTCCACCTTGTATGAATGTCTTCATGTACCTCTAAAATTCGATCTTCCCATGCCTCTACCATTGCTTATTGAGACGTGTCTCTTGAAAGCATGCTCCAAAGTTGAATTTGGTGACCCGCTTAGTCTATGCTCATAAGAAATTAGAGATGCATATAACTCATCAACTGAAAAATTGTGAGATATTTTATGTCTCTTCTATGGCCACAACAATTGATTCAAATCTTGTAGGCTCACTTCTTAAAATATTTACAGCCACTCTCCTATCTTCAATAGTTTCACCATGTGATCTGATTTGGTTTACCATTCCAATGATTTGAGTGAAGAACGAGTCTGCTCTATCTAATTCTTTCATGTATATGGTCTCAAAATTCCTTCTTATCATTTGTATCTTAGCTATCTCCACCTTGGAAATTCCTTCGTATGCAATTTGAATAACATCCCATGCTTGTTTTGACTTTGTTGTTGTTGCAGTCCTAGGAAAAATGCTCTCATGCAGCACTTCTTGAAAGATATAAAAGAGATATTTTGAATTTTCTTGTTATTCTTTAATAAATATTTCTCTAATTGAGACAATGCATTATATGTTGCTACATCTCTTGGTTCAAGGTAGCCATTCCCAACAAGATCCCATATGTCTTGAGAATAAAACAATTCTTTCATTTTTTATTTCCCAATAATCATAATTTTTCCCATTGAATTGAGGAATTTGTGAGTTTGTCAAACTTCTACTTGGAGATGCCATTACTGACTAGAAATAACTTGCTGGATAATTCTTAGCTCCTTCGAAACCTTTTAAGAAATTTCAATTTTATTGACCTTCATCCAATGAAGTGAAGAGGAAGAGAAAAAAAGGAAGCAAAACCTATAGCAGAAATAGCATAGATAAAATCTCCTTGAATCTAAGGTCCAGAAAAGGTTTGGGTGCTTTTTATGGAAGATTCATGCTCTACATAAGTCCACCATTTTCACATGGTTGGATTTGAACCCTCACCTTGGATAACCTTAAAATGAGAGAGTGGCAAGCGTCCATATTGTCTTTGAAAATATTTTTAAGACAATTTTTAATGCATAAAAATATTTATTTTGTCAAATTCTAGGTGAAGATTTAGTCGTGGATATAGGAAGATGCATTTTTTTTTTTGCTTTATATATTAAAAAGAGTACAATAGAGAGGAGATGCACTAGGATGAGACAAATGTCTTTGTAATTTCAAATAAACAATTATAGAAAAAAGAATATAAAAAGTAATTGGTAGTTGATGCATGTATAATAGATAGTTCGTAAAAGACAACCCATTTAACTAGAAGAATGGGCCTATTGATATTCACTAAAAATGGAAAGAATTACATAGTTTATTATAGTTGCTAACAAAAAGAAATATACAATTATATTGTTAAAGATGTCCAAGAAATAGAAAAAAGAATGTATATTTAAAATGGTTACATCTTGATATGAACGAAATGAATGAAGAAAGGTATATTTAAAATTGTTACATCCTGATCTAAACAAAATCAATGCTAAAAATGTAAATAAAAAAATATTTTAATGTATTTACAGAAAATCATCATTCTGTTCAAGAACATTGGTTGGCTCAAGGGTTATCCTATTACTCTTTGTGTGGCATGATAGTGTATACAAATTCTGCGGTGGATTTAAATAATTTACAGGATCCATGTAAAACCATGGTGCATGTCAAACTCATATTTGGATGGGCCACGATTAGTTGCATGTTTTAGTTGAATGGTAATTAGATGTAAAATGCATTAGGCCAATAATAATAGATGTTTATAATGGAAACAAAAATTCACTAGAAGTTGTGCATCATTTTTATAAAATACCTTCCTGCATAGCTGTTGAATAAGGTCAAACATAAACTGGGTCTGCAAAACATCAACAGATCAATACTGTTAGTTTAAGAGAGAATAGTGTAAACAATAATCAACTGGTAAGAATTTCTTCTTTAATAAAAAATCTAGTTTAAGAAGTGATCAATGAGGCTATGACTTAGTGTTTGTAGTCTAATAATTGCAGTGACGTAGAACTCTTATATTCTGATAAGAAGAATGTCGACAAATTGAAGAAATAAGGATTGATGCATAATATTAATTTTTTAAAGTAGAAATTTGGTATATAGTAAATTTTATGACTTTATTTTTTTGGAAAATAAAAAATTAATAATTATATCGCATTATTAAATGGTGTTCATAAATCCACTCGAGATGAAGTAGATTGATAGAATTTATAAATTTAGAAATACCTTTCACAAGAGAATTGATTTGTTAGTGGTTAACATATAGCTTTATGTATTTGTTAATGATTAACGAATATCCCTTAGATTGTTATATTATTAGTAATAACCATATTAATGTGTTAGTGTCAATATCTAGTATTTAATAGAAAAAATATGATTTTTTCTCCTACGGGGGACATTAATATGTTGCGGACATTAATATGTTGCGGAGGTTGTATTAATATGCCCATATGGGGCAAGGTTTTTTTTTGCTTATATGGTTTTCTATTTGGTTTGGTATGTGCTGGATTAAACGAATTAAACAGAATTTTTAAAAACGCATTTTTTAATTGTTGATTGGTGGTGGGTTGTTGACGTTCTCCTTGGGTTTCCCTCTCTAGGAGGCAGCAGCGGGGGCCGGGGGGATATTAGCCACATTAAACTATGGGGAGAGTGGTTTGTATGCATGTTTGGCGTGGAAAACGGGGGCTTTTCCAGGAGAGTTGGGAAACTTGTGCATATGGTTTTGCTCTTAATTTCATTTTCTACGGGTTTAATACATTTGCTCCTTTTCCATGGTTGTTATTAATGCATGTTCCCTTCGAGGGATGAGCCTCGGAGGATGGAGGAGGGTTTTAAAATTGTGGTGTTTTGGTTTTGTTTTAAGTTGTGGTGTGTCATGGATTGGAAGTCTCCCAATGGTGGATGTTTTGTTGGGTGTTGTTGTGGTGGAAGCTATTGTGTCGTTGTCTTTGCAAGCTCTTGCTAGTTGTTCGGTGGTGGAATATGTGAGTTTGGTGTCTTCTCTTTTTCGTCCCAGCTTTGTTTCTCTTGTGGTTGGTGTGCAAGAAACGGCGCATCGGTGCAGCTATGCATTGTTAGTTCTATTTTTCTGTAGGTTCTTGGTATGTTGATCCTTTGATGTGTGGACGCGGGATTATCCACAGTGAGGCTTGGGCTGCTTGTCTGTTTTCACGTGTTTCTTCCACTGCTGCTTTGCTAGGTATGGCCATGGCATCCTTCGCAATTTTTTATCTCTGCTTTAAAAAGAAAATTATTGGTTAGGCTTGCTACTTTCTTTCTTGGAAAAAAAATTGCAAGTTTTTTTAGAATGCATGTATTTTATCTGATGTCTTCATTTGTAAGCCTAGATATAGATTTAAGGTTTTGAGTCAAGGGAAAGAGGCCTTCTATTCCTAATCCATCACCTTCTTCCTACTTATTCTACGAGCTCATTACCAAATGGATGTGTCCATTTGTTTTTGTCGTTTTGACAGTGATGACTTACAGGATTGTAACAAGATTTTTTTTTTTGGGGGGGGGGTGGTCATAGTGAACAATGGAAAGCCAATGTAATCTTTGTTTTGTTAAAAATAAATGTTATGACTTTTTTTTTTGGAAAAAGAAAATTAATATTTATATCGCATTATTAAGTGGTGTTCATAAATCCACTCCAGATGAAGTACATTGATAGAATTTATAAATTTAAAAATACCTTTCATAAGAGAATTGATTTGTTGGTGGTTAACATATAGCTTTATGTATTTGTTAATGGTTAACGAATATCCCTCAGATTGTTATATTATTAGTAATAACCATATTAATGTGTTAGTGTCTATATCTAGCATTTAATAGAAAAAATATTATTTTTTCTCCTACAAGGGACATTAATATTTTGCGGAGGTTGTATTAATATGCCCGTATGGGGCAAGGTTTTTTTTGCTTATATAGTTTTCTATTTGGTTTGGTATGTGTTGGATTAAACGAATTAAACAGAATTTTTAAAAACGCATTTTTTAATTGTTGATTGGTGGTGGGTTGTTGACGTTCTCCTTGGGTTTCCCTCCCTAGGAGGCAGCAACGGGTGCGGGGGGGACATTAGCCGCATTAAACCATGGGGAGAGTGGTTTGTATGCATGTTTGGCGTGGAAAACGGGGGCTTTTCCAGGAGCGTTGGGAAACTTATGCATATGGTTTTGTTCTTAATTTAATTTTCTATGGGTTTAATACATTGGCTCCTTTTCCATGGTTGTTATTAATGCATGTTCCCTTCGAGGGATGAGCCTCAGAGCGTGGAGGAGGATTCTAAAATTGTGGTGTTTTGGTGTTGTTTTAAGTTGTGGTGTGTCATGGATTGGAAGTCTCCTAATGGTGGATTTTTTTGTTGGGTGTTGTTGTGGTGGAAGCTATTGTGTCGTTGTCTTTGCAAGCTCTTGCTAGTTGTTCGGTGGTGGAATATGTGAGTTTGGTGTCCTCTGTTTTTCGTCCCAACTTTGTTTCTCTTGTGGTTGGTGTGCGAGAAATGGCGCATCGGTGTAGCTATGCATTGCTAGTTCTATTTTTTGGTAGGTTCTTGGTATGTTGACCCTTCGATGTGTCGACGCAGGATTATCCACAGTGAGGTTTGGGCTGCTTGTCCGTTTTCACGTGTTTCTTCCACTGCTGCTTTGCTAGGTATGGCCATGGCTTCCTTCGCAATTTTTTATCTCTGCTTTAAAAAGAAAATTATTGGTTAGGCTTGCTACTTTCTTTCTTGGAAAAAAAATTACAAGTTTTTTTAGAATGAATGTATTTTATCTGATGTCTTCATTTGTAATCCTAGATATAGATTTAACGTTTTGAGTCAAGGGAATGAGGCCTTCTATTCCTAATTCATCACCTTCTTCCTACTTATTCTACGAGCTCATTACCAGATGGATGTGTCCATTTGCTCGAGAACTAGTTCTTTGGTAGCCTTCTTATGTTAATGGATTCTAGCTCTTTCAAATTTCAAATAGGTTTGTTTCCCGGTTCAGATGGTCATAACTGAAAATTTTAGATTTTTTGGTGGGTTTGGATGTATGCTTAGATTATTTGGTTGTGAATTAGAATTTGCGACCCTTTCTCAAACTCTCCATATCATAATACTGCTTCAAAGAATTCAAGTTTTCCCTCAAACTCAATCCACCATGGAGCTACACTTTCTCCCAGCCCCCCCCTTAAGCTAGTGATTTGAGGTAATTGATGGAAATCCCTTGCAGTTTACTACCAATTTCAATAAGTAGGGGTTGATTTAAAATTTTTACTTCGGGGGTCTAGTCGTGGATACCTAATAAAGACCGTTCCCATGATAAACCACAGTTTTGACCACAATTCCCAATTTTGAAAAATAATTTTACCACCATGGGACTTGCACCTGTACATACTTGCTAATCTTTAACCTTTGGGCATGCTTCCATGATGGATTTCAAGTCGCATTTCCTTCTGTTCTAAGAAGAGTTACAACTTTGTCCCCATGAGCAGTCTTGTTTCTGTGAGAGAACCTATTTGTCTTGGAAAATGTTTCTTTGATTTCCCAATGTGATAGAACAAATTAGGATGGGTTGTATGATTGGCATAAAGTTACACTGAGTAGAAAATTGGGAAATGGCCATATAAATCTTGTACATAAATGACTGTTGATTCTATTTTGCATCATATTTAGCAGGTTTCATGCTGAGCTAAATATATATGTTGCAAATAAGGTCAATATAGATCATGTTGTTTGTAGCCTTCCTAATGCAACACTTGTGCTGGTTTTATTGTGCACAAGGGAACTATTTTGGATATCTATGTATATTTTCATTCTATGGACATAGAGTAATTTGGTATCCATGAAAACTTGCTTATTTTTTAAATGTGTGTGTGTTTCCAAATTTTTTTGCTTACTAGGTCTTCCATGGGATTTTGCATTGAGCCCGCAAGAGGGCAGGAGCATTCTTTCCATAAGAAGTGGGTCGAACCATGTGGTGGAACTACATTGTGTGTTGGTTGTTTTAGGTGTTTGTATTTTATGTTCGATTGTTCTATTTTTCTTGAATCTATAGTAGCCTTTGTGAATTATTCTAGATATGGGATATTGAACATCATAAGTGAATAAACTAGGTCCCTGTATGGACACATACATTTGTGCATCCTTTAAATAGACTGTAAAACAATAACTTGTTCAAATTTGAAGATAATGGCATTTCTAATATGTTTTTGTTATATTCTATGTTTCCTGCATTTATAGTGGCCTTTGTTAATTATTACATATTGGACATCATAAGTGAATAAACTATATCAATCTATGGACAAATACATTTCTCAAACCTAGAAATAAATTATAGATCAATAGCTTATTCAAAGTTTAAAATAGTGACATCGTGCATATTTTTTGGTGGACAATCATTAGGTTTGAATCTGTTTACACATGCTACATGTGGTTGTGCTTGTACACTAGCAGAATTATTTCAAACATCTATGTTTCTTTTCAACTCTCGATAGGATATTCCTATACTCCATCCTAGTCCTACTAGCTTTTTAGTCATTTTCATTTTCAGTCTTCTAGGGTTTGCATGCATTCCAGTCATCGTTCCCAGCACCTAGCCCTCAGTTAGCTAGCCCCCATAGCTTCTTCCTGATTAGTTTCATCCCTCCTAGTGCCTAGTGCGCCCTCCTTTCATCTACTGCATGAGAGAGGTGCACTTCTTCACCTACCATTCCATTTATGTTTAGTTAACAAGAGTTCTCTCCCTGATTTTAGGCTTGACTCACTCTCTACTGACCTTATCACTCCGATGGACCTCCAATGTGACTAGACATCATGTTCTGACTCCAGTTAGCTCCATGAGCACCCTCCATTGAGCCTCCTTCACTACATTAGTGCTTCCGTGTGCCAGTTACACCTACCACATTTAGTTAGACTCAGTTTGACTTTTGGTTGACTATTACTTGTGCATTGATGACTTCACTGATGATGAGTTGGACTCCTAGTTATGACTTGATGACACTCCACTGATAATGGATCTGTCCATGTAGGCTAATTCAAATCACACCTGGTGTATTCGAATCCTGAGCATTGTATATTTACCTTTTTACTATTCAAATTAATGTAACTTGTGTAATTATTCTGCCTCTATCTAAGCTCCTTTGGATCTATGTTCTTCTGCTCTTCTCTTCTTCTATTATTCCTATATTCTTTCATTATGAGGTTTACATCATCTCTTTGGATCTACTGTGAGCATTTTCACAACTCTTTGGTATTTGTATTCGACTTATTGGTATTTATTGATTGATAACTAGTTATCAAGAGGTTTAGTTTCAAATTGTGTAAGTTTTTTATTTTTAACATAAACACAATGATGTATTGATCAGTTTCATAGGTGGTATTCTATATCTTTACTAAAAAAATAGTCTCAATTCTTCTTTTGGTATCTTCTTATTTATCTTTGGGTTGTTTTTTACTATAAATATTGTCTCAGTATGCATTCTAATTGTTCACATAGACTATAGCTTATGTTTTACTAGGATGTGGTCATGATGTTTATAGATACCTAATGCAGTCCTTGTGCTGGTTTTATCATGCATAAGGGAACTATTGTGGACATCTATGTATATTTTAATTCTATGGATGTAGAGCAATTTGATATCGATGAAGACTTACTTATCTTTTATATGTGTGCGTGTGTTTCCATATTTTTTTTCTTATTAGATCTTCCATGGGATTTTGCATTGACCCTGTGAGAGGTCTGGAGCATTTGTTCCATAGGAAGCGAGTAGCACCATTTGGTGGAACTACATTGTTATTGGTTGGTTCAAGTGTTTGTAGTTTATGTTGGACTATTCTTTGTTTCTTGAATCTACAGTGGCCTTTGCGAATTATTTCGGATATGGCATGCCAAACATCATAGTGAATAAACTAGAACCATGTATTGACAAATACATTTGTGTAGCCTATAAATGGATTGTAAAACAATAGCTTGTTCAAACTTGAAGATAGTGGCATTGGCAATATGTTATTGTGGGAAACCTGTTGGTCTATTATGTGTTTCTTGAATATAGTGGCCTTTGTTAACTATTGTAGATACGGCATATTGGATATAGCAGGTGAATAAACTAGATACCTGTATGGACAAATACATTTATGTAACCTAAAAATAAATTATAGAATAATATAACTTCTTCAAATTTGAAAATAGTGACATTGACAATATGTTTTGGTGAGTAATCATTAGGTTTCAATTTGTTTGCACATGCGACATGTGGTTGTGCTTGTATGCTAGGAGATTTATTTCAGACATGTTTGTTGCTTTTGAACTCTTTGGTATTTGTATTCGACTTATTTGTATAGTCTCAAATCATGTAATTTTTTTTATTTTGTTATTAACATAAACATGATGATTTATTACTCAGTTTGATAGGTGGTATCCTATCTCTTTACTAAAAAAATAAAGTCTTCATTCTTCTTTTAGCAATGTACCTTCTTCTTTACCTTTGGGTTGTTTTTACTATAAATATTGTCTCACTATGCATTCTGATTGTTCACATAGATTCTTGATTGCGTGTTACTAGGATGTGACTTTAATCATAATTTTGTCTTAGTATAATAATTAATACATCATTTTTAACACATGGTGTTCTAGGGATGTGTGGAAGGCATGCTCATGCCTACAACATTGCACATGTACATGGGATGTGGACATGGACATAGAATCATATAAGCCATAATAGCTTGATCATTGTGCACTGTGCCTCTCCAAGGCCAAATGCACAATATTTCAAATAACAAAGAAGACATATCCATCACATTTAATTAAACAATTCTACAAGCAAGTAGGTTTGAAATCGAATTTATTGTGCTTATAGGATAGACATAAAAAATTGTAATTCATTTAGTGATGGACTTGGGATTTTATATTAGATTTTGAAATAATCACTACTAACAATGTCAGCTAATATTTTATGGATGCTAAAGAAGGTGGGTCATGTAGCTTCTACTATGGAATCAAGCAAACAAAGTTGACTAGGTTGATGTTGTAGATGTGAGGATATAGTAGGAGCAACGGCATATCCATCTTGGCAAGGGAAGAAAGCTTCACTATAATTGAAACAACTACACCTTAGCAAAACATATTTTTAGAGAGACTAAAACAAGGATCCAAAGCAATGGGAAACAAAGTCAAGGTGATGTGGCGTGTATTTTTAGAGCAAGAAGTGAAGATAACATTGCATTACAAAGTATTATCCTTGATATTATTTATTTTTGAAGTAGTTATACAAAGTATTATGAAACAATGGAGCTTAAATAACATACAAAATAACTCATGCCTTCTACAATTCATAGAAAATGGCCATATATGGAAATATTTTTTTAAGTAAATTGGATCAATTACACAAAAAATATGAAAGTCTTGTTCATGCAATTTGAGGTATGAGCTTAAAAAGTGGTGAATAGGGAAAGGCAAGGGAATATGAATAAGAATAAGGAGATTGAAGGGAATCCAAGGAGGAAGAGCAAGAGGTCATTGTTAAAGTAGCAACTACAAGAAATCAAACTTGGGATTAGAGGAGAGATTATAATACACCAATGCCTATAGTTGTGAACTTGGCTGGCAAGATTGATCTCTGGTTCTCCTAGCTAGTTGTTTTTTGGTTGATTTTGAGATAGTCAACAAACTAGTGAAGAAACAAAGGTAGGGGAATATGCATAAGAATATGGAGATTGGGAGGAACCAGGGAGGAAGGGAAAGAGGTTTTTGTTAAGGTAATGAATCCAAAAAAAGTAAAACTTGGGATTAGACGAGAAAGGCTAGTGCACCAATGCCATTGCTCCTTTTGCTTAGGTTAATTTTCCATTTTATATATTGCTTTCAATCAAGGGTACAATGGTCTATGTCTAGGTTAAGGTATAATGTTTTAATGACCAGTTTCCAATTGAAGCACGAATGAAGTCTTTTCCTGCATATAGATCTAATTTTTTAAACCCCCCTTTTGCGATCGAAAGACAATTCAACGGAATGGGGGAGATATAATAGCATACATACATCTTATTTTTATAATTGTAATGGAATCTTCTTTCAGGATTATCTAAAGTCTAATATGTTTGTAAGTTTTCATATATATATTTAATACAATAGTCGCTAACTTACAAAAAGATAAAAAATAGTAATAAATAATTCACATTCTAAGCATTCTCAAGTATCTCTAATTACAAATTTATCAAATTAGCATACCATATGAAATTCTTCATCTTATTTTTGTGTTTTATTGTTTAGGAAAAGTTCTTCCAGGTAGATTGATCTAGGATTGACACTCATGTTAGTTGCTAGTGTTTCCCTACTAGTGACAAGGAGCAAATGTTCTCTCATAGTTGCAGTGTGTTTCCAAGATTTTTGCAATATGCATGTATCAATCTTACATTTGGTTTCGTCATATGGACTATTTTTGCAGCATAGTAGATTTTTTTTTTTTTTTTTGCATGCAGTAGTGGTTGCAACAAAATTGGGCTCTAATTTATTGAATCACTTTCCTCACAGATCCCCATACTCAATTCAAGGTCTCATTTGTCAAGTGTTGTCAATGCAATCATGTTACTAGTGCAATGGGAATTCTTCATGTTTAATATGCATTCCTTGCAATCAAGGCCATTTTTTTTTACTTAATTGTTGAGCATTCTCATTTTCCATGTTTAGAGATGTCTTGCTGCTTGACTTGGGTGTCGTCATGGCTTTGGTCAAGTTAACTTGCAATTTAGAATTTGGAGGAAGTAATCATGCTGAAGGTATGGATTGCTCAACTACAAAAAGAGAAAGTGTTTTTCCAGTCAAAATCCTATTGAGTTGACCATGTCCATAGTGGTCCAAAGTTGAGTGCTATTTGTCTCCTTGCATGCTAATCTAGTTGCCATTGTAAAATGTTGTTTGTGCATTGATGCATCTCCTTTCACATGGATCTTGATTTGACTTGAATTATGGAAATGTTTGAATATGTTCTCCTCCTTGATTATTGGCAGTGACTATATTCTTTGATTTTTTCACAACTGTGACCCGAATTTCATTGTTCTTGTTTTGTTGAATGCCTCTCCATTGTTGTCATTTTTGTTGGAAAAGTAGAGGGGACAATTTTGACTTTTTTGATGCAAGCTTGTTGCTTTGTGTTATTTTTATGGATACTGGTAGTTTCATAATTCCTTGTTCCTTATTGCCCCTAATTAATAGGTGATTTTTTGTTCAAGAACAAACTTGGATATTGACTTTTGCGCCTTCCATCTTACATCCTGACTTCCCTTTTGTCCTCATAGCTAGATTTTTTTCAATTATCATGTACAAGAGAGTGTTCATTTGTGCCAAGTAAATGTACATATTTTCTTCCTTTTTGTTTTTTGTAAGCTTTCCCATTGTTGCTATAGTTTTTGGATATGCATTAGACAATAAACAATGTGTAGTGCTAGATAAACATGTTGTCATAGGAAGATTTGTTTCAATTGTCATGTGTAACAATGATTCATATTTTCCAATTCAATGTAAATATGTTCTTTTTCTTTATCCTGGCAAGTTTTCCGATTTTTGCTATAGTTTTTTCACATCCATTGAGCAATTAGTAATGTGTAGTGCTAGACAGGCATGTTCCTTAGAACATGGTCTTAATGTCATGTTCAAGTATGCAAATAATGTTAGATAATGAACTTTCCTTCATGAATTGCTTCCTTTGTCTTTCTCTAATACGGAAACAATATTTACACATTCATCATTCTTGTGGTTGCACTCAGTTTTGATTTTCGCAATCCTTTCCTTGTTTATATGAACTTGTAAGAAACAATCTCTCTTGCTAGAGACATAGGATGCTCCCCTTCTTTGCCAACGCAATTTTTTCCTGACATTTGACAAGTTGTCTTTTCCTTTGATATCATTGGGGATTTATTGTCGTATAGTACTATCTCGTGCCCATCTTCGGTTGAATCTTGAATTAGAAGTTATGTACTTGTGCATTGTTTAAAGTTTCCTATATGTATTATCATAAACAATTAACAGAATTGCCTGCAATTTTCAAGGTTCTAAAGCTCTTTGCCATGTCTTTGGCAATAGAGCCATGTATCTAGAATTCCAAATTTCATTCACATCAATTGCAGTTATTTTACAGTTCTAAACATGTGACACTTTCAAGAATTGATCAAAGCTTTATGCAAATCATCTTAGGCTTGGATGTTCTTTCGATTAGTTTCTTATTGATTAAGTAAGTGCATAGTCTAGGTTCTATTCTTTCTTTCTTGTCTAATGCTATCTTACAAACACAGTTACAAGCTGCATTTATGCATAAACATATTTTTCCTTCCATTTCATGTCTTTGTTATTAATTTACATGAAATTTGATTTCCTAGTTATATACATTTGCCTCTATTTTCTACATTGTTGCATTGCAAATGATCACTAGAATAAAGTGCAATTTTCTAAATCTATTTGTTCTCCCTGTTCCTTTGGCTCTTAAAAACTTGTATTATTCCAAATTATAGTGAAATGGATCAATATTGAAGGGAAATTAGAAGAAATGCACAAAAAAAACAATATATGTAGCTTCCGAAACTGGCCACCACTTGTAGATTTAATTTTTCTTTCTCCTTTCTTTGTTATTGTAGATCGTGTCGATGGCTAGCATTTCACTACATGTGCTCCTGCATTGGAAAACAACTCTTCATGTTTTCCTTTGACAAACTTGTATTGTGTTGCAGTGCAACCAATGTTGATGCAATGGTTATGAATTTTACATGGAATTGACTCATTTTTAATCAATGTACTTTTTCTATTGCATGGATTTGTTTCTTCCATTCGTTGTTTAGTTTTGTTCGCAAGTCTAGATGGAATTTATTTTTGACTACATTCTCTAGCCTAGGCATCAATCCATTAAATAATGTAATAATGTCCAAGAGCTATTTGTAATATCCACAATGTATAGATAAAAGTGATTAAACAATAGTATGGTAATTCCTACAAGCTACTTGCAATAAGTGTAATCTATTTTCAAGAACATTGGACATGGTCTATATCTTGCCTTTTCCAAAACCTTCATCCTTGATCATTCCATAGGAAAAGAAACATGTCAGCTTCGGGTGAAAACGCGAAGTTGGGTAACACTTTCGTGAGAATTGGGTGCCCGAGCAACATAGCGGAAGCTATTTGACCGAATAAACATATTTATTCGGTCGAATAATGTTTGTTATTTGGCCGAATAACTATAGTTATTTGGACGAATAATCGATCATTTATTCGGCCGAATAACGTTTAACGGTGAACCGTTTAAATTGACAGAGACCTCAAAATATGTGCAAACGAATAGCCGACCGGTAATTTTGACCAGTGGTTCTATGTTTATTCGGCTGAACAATTATTTGGCCCAATAATTATTCTGCATAAAAGGTTGGCTGCGGCCCACATTGGGCATTTTATGCTCTACAATTGACTGGTCCCCTCCTGTCTCCCCGCCAGCCACTGCCAGACCCTGCATGTCGCCCCGCCTTTTGTCGTCACTTTTCGTCCCTATGTGTTGATGTCGTGGAGATCCTCCACCCTCCCGACGTTGAGATCTGCCACCTTATCAACCTCCTCTCAGCATGGAGATCTGCCACTCTATCGACCTCCTCTCGGCATGGAGAGCCACCACCCTTCCGGCCTCCTCTCAGCATGGTTCTATCGCCCCTTTCAGTCTCCTCTCTGTGCTATTTTGTCGCCCCTTTCGGCCTCCTTTTGGCCTGGTTTTGTCGCTGCTTTTGACCTCCTCTCAGCCTAGTTCTGTCGCCCCTTTCGACGTTGTTATGTTGCCTCTTTCGATGTGGATCGTGAAATTGGTGTGTTGTGGAGTCTACCAGTTCAGGGTGCTTGTTCGACCCGTAGATGGACAATGTCCAATTTCTATAGTGGTTGGTTGTCGTGGAGTTGGACAATGTCCAGTGAAGGTAATGTAATTTTTCTTTTTTCTTTTTGTTAATTTTCATATTTTCGGTGTTGTCAATGTTATTTCTAATTTTTATACATTGTTGGCAGGTGCTGTTTCGTTTTTTCGGTGCCCGGCTTCATTTTGCTTCCTTCGTTGTTCGGATTCGGTCGCTCAAGTTCGGTTTCATCGGGGTCTGTCAACAGTGAAAAATAAACAGGTATACCTTCTAATTAAAAATTAAATATAGGTTAGTTGAACTCTCAATTAATTTGTCAATTTAAATTATGATAAACGCTTTTTTTCAGTTGGTGAGTGTTGAACTCTGTCCACATGGACAGAGTTCATGAGCTCTGTCCACATAGACAGAACTCATGAATTGTGTCCATGTGGACATAGTTCATAATTCTGGCCACTTTATTGAACTCTGTCCACATGGACAGAGTTCATGAAATCTACCCACTTTATTACTGTTATATAATTTTGTAAGGTGCATGGTAGATGGCTAATAAAGTATTATTGAATAATGTTAATGGTGGATATTGTGTTTAAAAAAACATTTTCTATTTTACACATTTTTTTTACAAAATCAATAAATTTAGATTTTAATAAATTCAAAATGGTAATTTATTCCTAAAATTTATTATGTTAGGATATAATCATCTTTAACTAGCATTATCAAATAAGATTACAAATAATCATCCATAACAATCATTTAGTATTTCCCATTACACCCTCATAATGTTACATAACATAGTTTCCAAAAATAGAGTTCATGTACTCTATCCACATGGACAGAGTTCATGAACTCTATCCATGTACTTAGAGTACATGGTCAGAGTTCATGAACTCTGTCCATATGGACAAAGTTCATAGATCAATATATTACCCTAAATTTCCAACACAAGAAAGACAATTGTATTATGCACCAAACAAAAAATTATTATCTCAGATTCGAAGTTAATTCCTTTATTGTGGAGATTTTAGTAGTCTTCTCATTGCCCTGGTGTTTTTAATAAACCATAGGAAATGGAATAGGTCAAGTGAGCACACAATGATCCTCTAGATAGTTTGGGCGGAGGCTGCTTCTGAACCAATAGTGAATTCCTCATGTTTTAACCTTCTCTTAGTAGCTTAGTTAAAACAAAGAGTGGTGCCTCTAATTCAGAGAATGGGACAGCGTTTCAAAGTTTATGGTATTATTTATTTGGACTTAAAATAAATCTTTGTATGTCTAAATATCAAGTAAGTTATTAACATAGGATTTAAATTAAGATTTAGCATGTTCATGAACTGATTCCTTGACATAAAGAAATGTAACCTTCACTTAATATTTGACCATATTGGTTCCATTCATTTAAAACATGAAAAACACTTAAAAGATTGGCACATTAATTCTTCATACATCCAACAATATTAGCTATACTCATTTTAAAAACTATTAGATGATATTAGGTATATTTAGGTCCTTATTAAAGAACTTAGTTTCTTTTGTAGCTAGGTCTTAGAATTTGTAGAATTAACATGTAGAATTTGTATATGTTATGAGTTGATAGTTGTGTAAGTGTAGATATCATATCAAATGGAAAGAGAGGAGTCTTCGAGGCAAAAGTGTAGGAGTTCATCACATTCTTCGGGAGTTGGTGTCCCATTTGATAATCGAAGTTTGTCGACTTCACCTCGGGACTCAATCTTATTGTATAGTTCACATTCATCCAATTCACGGTGAGGCGATAAGAGTACAGATGGTTCCCCTTTATGTTCTGTGGGAGAACATCAATCTCGACCTTTTGTTGGTATGAACATCAAACTTTTAATACATGTATAGATTGTATTATTGTGTGTATGCAGTTTGTACATGTTTACACATAGCTTTGTTTGTATTTGAAGCAGAGAGGGAGGAAGATCGAGCAAGGGAGACAGACATGGGTGCATAGCAAGGTCCCCAAGAGGCTCGTCATTCTACACAATGTGGCGAAGGTCAAGCCATGATGCAATTTGTTGAACTAGTCGAGGGTTGTACACCCATAACAACTTATCCATCTGATTTATCTGCGAAGCTTCCATGGGAATGTGGTCTTGCACAAACGAACCTTGAAAGTTGTAAATATCACTATGACAGGATGCAACGTGATCTTTCTTGTTTGGATCTCCTTCTAGAGAACAAACAAAGTATAGAGATGGTTTTGAGATCATTACAAAAATTCATTGAGGTATATGAGAATCTTGGACCAACAACAGATGGTTTTGTTGACTTGATGTGGAGAAGAAGGGCCCAAGTGATGGGTCCAGATAAGTGGGTTGTTGTGAAGGAGAAAGTGACCAAAGAATAGGCCATGGGAATGTTTGAATTAAAAGAGGGCCTAAAGCGAAAAGCATTGAAAGTGCAATATTTTAAACACCCTCATCTTGCACATCATTTATATGATCGTTTCCTTGCAGCCTATGGTTGGTTGCCATGGAATGATGAGGTTTCTAATTATTTTGCCAAATTTTTTTTATGCCGAGCTTTTTTTAAATATAAAGCCATACTATACTAATATTCATTCCGACTTTTATGGAGTTGGAAAGGGGTGAATATACGATAGAAAAGGTGCTCTTAGAGATCCCATTACTGTTCGACCTCCACCTCAGATATCTCGCCCACCTAGGCTTGTGACTTACAAATCGGAGATGGAGCCCACATCAGAACTTGGGACAACTGCAAGGCATGCTGTTGCTGAAGGTTTAACTTTGGCATTAGTAGGAGCTGATGTGGGTTGAGTCGAGAGAGGGCTCTAGCCACTATTCGGAAAAAAATTGTTTACAAAATGAACAATGAGTTAGATGGAATGAGCATTGAAGATCTCAAGGGCTATGCTAAGGTTTGTCGTGATATAGCTTTGGATGTCCTGTCCAATGACACATTGAGTTTATGAGAGGTTTGTGTACTTTCAATTTATTTACTTTTTTTATTCATTTTGAATTGAACTTTTTGTTACATTATATCTATGTTGATATTATGCCTATTTTAATGTATAATAATAAATACACTACGTAAATATTTATTGGTTGCAGTTTTCTAAAATGTTGAATGAACATATTTTTGAGTCTCCAGTAGTGAAAATGTTGAAAATGTAGAAAATGTAGAAGAGCATCATGGAGAGGTATATTTATTATTTACATATTTATATTTATGTTTGAAAGATATTTTATCATTTTTTTTATTTTTAATTTAACTATGTATCTTAATGTTAATTTGACTTATCCATGCAGGTTACTTTAGATTCGAACTTTTTAGATGATTTTCCATCTCTTGTGAGCTAATTATTTTAATCATTTTGTTTCATTTTTAAGTTAATTAGTTAATTTTAGTGTTTTTTTGCTTGCACTATGTTTTATTTATTAACAAAATTTAAATTTTAGGGAAGAGAACATATGGAAATTAGCGGTGAGGATATAGGTTCCTTGATGGATGTGGATATTGACACCGAGGTAATTTTGTTCATAATTGAACTGTTCTCTGATATCTAAGTTTAATATTTTAATTTTTTGAATTTATTTTAAAATAGTTTAAATAATTTATGAGATTCATAAATTTTTTTTTATACATGTTGCAGCTTGGGTCTCTTCAATCTCTTCGAGTCAAAGGGAAGAATCTAGTGGAAGAGTCTCTTTGATCTATTCGAGTCAAAAGGAAGACTGCAGTGGAGGATAGTGGTGGACTTGCATTTAGAGAATTTGAGGTAATTTTGTTAATAATTGAATTGTTCCTTGATATAAGTTTAATATTTTAATGTTTGAATTTAGTTTAAAATTGTTTAAATAATTTATGATATTCATAATCTGCTTTTATACATGTTGCAGGTTGGGTCGAGTCCAATGGAAGACCCTAGTGGAGGATAGTAACGGACTTCTATTTAGAGAATGATTTATATTGCTATTTTTATGTTGATATATATATTGTAGTTTTGGACATCGAGGAGCTTTATTTTTTGATTATACATATGTACATTGAACTCACATGTTCGTGAATGTTTTTTTTTTATTATATACATGTACATTGAACTTACATATTCTGTGTGGTAAATGTTTAGAATGTATGCATTATTAAATTTATGTATGTATATAGATGTAAAAAAATTCAGTGTTGAGATGTAAATAATGATAGGAATGTTAGGGATGAATGTTAGGAAGTTTTGATAGGAATGTTAAGAATGAATGTTAGGAATGTTAATAATGGATGTTAAGAATTTAGGAAGTTTTGATAGGAATGTTAGGAATGTATGTAAGAATGTTAGGAAGTTTTTATAGGAATGTAAAGAATGTTAAGAAAGAATGTTAGGTTCAAGTTAAGAATGAATGTTATGAAGTTAGTTAAGAATGAACGTTAGGAAGTTTTGATAAGAATGTTAGGAATGTTAAGAATGAATGTTAGGTAGTTTTGATATGTGCAATCTAATGTTAGTGTTTAGATAGAATTTATGAAGTTTTGATAGGAATGTTAGGAATGAATGTTAGGTTCAAGTTAAGAATGAATGTTAGGAATTTTTGATAGGAATGTTAGGTAGTTTTGATAGGTGCAATCTAATGTTAGGAATGTTTGTAATGTTAAGAATGAATGTTAGGAATGTTAAGAATGAATGTTAGGAATTTTGGATATGATAGGAAGTTTTGATAGGAATGTTAACAATGAATGTTAGGAAGTTTTGACAGGAATGTTAGGAATATTAAGAATGAATGTTAGGAAGTTTTGACAGGTGTAATCTAATATTATGAATATTTGGAATGTTAAGAATGAATGTTAGGAATGAATGTTAAGAATGAATATTATGAAGTTTTGATAGGATAGGAAGTTTTGATAGGAATGTTAAGAATAAATGTTAGGAAGTTTTGATAGGAATGTTAAGAATGAATGTTAGGTTCAAGTTAAGAATGAGTGTTATGAAGTTTTGTTAGGTGCAATCTTATGTTAGGAATGTTTGGAATGTTAAGAATGAATGCTAGGAATGTTAAGAATGGATGTTAAGAATGAATGTTAGGATGTTTTGATAGGATAAGAAGTTTTGATAGATATGTTAAGAAGTTTTGATAGGTGCAATCTAATGTTAGAAATGTTAAGAATGAATGTTTGTTTGATATATAGAACCTTGGTTTTAACATAAAACTTGAATTTCATATAAATGATAAATTGAAATTTGTATAAATGATTCATATTGTCAAATTTGAACTAATGATTCATGTTTTCAATGTTCAGGTACATTTTGTTAGTTGGTGAACTATAACTGCTGCTGAAATCATGGCAAATGAGGATTTAACGATTTTTTGTTTTTTAATCATAAGAAAAAATTATAGGATTGTGAAGCTTATGCTAAATTAGAGCAATGATTTTAGATATCAATTTGATGAATTTTCATCGATTTGTTGTAAATAATCATTGCCTTAATTTAGCATAAGCTTCACAATCCTAGAATCATTTCTTATGATTAAAAATCAAATGATCGTTATCTCCATTTGCCATGATTTCAGTTATGTGAACTTACACAAGTGATATTCTAAAAAAAGTCATGGATCATATTTATATGGATGGTTCATGCCACCACAAAACTAGTAATGGATCAACCCATCTAATGGATCAAGAATAATAATTTCCCATTTACTAAGTACATTAGAGAAGCATGAAATGGATTAGGTGAATAGAAAATCTAGCAGGTTTTTTGGTGATTCCTCGCTTACATCATTCAGTCAAAAGTAAAGATTTGGGGCGGAGTGTGGGGACAACCACATCCGTTATCTCATCCCTTAAGTGGTCTAATAGACATATGGGGACCCGAATAAAGTACTTTACATGGAATTTGAGATGAAATTACACATTATTGTTTTAATTACCAAATAATTTTTGAATTCATTTCAGCATAGTAAAATACAATCATTTAAACTCTTATTCTAGTTCTCATTCAAGATCAACATCATAGTTCGAAGAAAAAAATATATTGTACACAACATTTTACATTGATAAAAACATCGATCGATTCATTCTTGATATAGTTAAAAACATTGCAATGGAGTGCCATCCTCAATTATCCGTTCATGGTCATATTAGGACAGTTTCCATTTTTTAGTTTTTAATTGTTTTTTCGATGGAACTTGTACCAATTTTATTCGAGATGCACATACTAAATAACTATATTGACAACATATAACATCAGGTTCATAATCCTGAAAGTAGACATAATTTTCAGTCATATGGGTATGCTAAAAAAAATAGCCTTTTAAAATTATGGATCCTCTCTCGTATGCATATCTATTGTCGTTGTAGTCCTCCAATAACTTCATCTTTCCTTCAATGCATCGCATCAAATAATACTTCACATTTTTTGTTGTTGTCTAAAGGTGCAATCACAACGAAAACATCCCCTGTGCAAATTACAATTGGCATTAGGGTTTGTAAATCAATTAAATTGAATATGCACATAAGGTGATGGACAAGAATGAACAATCGACAAAAAGTTGTAAGATCATTACCTTCTCTAACAAGAACTGAAATTCTGTCGCCATCAAATGATATTGCTATTTCTTTTGATTCTAATTCTTCTATGACTGCTAGTGGCATTTTTTCCTTAGGATTAATCTCTGTGTGTTTCTAATGTTTTACATAGTTGTTCGTTATGTTTTCACAAACTTCTGTAGATTCAACATTTTCAGTGAAAATATGACAAAAGCATGATTTCTTTTTACTATCAAATGCAAACACGTTTTGGAAGGATTTTGTTTGAATAGAGTGAAAATCTCTAGTCTCATGTATGGTGCTAATGTTGTATGGTATTGATCTATTTATATCTTGGACCCCAACAAGCCAAAAAAAAACTACACAATAAATGATAAATCACAAATGAAAACTTTTGATGTTAGTGTACATATACTTAAATGTTGGTGTACATTTTTTTAAATTGAAAATTAATATAAATTAAAAAAGTCGTGTACATACCTACGCACATCTTTTGATTGTTGATTATAATCATGGCTTAGACATAATTTACACCATTGGACAAACTCTGCAGCTGAATGAAATTGTGCAGAAGAATGGTTTATTTTCCATCCTCGAAGTGCTCTTTTTATACATGCTCTTGCACCATCATGTTCACCTTTTCCATGTCCAGTTTCAAAGAAATTTCAGCGATGTTTAATGTTCAATGCTTTATGAAATCGACATAACCAATAAAATGATTGCGAAGATTTAAATTGTTCCACACATCCATCTGACCATATCCAATGTTCATTGAATTTAACATCATGTCTTTTTAGTGAATCATATAAAATATTTTCAATACAATGCTGAACAAAATGTGTATCGTGTGTACGATCATTGCTGATATAAAAGTAATATTCTTTAATCACATCTTGATTGTCACATGTGCTTTCAATGTCATCAACATCCTGTTGAGAATGTCTATATAGAACATGGAAAAATATCGAAACTTCGTCAGAATGGTAATATTCACTCTGTCTCTCTTTTTGCACAGCAAATGTGTAGTTTTCTGCAAAATCAACCACTGACAAAATTGTTCCTGGTGGAAAAATTTC
Organism: Larix kaempferi; assembly: GCA_027924585.1. Lineage (NCBI taxonomy): Eukaryota > Viridiplantae > Streptophyta > Pinopsida > Pinales > Pinaceae > Larix > Larix kaempferi. Next base: position 3,948,582 of record BSBM01001138.1, read on the forward strand.
ACGACATTGTTTGAATTAAAGGTCTTGCCATCGTGCCCTATGTGAATGCTTGGAGTATTTATAAATTTCACTTTCAAATTTCTTGAGAAAATCTGTCACACATATTTTATCTTCTTGCAAATCAATTCTTTTGGAATGTGCATCACTAGAAATTGTAGCATAATTGTTGTATTCATATCTTCTCCAATCAACGATTACATTTGACAGCGACTGATCATTATCAATAGGATATTTATTGTGGAATAAAACTAGATTTCCACAACGATGACAATGTTTTCCATTGACACATTTCTTATTAAAAATACTTCATCGTGATTTCTCTCACATAGAGTTTGAGATATGAATTCATGTATTTTGGGCGGAGGTGGTTAATTTGTCCAAAACATTTTACCAAATTCAAGAAACGTGTCATAATATAATTGAAATTGCACATGATAATGGCAACAACATGTGTCACGTATCGTAATAGGTCTAACATAGCATGGTTTTTGTTGCACAAATGTAGTGATTGACACATTAATTCCACAATGATCTTCCTTGAATTTATTGAACAATTGTACTTGTGTCATTTCCATTATATGTTTTGGACTGATTTTATATACCCCTCCTGATACTCTTTGTCATATCACATCCCTTGAATTTGGTGAAACTCGAGCATGTGCCAACCAATATTACCGTACAATATCTTTAACACATGCTCCCATTCTATCTTTGTAAGGCTGTCTACAAATAATTGCCCAGCAAGCAAGTTCATCATTTTCATCTATTTGCATTCTAAATTTGCTATGTTTGTATAATGTCTTTCTTGAGGTTCCAACTGATTTTTCTAGTTGTGTTGTCAAACAATTTTGTCTAGTACTAGCTGAAACAATTGCTGTCTGAATTGCTCTACGTGCAGCACTGATATCTTTCTTCCTGGATTTTCCAAATTTTTTTATTGCATCAACTATATTTTCGATTACATTATGTTTCAATTTCGACTCTTTTGTCGCCTTGTGAATACCCAATAATGCCGTAGCACCTTCTAAATTCTTGGACACTAGTAAACATGTCAAAATTTGTGTTTGTCCTACTATTGAATAATCCTTCAGAACATCATCATAAAATTTTGTAGCACGATATCGTGCAACTTGTTTGGGTATTTTTTTCCATATTTGTTGCAATCAATGTCTTCTAACATTTCATCATCAATGGTGAAAGTACCTATACATCAAGTTGAATTTAATTTAACGTATATCCAAAAATACAATTCATTATAAAAAATGAATTTAGAAAATACATGATATATACATACCGAGTCCAATTTCTAGATCTTGAACTTGACCTTCAATATTGACTTCATCGACATTAGCATGTAAATAACTATTTACATCTTCAACAATGGTTTCTTAAACTTCAATTTGTTCTTTTTGTACTCTATTTTCAATTTTCATTTCATCAACATTATCATGTAAATCTGTATTTATATCTTCAATAATTTTCTCTTGCGGTTCTGCAAGCCTTGCCTTTTTGGCATGATATCTGACTTTTTGTTTTTCTCTATTATCATCATCATCATCATGTTTACGATCACCTTTTCTTTGACGGTTTCTGTTATTGCCCATGATTGTTTAATCTATAGACGATAAATTAAAGAATCGTCACATTATAGTAAAAAAAAAATTTAAGATTTAAAAACAGTTACGAAATTTATAAACACATGAACTGAAATTTACTTCACCTTATCAAAATCTTGCAAGAGTCTTTTGAAGAAAAATTCCTTGGAAAGAAATTTCCTTTGAAAAAACCCTTTGAAAAGAAATCCCCTTTGAAAAAAACCTTCTTGGAAATAAATAAGAACTCCTTGACAATAAATCTCCTTTGAAAAAACCCATTGGAAAAGAATAAGAACACCTTCTAAAGAAATCTTCTTTGTAAAACCACTAGAAAAAAAAACTTCTTTGAAAAAATACCTAGGAAAAAAACTTTCTTTGAAAAAACCATTTGGAAAAATGCTTTGGAAAAAAAAACTCATTTGCAAAAATATCTTAGAAAAAAAAATTCTTTGAAAAAACCTTTGCAAAGAAATAACTGCTTTGCAAAAATACATTAGGGAAACAACTATTTGAAAAAACCCTTTTCAAAGAAATAAGAAGGAAAAATACATCTCCTTTACAAAAAATATCTTCAAATAAAAGCTCCTTTGCAAAAATACCTTGGAATAAAAACTCTATAAATGCACCCCTTGGAAAGAAACTTTTTTTGAAAAAATCACTTGGAAAAATACTTTGTAAAAAAAAAACTCATTTGCAAAAATATTTAGGAAAAAAATACTTCGAAAAAACCTCTTATAAAGAAATAACCTCTTTGCAAAAATATATTGGAATTTTTTTTTTTTGAAAAAACCCTTTGCAAAGAAATAAGATGTGCAAAAATACCTTGGAAAAAAACTCTTAGAAATAACCCCTTGCAGAGAAATAAGAAGTGCAAAAATACCTTGAAAAAAAACTCTTAGAAAAAACCCCTTGCAAAGAAATAACTCCTTTGCAAAAATACCATGGGAAAACAACTCTTTGAAAAAACCCATTTCAAAGAAATAATAAGGAAAAATACATCTCCTTTGCAAAAATAACTTGGAATAAAAACTTCTTTGCAAAAATACCTTAGAATAAAAACTCTTTAAATGCACCATTTGGAAAGAAACCTTCTTTCAAAAAAACACTTCGAAAAATACTTTGTAAAAACAAACTCCTTTGCAAAAATATTTTGGAAAAAAAATACTTTGAAAAACCCATTGCATAGAAATATTTGCAAAAATATATTGGAAAAAAAAACTTTTTGAAAAACCCTTTGCAAATAAAAAAGAAGAAAAAATACCTTTGAATAAAAACTCCTTTGCAAAAATGCCTTAGAAAAAACTCTTCGAATGTACCCCTTGGAAATAAATAAAAAGAAAAATACCTTGTAAAAAAGAGTTATTTTGCAAAAGAAATCTCCTTTGAAAACCCCTTCAAAAATATTTTGACTAGAAATATGTGAAAATAAAATGTGCGAAAAAAATGAATCCATTTAGTTTTATTTATACAAGTATAGACATAGTATTTTTTTTCTCGGCTGACGAAAATTTTTGTGTTTGGTTTTTCGGCCGAACAACCTTTGTTGTAAATAACGGTTCCATTACGGAAAACATTATTCGACCGAATAATTATTCGGTCGAATAATTTCTGAGGCCTCAAAACTTCACGGTTCTGCACAGTTTTCAGGTTTCTCCATTTTCAAGAGGTAAAAACAATCTCTTACACTACAGAGCGACTGCCATACTTGATACCATTAGTTTCATCATTGAATCTTCTTTCCAGATGTATAGATTTTACTTTTTTATAGGTGAGATCTGATATTTTTAATTATTCTTTTTTTGAACATGTGTCGAGCTTGGTTTCATCTCTTTCAAAATGCAGTCAAATGAAAAATCCATAAATTTAAAAATACATAAACAAAAAAATTGAGACAATTATGGTGTAGTTAATTGGCATGTCTACTTCAAAAGGGTATTCGTAGATTTTTTAGTTTTATAGTCAATTGAGAGAAAATGTTTGCAACACAAAACATGTTGAAAATCGACAAGGTTCCCCCATGGATCAAATTCAAAAAAATACAATAATTAATATATAGATCCATTGGTTACAAACTTACATTCATGCAGTAGTATATTGTTTGTGGATTGTCGTAGCATATTTTGTTTTTTCAAAAAACAAGTTTAACAATGATTTTATGTTTGCAACAAAACCTGACTATTTTGTAGTTCTTTCATTTTATAAGAACACGCTGTCAAACATTTGCCAAATTGACATATCAAATTTCAATAAAAAAAATGAAAAAATTATGAATAGAAAGCTAACATAATTGTCTAAATTTTTTTCTTTTTAGTGAAAAGTGAAATTCTAAACAAAAATATCACTTTTATTCGCCCAAGTTGAAAAACATGAAAAAATCAGAATTATTTTCTCACAAGACCCCCCAAAATAGACACCCATCTTCATGGATTCACCTAGTCACAATATTGTTCCTTCTATATTGGTACTGAGGTTGTGAATACAATTGCCATTGTCCACCTATTCTAGGCTTCTTTGTTATGGTTCTAAAAACAAGTACCTTTGACATGTCTTTATTTTCCATGTCTATATGGAAATCTCCATATTCTCAATTGTTATGACCAACCATTTGTAAGTAATGTATTTAAGGTAGGAATTCCTTAACAAAAGTTGCAACCAACAACCTGCTACGTCAAGAAAGCTTGATTCCATGTCTTCTCTAGGTTATTATGTTGTTGTCTGTTTACTTCACAATATGCTATTAATAATGTTTGTGGTTCATTTTCTACTAGTAATGTGGTTCGCTATTCTCTATTATACCCTTTGATAATATAGGAACTAATGTCTTAGATACAAATTGGCTTTGAAATATAGGTGCAACGAAAAAATACAATCAACAAAGTTCATAGTTTTCCTAGCGTATGGGTGCAAAATGCCCATTTTTAGTGTGTCATTTATTTGATAAGATGTAAACAACATTTTCCATTCAAGAGTTGTCTTCCCAAAGCATCATTCAAATATGTAAAACAATCTTGCTGCAAAAGCAATGCATGTTTTTCTTTCCTTTTATTTTTCATGTGTTCTGCTTTCCTTGACTTTGTTCAAAGATTTCCTATGTCGATTTCTCATTATAGCTTTGTGCAAATTTCATATGTTCATTTCAAAAATCTATCTATCTAGGATGTTCTCTTAGGAAAGCGAAAAAAAAAAAAAATCCTAACATTACTAATGTATTTTTAGACAATATGGAGAAAGGAACAATTGCAACTAACCATGTCATACCATCAATTGGTTTTTCCACAAAGAGCTCAAGCTACAAAGACATAGACATTATTTTGGACACATTTCATATGTTTCGACTAATGCATTTCCATTATGAGATGGGATATTTTCTATTCAATGCATTGGTTGTCTTCCTACACTTACAATATACAACATTGGAGATAAGAGAAGGCATTGTGAACCATTTTTGTAGAGATTGAAATTATTCTAGCACATTGCAATCGATGCGCATAGATTTGGCAATTGAATACTTGTTCGAATTGCAAAACATTAAAAATGTTTCAGTATATTTGTACTGGGTGTAACAATATGCTTCATAGTGAAATAAGCAAGATGTACATTGAATCTGGGGCGATATTTTCTATATCAAATGGTTTTCTAAATGGTTGAATGTTTCAGTGGCCATTTGGTCATTGACAAATAAATTAAAATACCTTCATTTCAATTTCAAGAAAATAGGATATTGCAACAATCTCTTGTTCCATGATCAAAGCCCAGTATTTGGACATTTTGAGCCACTTCTATCATATAAATTGATAGAAAGCAAAGAGCTTGGTTGTTGTCTATATTCTGAAACCACTAATGCAAATCAATGTCGAAAGACCAAAATTGAAACCTCATCTTGTCAGCAGGTGTTGTTGGAACAAGGCTTCTATATTCCTCTTATTGTTACTAGTGATTGTCGTGACTCTTTATTTGAGTTTGTTTCCCAATTGACAATGTTTTTGGATGGACAAAGTGTCAGAAAATCAATTGCCCGAACCTTTTACGATTGCTTCAATTCAAATGATAGTACAACAACAAATTGTCTTGACATTTGTCTTCATGAAAATACGTTTGGATAAACAATTCTTGTTTCTTACTGGAAATGATATATTATAAATTTTTCTAAGCCATTTCTTATTGGCAGCATAAAAGGAGATCAATTTACTATTCAATGGTTATGTGAATTTCTACATGTTAACATATACTTATGGGATACTAGGCTTAAGAAAATTGCTTTAAGACTCCATCAAAAAAATAGTTTCTCAAAAATTTTATACCTAATGTGACATTCATTGGATTTGTTGCATTCACATTTACAACGACTGCTACAGAATTCTTGTGAAAATATGTCTTTTTATGAGTCCCGTTGTTTAGGAAAAAATCTTGTTTCTACTGCAATCGATGTTTTCATAGCAAGAAAACTAGAAACTGCATAAAATAATGTTGTTCAATAAATCCTAGACAATTGCTTTTACAAATAGCTAAAAGTTAGAAATTCAATTAACAAACAAAGGGAAAAAAACAATTCTTTGTCAAAGGCTGGAAAAAACAAAATCTACTAAATATTGATACAAACAATGTCTACGTCACTAAACATTGTCCAAAAGCTAAAGATGACATGCAAGTTTGCATTGGTCTTGATTCAACCAAAACCTTGCATTTTTTAAAATAACAAATGCATAGACAAGGAATACATTATCGTCAAAGACAACAGAACTCTAAATATATATATATATATATATTTTAATACTTAAAACTTATACAAGATACACCAATCCATGCATGTTCTATCTATGAACGTTTTCATTTCAAACAAGATATTGGTGCAATTAACACCAATACTATATTGGCTTTTAGATATTTTGCAACTAAAGAAGAAGCAAAATCACATGTTCTAGGTGGAAACATTTGAAAATTTTGCAAAAAAATAATAGCCAATAGTCGGCTCCTAGCATTTGCAGTGCGCACACAAATTCCTCACAATAGACACATTGGAAAGTGTATCTATTTTGACTCCTTTGGAAGAACGACTAGTGTCACCAAGAATAGCCTTTGCACAGGTAAGACAACTTGTCTATAGAAGAGCTCAAGTTGGGCTCACTGGAACAATTATCAATGTGCTAACTAATTTGGATAAAGTGAAAAGAGCATTCCCTAAAATCCTAGATGATTCTATGACAATTGCAGTCATGCTAAAGTGGAAATTAGAATAGAAAAATGCCTTCCTATTTGGACATTTTTTACCAAAGGCTATCATGACTACTACACTTAATAATCTATGCAAAACTATACTTTAAAAAAATTAATGCATTGTTATCAATAACAGTTGGGATGAAACATTTAACAAAACAATTGAACAAGAATAAAATAGCATATTAAGCATGTAAGTAGCAAACGAGATTGAAAATGAAATAGAATTGGAACTGGTATATAAAAAATTGATACATGGATATGGAGAGACTCAATTAGTAGTTTATTTGGACAATATCATCATAGAATTTGCGCCTTCATAGAATTTTTAACCACTAGGCATTTTGCAAGACAATTACTCCGAAGAACTAAATTTCTTGACACTTTTCTATGGAACAAACTGACCCAAAGACATTTTGAATTGATTTCTTTATTATCAAATAGCAAAATGAGAGATTTAGCATAATATTACAGACTTTGATGCTCACAAAACAAACCTTTTCTTTAAAGAAGTTTGAGTCATTGTGAAACAAGAATTTAACACTTCTTGCACATCCATTTGTATAGGAGAACTAAAAGGAAAAAAAATATTGGAAAAAGATGTTAAATAAAAAAGCAATCTCAAAAAAATATCGAGATCTCCTTGATTCGATATTGTTCATTAAAGGAAATAATGACATTGCCCAACTACTTTCAAAACATGAAGAAAGATATGTTTACAATTATTCGACAACTTGGTCCTCCCACATTCTTCATGACATTTACTAGTCCTAGACATATTTGGATCCCTTTATATAATGAATTGCAATAAAGTGAAAAACAAAATCCACAAAAAACCTTGGACAATTTTCTAGAAGATAATATTAACTCGTCGATTAGAAAACACCTGCCCCTGAACCCTCGCGGACCTTCAAGATGGAGTGGTGGTCCACCCCCCAAACCCCCTCTATCTCGGTCATTTATTTTAGGATCCAAACATGACTAAGACAATCCTTTGACTTAGGAAGATAATCAGAATCCACAACCAACATTCTTCCAACTCTCACTCCACATCCCTTGATCATATTCCAAAGGAGGATGGCACTGATATACCTATTAACTTTCATCCCACTTACCTCTACAATGTTCTCTATAAAACAATTACAAAATTCCTATCCAACCTAAAACCCGTGTTTCTCCACCTAATTTTCCATGAACAATCTGAGTATGTCAAAGTACGCCAAATCTTAGATGGCATAATCATATGTCACAAAGTCATCCACTCTCTAAAAGTCACCAAGAAACCAGGGATTCTAATAAAATTGGATATGTCCAAATCCTTTGATAAGTTGAGGTCCTGGGCATATATCCGATTCATATGCTCCTAGATTTTGGTTTTAGTGCAAACTGGACTAAATAGATTCTCTCCCTGACATCCTCATATTTATTCTCAAATTTTGTGAACGACTCCCCTTCTTCTAATTTTAACCCTCAAGAAGAATTAAAAAAGGAGACCCCCTCTCTCCCTTCTTATTTAGAGTAATAACTAAATGTCTCAACCACTTCATACAAGTAATGGACATCTCTTGAAATATCAAAGGCCTATCCTTCCACCCCTAGGATCCCGTGTTGACTCATCAACAGTTTTTTGATGACATTATGGTCATGGTTTACTCCTAAATGGAAGAAGCCTAAGCCTTAAAAATCTCCTTAGAAACCTTTATGGAAGCATCATGTACTTCTATAAACGAAGAAAAACTATAAATTTTCTTCTTTAACACTTCAACCATTACCCAAATAAATATCATTTGAATCCTAGGTTACTCAGGTTTCTCCCTTCCATCTAAATACCTTGGATCCCCTTTGAATGATTAGGTCGTCAAATGCTCTTCATGGGAAGATATACTTGCCAAACTCTTCAAAACACTTTCCTGCTAGACCCTTCAACCCTTCAATCTTTCCATTTGCATTGTCCTTTTCAAGATCACTCTTCAATCAATGGCACTATATAATTTCTCTATTTTGGAGGCTTCTAAATCTATCCTCAAATCTGGATTCAAACTCTCTACTGCTCTTTCCTTTCTAGAATTTTAGATACTTAATGAAAATGGGTGTTTGTAAATGGGATACTCTCTACACTCTTAAGATCTAAGGAGAGTTAATCCTAAGTGATCTCGAATTTATTAATAATGTGCTCGGAGTAAAACCTTGGTGTTGTTACATTAACTATACTCAATAGCAATGACCTAGGCCATGGGACTATAACTATGTGACTAATTATGAAAAAAATGATCTAGTATAATTCTTTGAGGACTGGGAGGGATCCTTGATATGAAGAATTACATATCATAATAGAGCCATCATCCATTAACAACGCTTTTTAGGAGATTAGGGAAGGTCAGACAACATCCTTCTTGGAGGACTCATGGAAACAACTACTGATACTTTTCCAATCTCCCCCCATGCCTCTCACTTAACACCATCGGGTATATTTAGGAATCACCAAGGTTCATCATTTCTGGATAGACAGTGGCAATGAATGGGCACAAGAACAGATGGAGTAGGATACTTCTAATGTATGGGAAGAACAATAGGAATGAAAAAATAAAAATTTAGAGTGGTCTAGATCGCCTTCCCTGGGAATACCAAACTCAATAAAACTTCACCATCAAAGAATCTTACCATCTTGTCACAAAGAAGGAAAACTTAGATAGAGATCCTATTTGGAGAAAGATCTCGTTAGCGAAGCTATTTCCAAAGATGGATACTTTTATCTCTCTTATGGTCCAAAAGCAATACTCTAACATGGGATAACCTATAGAAGTGGGGATTCATTGGTCCATCATGATGACCCCTTTATGAAAAATAAAAGGAAGAAAGAAGACATCTCTTTGAATCTTTCCAATTTTCCACAGAACTATGGGATAAGGGTGCCATGACCTTCTATACAACCAACAAAGTTAAGCCCCATCCAGAGTGGACTCTAGCACATTGGGAGGAAAATCCTTAGAACAATGCCATACTAAATAGGATTTGGAAAGTATATCTACGATTCTTAATATGGGATCTCTAGAGGGAAAAAAACTCTCAAATATTTCGAGACAATAGTAAGAGAACCAAAGATGTTTGGGAAATTATCAAAATCTGTATACATGAAACTATGCAGCTTCAACAATGGTTCAATGGTGATTTCAAGATGGAAAATCATGAGCATTTGATATATCAAGCCTCTAAACTAATAGGACTGGGGTATGTCTTCAAGAATGATGCAAGTTCCATTCTTCATATCTACATGGAATACCTTGGGAAAGAGAGCAACAATGCTGCAGAATCGAAAGGCTTAATTCAAAAATTGCAGATAATCAAAGAATCATATTGCACAAATCTAATCATTAAAAGGGACTCCTAACTAATTGAGTCTAATTCTCACTCAACATCTTTATCAAGCAGATTCAACACATCAAATATCTAGGAGTTCCTGTCTTGAAACAAGAATAGCTCTCCTTACAGATATAATCCCCACCATTGAATCCATTATCATCAGTCATGTTCACCAACAAGCTAACTCTCTAGAGGAATTTCTTGCTAATGAGGGGAGTTAGAACCAAATCCAGGCAATGGATCCAATCTTTTGACATCCTAGAGGATGGTTCTTTAAAACCCACATATTTGGATCTTACTCCAAAAGACATGGAAAACGTAGATGTAAGTGGGAGGGAAGCCCATATTAACTCTACAAAATGATTACGTGGCCAAGCGAGTGGACGGATGGCGGTATGCATGCACCACACATCTTAATGATTATCTTGACTAGATGGCTACTGCTCATGCTCTCCTAGTCGGGTATAACATATTTGAGGAATGATGCTTTTTTTTTGTCTATGTTTCATATGTCATTGTATAGGAATCCTATTATAGTTTGTCTTTGTCTTGATTTCCCAATAGTTTTTAGTAGTTTAACCAATTTCTGGAGAAACTAATGATTTTCCTCTCCAAGTAGTAAATAGTTCATTCACCTTAAAATTTTATTGCCTGGATGGAATAAATGTTATTGTATTGATGGATCTCCATTTATGGACTCTGCCAGTCTAATGATTATCAATTCCAAAGATAATAAATTTTGTTTACAAATTAATGTAGATAAAGTTAAAGTCCCTTTACTTCTAGAAGGAAGATGTAAAAGTAGAGAAGTAGAAATGAAAAGAAAAGTTAAAGAGGAAAACAAGATGACAATTTCTAAGTTAAACGTAATGTAAAGGAGCATATGATATGCCACATTGCATTTTGAGCGAATGATTACTCCTATCAAACAAAAAATGATCAATGATTGCACTTCAAAATCCCCTAATGCATTTTGGCATATGGAGCAATATTTTCTATCTCTTGATTATAATCAATTAGTGTAGATTACTCCACAGAAGGATTTTGCAACCTTAATGAGTCCCTTAGAAATAAAGACATGTCAAGATGAGATAAAAGGTTTTCCGAACAAAGGTTTGATTGGGCCCTCAAAAACCACATGGGAATGCCAAGGATTTTATGTGATCATCATTGAGAACACAAAGAGGAAAGTCAATGCTCGTTGTCAATTAAAAGCATCTTAATAAAGTCTTGTAGCCTATTAGATATCAATTTCCTAATAAATCATATTTTCTATAAAGAATAAGAAGAAAAACGTTTTTTTTAGCAAATTTGATAATATTTGGCTTTTACCAGATCAAAATAATTCCAAAAGATAAGCATAAAACTACTTTTGTTGTTTTGGACAGCCATTATCAGTGGAAAGTGATGTCATTCTGTCTAAAGAATGCATAAGGATAATTTCATAAAATAATGGAAGATATATTCCAACACTATTATTGGATAATCATCTATATTATGGATGATATTTTGGTATATTCGAACAATGCCCAGGAACAATAAAACAACTGAAGAAATCCCCACTAGTTTCGAACAATAAAACAACTGAAGAAATCCCCACCATTTTGGAACATTAAAATTACTGAATTTGTACATAAAGTCAAGCAAAAGTTCAAAGAGATTCCTTCTATGTCACTCCTAATTGAACAAGTAAGTTACATCATTGAAATTGATGCTTCAAATGTTGCATGGGGAGGAGTCCTTCTTGAGAACATAGAAAACAAAGAAGAAATATGTGCTTTTGCATCTAGATCATTTTGTGATGCATAATTAAATTACCCTTCTATCCACAAAGAAATCATTTTGTAAATAATACCATCCAACATTTTAGGCTATATCTTAAGAACAATTGGTTTCTCCCTAGAACTAACTTAGAATTTTTACCAAGGATGCTTAAGGTAGAATAATTGATTACTGATGGCCACACTAGGATTAAAAAATGGGCTATGTGGTTAGAAAGTTTTGATCTTGACATTGAATATAAACCTAGTTACTTAAATTGTTTACTTGACTTGTTGACCAAGGAAAACAAAGCCCCAATCCTATGAATGTTTTCGTCTTATTCAACAGGACGATCAAATTCTAGGGAATAGAGAGATCAAGAAGCTAAATATAGATCCAAGCACAGGATGCCACCTGGAGTGAGTACTTAACCACTAATCATGAAATATCCAGTGAAGAAGCTTAAAGATGAATCCCTTTAATAAAATAGAATCAAGAATATCATATGTGTATCAAGAGATGAAGCAAAAGAAACATTGAATGATTCACTTATTTCTGCAATCATATATTTTCTTATGAACAAAATTTTGGAAAGATAGGCTAGAAAAATATTCTTCAAAAATGAAAAATGATGAAGCACTCACAAAATTAGAAAGAGTTTATCAAGAGATGAAGAAAAAGAAACACTGAACGGTTCACTTATTTATGCAATCATATATTTTCTTATGAACAAAATTTTGGAAAGATGAGCGAGAAAATAATTCTTCAAAAATGATCAAGCACTCACAAAATTAGAGAGAGTTTATGGAGTATACATTGATTTTTTTTACAATGTTTTCTTCTATGATCTAGGCTCTAGAATAATGTCTTGGGATATATGCACGTTGGTTATGCATCTTATTCGAGAACATGAAGAAATAGTTACTTGTGTGGAACCATAATCTATGTTATAGAATGCATGATGGGATGGACATATATCTTCTTAGAAAAGTTCTTCTTTATAGGAAATTGAATAAAACAAAGGTCCCTAACTTTATCCAACATTTATTTGTAATTATGATAGTTGCAGATCATCATAATATTTGGTTTAAATTTAACTTAAATGTGAAGGGTGCAAACTACAATTATTAATCCTCCTTATAAATTCAAATACAAAAGTTATGTCCAAAATTCTCATGAAAAAGTGCTTGGGATCTTCATAGATGATGATGAATTTAACCTAAATGTTCATTATGAATTTTCTACTAAATTTTGTTGTGAACTACATCCTGGTATGGAAGGGTATGATGTATACAGACGTTTTTACTACTATTTGTACCCATTTTATCCTATGTCCGAAGGCGTTAAATAATATTAACTATAGTTGATTGAAAGCACATTGGTTAGCAACAAAATTTGAATTATGCATTGTGTTCCACGTCTGTTAATTAATAGCTCCACTTTGTATGGTCATGTCACTTCGAGTCATGTTATTAATTAGATTTCATATTGTGGGTAGTGTTTGTAAAATAGCTCCGCTTCGTATGGTTGCGTCGGTACGAGTCATTCGGGTCCCTACATGTCGAAAGACTTTAAAAGATGAGATAAAACGTGATATTTTCACATGCCCCAAATAAAAGTAAGTAATAGTATAGCTACTTTTAACTTACATCTTTTGATTTCAAGTAAACTGCTATTGGGAATGTAGGCTATAAATAATGGCTCCCTCAACTCTTTAGGTGCACTGAGAAGTCTTTTGGTGAATTTTTTAGAGTGTCGAAGAGTTGTGTATGCTCTCCTTGCGATATATGCAATATGCTGTGATCCAAAAAATTCTTCATTTCTGAGTCTAGTCCATGATGATCTTTTCCCTTCAAAGACAATCAAACATATGATATTTCTATAATCAATTCTTTAATCATTCTGTTTTGGAAAAGCGGTGTGGTCTATTGGATGTTGGTATCAAATCCATACACTTTGTAGGCTTGTAAGTGTTTATAATATAATTTTAGTTGCATAAAATAATGCATGATTTTCAAGCTATATTCTGTGAATATTATATTTTAGTTTTCTAAAAGACTAGATAAAGATATTTCACCATGGTTGGATGTGAAGTCTAGTAAGTGTTGAAAGTAAAGCTAAGTGGGTTTGTGGAGTAAGCATGTAAGTGGTCGTTCCATTTTAGAGAATACCTCTCTATCTTTTATCCTACGTTAATGCAACTTTGATATATTCTTACCCATTATGGATCCTGCAATGGATTCTGTTAATTTCACAGAAATATGTGTAGATTATTCTATCCCTTTGATTTTGATAACATAATTTCATGCATCGTTAGCTACATATTACTAAAGAATCTAGTTTAATCTCCATAAATGAGATTGATCCAACGGAAGATTGAGAATCACCACCTATTGATCCTAAATATCTATATAGAGTAAAATGGTTCATATAAATTTCTCTCACTCTTTCATCAAAATATCCTTAATAGATATCTTGTTCAGTGTCGGTAATGATCCTACTCATATAAATCTCATCAATAAATGTATGATTGGTTCAACAAGGAGAAAAGATTATCCTTATGCTAAGTTTGGTGCTATAAAATTTGGTTTGATTGCATTAGTTTATCCTTGTTTATACATTTCTTCTTTATATTAAATAGTAGATACTAGACATAATAATTTTGTTGATGCATTAGTATGAGGATTCCAAGCCCCTTTACATAATGGTCTTTCTTTTTATATGATATATCCAAAATATTTTGTCTTTAAAGAATTCACATATCTATGATCTACTTAAAACATATGTATATTATGTTGGTTTGATATGTCTATAAATTCACGAATCATTCAATTAAAATGTATGACGATCATTAGATTTAGTATAGATACTTTACCTTCACTCACCAAATCATCCAAATCTACTTCTGATTTGTAAAGTCTAGTCCAAACAAATACCTCAAAAAATATTCAACTCATTACATATGATTGGACTTAAATTGCTTATCCTACTTTCTTAAAAAATAATTTACCAAAGTGCAAAAAATTAATTAAGTAAATCACTATCTCAACCAAAACCAAATAAACCAATACCCTTAGAGGCAATTTTGAAGCATCAAGATGGACACTTTATTCACAGCACAGAGAATCAAAAGAAATTGAAAAGGCTTTAAAAAAATTGGCTATCGTTTTTTTAATTTTTAACATGATTTTTTAAATTTTAAATGATCCGAATTTTTTTTTACAATTCTTTTTATAAAACATATATAATTTTAATATAAATGTTTTCATTAGAGTAAGAATTGTGATTCCCTTGATTATAGATAAA
This sequence comes from Larix kaempferi, assembly GCA_027924585.1. Taxonomy (NCBI): domain Eukaryota; kingdom Viridiplantae; phylum Streptophyta; class Pinopsida; order Pinales; family Pinaceae; genus Larix; species Larix kaempferi. The sequence goes on from BSBM01001138.1 coordinate 3,963,818, forward strand.
GTATTCATTTAAAAAAATTCAAAATTTTACTAAATTCAACTTCAATCTTTTTACAAATAATAATTCTAATATCTTTTTATAAAACTAAATTTAAAATTTAAAATATTTACATTATTATTTAATTTAAAATTTATTTCATATTATATAATCATATATTGATATATATTTATGACATATTAAGTTATTCCTAAATTTAAAAGAAACATGACTCATATTATTAAATAAACAATAAACATTTTTTTTTAAATTTACTAACAATGAAATTTCCCAATTGCTTAAATTGCTTAAATACTATGTATTAACAACAAATCACACATCATTTTCATTTTAACTATTTTAATTACCTTTCTTAATCTGATATGCTTTAAACCTTCTTCAAGCTGGTTTTCGAAGTGCTGTAACTCTTCAATAGTCATTGAATCAAGGTCTTCACCCGATAAGTGCCTGCAAACAACTTGACATTTTAATTAAAATATTTTTATTTTTATTTTTTTCCTTCATAATCATATTAAATGATTTTTTTAATGTGAAAAACATTACCTTTTCCATTTGTGTAGATGTTCGTTCTGTGCCTTCAATTTCGTCAACTCCAACGGGAAATTCTGCATTAAAAAAAAAACACTTTAATATTAAGCATGTACTATTTATTGAAAATACATCAATGTTATTAAAAATATTATATTTTTAATTACATAACAATAATTTAAAAATGTTGAATTGAAGATACATCAATGTTAACTATAGTTCTTTTCATGGATTAAAATATTATATTTTTAATTATATAATAATAATTTAAAAATGTTGAAGTGAAGATACATCAATGTTATTTATAAATACTCTTTATAATGTAGATATATGTAAATATGTATATTTTAATTAAAAAATTAATTATATATATTATTTATTTATTTATTTTTTTCATTCAGAAATATAATACTGCTATCCACTCAATCTTAAGTGAAGAAGGTAACATTCATTCCTCATAATAACTTAAGTTATATCCAATAGACTATTTTATTTTTATTTTAATATTTCAAATTAACCAATTTTATAACTTTTTTTTTTCAACTGAGAAAAAAACGTACTATTGCTATTCATTGGAATCAAATAGTACAAAGATAGTCAACCTTATACAACAAGGTTTTTGCATCATGTTCATGGCTTCTTAATAGAAAGTCCAGAAACTTCTATCATATCATAAATACATACAAAATTTACGTATCGGACCCAAGTTCCAGATTACAAACTTCAAAAATCAGACTAACCGCTGTCATCACCTAGTCATAGAAGACAACATCACCCTTGTCCAGCAGAATGGAGTCCATCCATTCTTCCCAAAACAAATGACCTTCTAAATCCAGTAGAGCTTGCTTGGATAACTTATCAGCCATATCATTGTGCTCCCTATAAATATGAGTGAAAGATATGCACTCGACCTTACCAATTTCCTCATTTATGCGCATGCACCAATGATTAAGTTCTAAAATGTTAAATTCATACTCTCCAATTTCCCATTTTATAGTGACTCGAGAGTCACCAAAAACCTTTAAATTTACCAACCCAAAGATATTTGCACATTTCAGGACACTCCACAAAGCTAACAGTTCTGCCTTCATATTGCTTCCATTACCACAGTTCAGCCTTAGTGAGAAGTGATGATCCTTGTTTAAATATATGACACCACCAGCTACACAGTAACCATTCTGTGTAGCCCCATCAAACAGGAGGATAGGTTGGTCAAAATTCAAGGATAACTGACCAATACTTCTAACCCCAACTAGGTCCTTCATCGATTTGAATTGTTGGGCAAGTTTAATAGAAATCATCCCACACGCCATTATATCCAAACATTTACTTGAAAAGTAGCACAATTCCTGGCATACCAAATTGCCCAAGACACAAAAATGGGCAGAAATAAAGAGTCCTTTGAAATTCTGTACCAGTTAAGAAGAGATTGACCAAAGTTACCCGCATCCCATCCATTATTGACTTTCATTTATGTACAACAGAAATTCCATACCATCTTTTCAAAAGTGCAGGAAACAAACACATGACAGATATTTTCAGAATTTTCCTTGCACAGAATACACCAATTTGGGCCACACCATCCCCTCTTCAGAAGATTATCCCACATTTTCAATGTACCCTGCAAGGCATGCCAAAGAAAGCATTTGATTTTTAATGGGACATCCCACTTCCAAGTCTTCTTATAACACCAGTTTTGTGGAAATATGTATCTCTCTTGCATAATTCTATTGTAGGTTGATTTTGCAGTGACCATACCAGATTTCCCATTTCCACACCAAACCAATTTATCAATTTGAGTAGACAAAGCACAACCAGCAGTGTTAAGGGCACGAACATATTTATCCCAGACATAAGCATCATTACCAACCAACCCCAAATATTTGGATTTATACCAATATGAATCACCATTACTATTTATGATATCTTTTAGATTAATCATCCCGTAGATCTTCAAATAATCTTGAATTTTGTTTGGTAGACCACAAGAATCCTCAATACCCAGAATATTGTCTTGGCCAATCCTGATGATCTCACCCTTTCTTACTTGCCCTTTCAGCTCACCAACAATCCAGTTCAACACTTTCTTTAGACCACGCCACAGAAAAGATAGACTTCCCCCAAGAGGCATCGAATTCCTGATCCAAGATATCACATCCATCTTAATATATTTTGCATTAATAACTCTAGACCAAAGAGTGTTCTTGAATAGACACCTCCAAAGACTTTTGATCCTAAGTGCCATGCTCAATGAACCGAGGTCATTTATCCCCCAACCCCCAAATTGTTCAGGCCGGGATAGAGTCTCCCACCTCGTCATAACCAAATTGGACCGATCTTTTCCTCCGGACAACAGAAAATTGAAGATTAATCGTTTGATAACATTAATAATGAAGGTTGGGACTTCAAGCAATGACATCCAATAGACAGGTATCCCCATTAAGACAACTTTAATCAGTGTTAGCTTGGCACCAACAGATAGCAACCTGTACGCCCAATGAGCAATGCGAGATTCGAATTTTCGAATAAGCCACCACTAGTCTTTGATCTGGTAATTATTAGGTCTTAAAAAGAACCCCAAATATTTAAGACCATCATCAATTGGGAAGCAACTATAAGGCAAAATGCATGAGATTTCTCGTCTACTATCTAATTCCACATTCAAATAATGGAAACTAGATTTAGAGTTGCATACCTTCATTCCAGATACATTACAAAAAGTCATGATAATATTCCTAAATACCCTCCATTTAGATACAGTAGCCAACCCCGCTAATAAAATATCATCAACAAAGATAAGATGTGTTAAAACACAGCCAATACCCATCTCAATACCTTTTAATAGGCCTTCATTCTTTACATAGTTCAACATCCTGCTGAGCCCATCAATTATTAACAAGAACAACAATGGGGACAATGGGCATCCCTGACGGAGCCCCTTGGAACATTTGAAGAAATCAGAAGGTGATCCATTGATCAATACAGCTATGCTGGCCGTACAGACACAACTCATAATCCAATTGAGAACTAGAGGAGGAATACTAATCTGTATCAAAATGAGCCTTAGGAAAGTCCAATTGACTCGATCATAAGCCTTTTCCAAGTCCATTTTCAGCAGCATATCACTTTGTTTCGGAGCTTTGATAGTATGAAGCAACTCCTGAGAAGTACCAATGGCATCATGAATTTGTCGATTATGCAAAAACCCAAACTGTTCCTCGGTGATATGCCCAGATAGAGCAAATTTAATCCTTTGAACAATAATTTTGGATACCAATTTGTAAGCTAAATTGCATAATGCAATCGTTCTGTAGTCACCAAAATTTGCAGGTTTACCCTTTTTTGGAATCAGAGTAATAAAAGAAGAATTCAGAGCCCCAGAAGTAAAACCATATAGCCTTGTATGTTCCACCATTCTCAGAATGTCCATACCCATAATATCAAAAAAATGTGTAAATTTCAACAGGCCAACCGTCCAGACCAGGACTTTTCTCCTTGGCAAAGAGTTTCAGCATTTTCTCCACCTCATCAAGAGTGACCTCATTCCCCAACTCAGCAGCCTCATGGTCATTAAAAAACCGAGGGAAAAGTTTATCCACCCTAATCTGATCCAGAAGTTCTCTATTGCCTTCTTCCTTATAAATATTGCCAAAATGAGAAACAGCTTCAACTTTTAAAGCATCACCCCCAGAGATAATATTACCATCCAAATTTTCCAATTCCCAAATAGAATTCATGTTTCGGCAAGCAGAAGCAAAGGAATGGAAAAATTTTGTATTTCGATCACCATGATTAATCCACAAAGCCCTACTCTTCAAACGCCATTCCATTTCCTCCTTAATAAGGATCTCCTCTTTTTTCTTCTCATATTGCTTAACCACTTCAAAATCCTCCTTATTCAAATCACCATTAATATTGACAGAATGGTACTTCTGAATTTCAGCCTCCAGGTGAGCCAATTCCTTCTTGTCATTCTCTTTTCGAGCCTTGATCCATCCCACAACCTCTTTCTTAAGTAATCTCATTTTAATACAAAACAAGTCTATGGGATTATCATCCACAACATTCACACCTTGCCAGAATTCTTTAACCAATTTGTAGAAATCCTCTTGCAACAGCCAAGATGAATTAAACTTAAAAGGGACATTCTTCTTTAAACCATAATCATCGAACTGAAAAACAATAGGCCAGTGATCAGAGAACTTTGACTCATTTACCCAAGATCTGTATCTCTGGAATAATTCTAATAATGTCACTTTCACTAAAAACCTATCCAGTATTTTGTGGATGCCTTCCCCCCCTCGTCTACCATTTGTCCAGGTTGGTAGCGTTTTAGTGGGAGAAACATCAACCAGCTCATTGTCCATCTCGAGCTTAGAGAAATAATCAGACAGTGGGTCCAATCTAGCTTTTTGCCCCCATAATTCTGAAGGTGACTTTGTGAAATTTAAGTCACCTGTAAATATAAGATTATCTGCATTTAATATCCCAGAACTAACTAGAGAATCCCAAAAAGTCTGTCTGTTTGAATAGGGGGCATAGCGGTTAAAAAAAGATAATTTAAAATTAAGGCCAATACAAAAACCTTCCAATAAGATCCCCCAATAAGTTCTAAATGTTTTGAAAGAGAACAACTGAGGGTTCCAGGCCACTGCCAGACCACTAGATAGCCCTGAAGAACTTGCGGCCAAAACCTCCCAATTTGGCAACAAACCCCCAATTTTCGAAATAGCATCAGAACAGGAGCACATGGTCTCTTGAAAAAGAACAATACCTGGACAAGTAGACTGGAAAAGGTTGGTGAGGGCCCTTGCCCGAGAAACCCCACCCAACCCACGTACATTCAGGGAAAGCAGAGACATTAAGAAATATCAACCACGAGCATCTTCACTCTAAGGCCGGACACAGAATCTTCAACCCTCACCAACTCACCAACAGCTGAAACCCCATCCACCTGTGAACCCGGGTCTGGAGCAATTTTCTTTTTTTCCCCTTACGGATAGTCACATTTTGAAATTTAGGGAAGTGAATAGGCAAAACCACCGAATCCAATGAGGGATTTTTTGAATAAATGGGGAGGGGATAAAACCCATTAGATTCATGAGGCTCAAGCTCACCCAAACCGACATAATCAACAGCCTCCTTTCCAGGAAAAACTAAGGCAGTGTCCCCATCCCGGGAACTCTCAACAATAATAGGAGGATAACTCTCAACAGTAATAGGAGCAGGGGGTAATATAGACTCAGAAAAGCTAGAAACCCCAACACTTGAAGCATAAACAGAATTTTTCTCCGGACTAACGATGGACGAAAAAATATCCAAATCAACAACTTCAAGTTCTTTATCAAGACATCTAACAACCGTAGAGGGTCCCTTGTTAATTCATAAAAACAAAAAATTTTAAAAAATATGTTTGAACTTTTTTTAAGCATAAAAACAATATATTCTAGAATATAAAAATTAACTTTTTTAATGTCTACCACACTAAAATTGCCTTTTAAAAATTATAACCATCATTAATATGTCCAATAAAAATACAAATGAAATATAATAAAACAAATTTTTTTTAAAACAATTTTTTTTTTATTTAAATCATCTTTTTATCATTTTATAATATATACAATACCTTCCATTGAAGAGGGGCATTTTGGAAATGGTGTTTAGAGAGTACCAACTTCACCTTCTTCCCTTACTTGTGGAAGGGCAGAGACAATTATTTCTCCCAAGTAAACATATATATACACCTCTTTAATATAGTGCTACTTAGAATAACGTGTCACTTATAAATATATTATACTTGTTTATACACAATTTTTAATTAAAATTCAACATTTTTGTCATTTATATTAATAGGTTAGGTTTATGTTTGAAAAAACACATTTTAATGTTGCTACTCTAATTAGAATGACCGTCATCCTTCCTCTTAATCTTATTTTTTGCATTGATGATATTGTTCTTATGGTGAGTTGTCCCTATGACATCAAAAAACAACTAGGAATTCTCAAGCATTTTTGTTGTAAGAAGGAATGACAATAAACACTTACAAAACAAAAGTTATGAGAATCAAATCCAAATGATCACTTACACTAATTTTTTGTATGACAATAACAATTTAGAAGCATTCATTTCATACAAATATCTTGAAGTCAACCTTCATCATAAACTTAACTAGAACTATAAGATTGAGAAAATGATTCATGGAGGGTGGAAAGCTTATTTTGGCCTTCAAAGTAAAATTGTAAACTAATGGACTTCTAGTTATAGGAAGAAAAAAAATCATCCTTTAGACTCTTGTCACTTATGTTATCTTATACCAATGTGGAGTTTGGGGTTCCAACATGTATAGAGAATCATGGAGAAAGATTGAAAATTTCCCCCAAAACAATTATACTATATAATCTTAAAATTAAAATTAAAAAAAATATTCCTTATCCTATTTTCCTCATAAAAGTTTTTGTTCCCCATTTGAAAGTATAATTATGACAAGGTACTTAATGTACAAGCATAATGCAAATAACATGGAGGACAAGAGACTTCATAAGATTGCTTGAGAATCATTTGACTTCGGAGGGATTAACATAAATATACCAACTTGTCCTAAGTTAAATCATTAGAGAATATATGAAGATGTCACTTTATAGAATATTGATATCATAAAAATATTATTATATGAAAATTTAAAGAGAAATTTTGGTGGTAAAAAGAATTAGAGGATAAAATAAAATTATGATACTATAAAGTGACACTAACCCTAATTTAAAATTTCAAAAGTATACTCTCATGAGCCTCATAATGTGACAAGACATCAACAACAATCCTTAAAATTTCATGGAATGAAAGAATTAGTCATATTTATGATACTAATAAGGTGGAATATGAAAAATATTTGTTCTTACAATGTCTCACTTATGTCCACATTAAATCTTAATTTAAAAACATATGTTACAACAAACCTTCCTAACATTTTAACTCATAAAAACTATGGAGATTTAAGTAAGATTCTCTCTAATATTTTTAACTATAAAAATAAAATTCTAAATCTATAAATAAATTCTTATCAATTTTTCTCACTGCATAACAAGAATTAGTATCACCACCACCATAATTAAGACACACACACACACACATTTGAAAGGTAATGAATATGTAAAAAAATCAAAATTTAATAATATCAACTTGTACATTCCACACATAACATGCACTAAAGTACGAATACATCATCCCAAAAGATAATAAACTATTCCTAAGTGGCCATGGGATGAAATAATTTGTTATCTTTATTACACAAAGAAAGTGAAGGATGGAAAACACTTTTTTGTTCATGCACATTAAATCTCAATCTCAATTTTAAAAAAAATAGAATTCTTATATTACCTTTTTAAATCTTCCAAGCTATGAAGATTTATGAAAGATCCTCTCCAATAATTTGAGGATAAATATACAAATTTAAAGCGGCCAAACAATTCTTACAATTTTTTCTTCATATAAAATAAACAAAATTTAATCTTAATAAACATTATCAACATCATCATATCATATTGATGATGATGATAATGATGATAGTTACTAACGTCCACTAAGACAAACTTTGGTCTACCAGGAATCAGAAAGGTAAGGAGTCACTTCGTTTTCCTTAAAATTTTATTTCTATTCTCAACAAGATTTTAAGAGAATCACTGCTAAATCACCACAACTGTGATCAGTTAAAAGGTTACAAAATTCAGTATTGTAACAAGTAGTTTGAACTTGCGCTCTATAGTGGGTGTCCACATGACATTCTATGAAGAATTGATTTTCATCTTCAATTCTCTTTGTGTCACAAAGATGACATATTCTTTCAACCCGCAGTGTTTTAGGAATTATACAATGCCCTGCTTCACTATAGAGATCATGAGAGTTTGTTCTTATTTAGCAATGTTGATTTCTCTTCTTTACGCTAGTTAGAACATAGAGATACTTTTGCTCTAGATTATGGTTGATCACCTCCTTATAATATATTAATTTTCTCTTATCTTCTAACTCTTTATTGTGCTACATATTCTCCTTAAATTTAGATGTAGTAATACTTTTAATATTTTCATTATTGTACAAAGTGGCCTCTTCCTTGACTCACCAATGATTTATCCCATACATGGAATCTTTTTGACAACCTCGCTTAAGTCGTAGGTTATTTTGGCTAAAGTATGAAACAATCTTAGGAAGCATCATGTCTTCCATGTTGTTGATCTTTTTCTTGTACATTAGGTACCTATTCATAGCCATGCTCTCAATTTGGGAGATACTCGCTTCTATGAGGATTATATGATAGGGTATATTGCCTTTAATTTTAACATTATATGTTATAAAGCGCTTTTGGATTTGCTCTATCCTTCTCCATAATTCTCTAGAGATGTTGGAGCCACAAAATTCACAACCATATAAGGTAATAGGAGTGACAGAAGTCTCAAAGAGTCCATTTTCTTCCTATCGCAAAGATAGAGTTCAGTTGATTTACAACTATTTTCAAGTCCATAATATGCTTTCCATCCTCCATTAATCCTTCTCTCAACGCTATAGTTCTATTTAAGCATATGATAAAGAGTGATTTTGAGATATTTATTAGGAGTCACTTCCTCCAAGTTTTTGTTCTGATAAATGCAATTATCAAACATTATCTTTTGGGATTTGGTTATATCATCAACTTTGTTTTGTCAATGTTAGAATTCATACCCATACTAGATAAAAAATACTTGAGAATTTTCAGTTTCTTGTTGAGATCTTAGGGACTCCTCACCATAAGAAAAATATCATTAGCAAAAAGAAGATGGATGATGACTATAACAACCAAAGTAATGTCAGTGCAACCTATCTCTTCCAAACAACGATCTTGCTTGTCAATTTAAATACCAAAAGGGTAGGGGATAGTGGAAAAACTCGCTTGGCTCCTATATTACAATTAATTTATTCTGACAAGACCTCAAAGTTCCTAAACTTGACATTAACCTTCTTGTACAACCTTGTCACAACAACTCTCAACTCGAAAGGGACTTTTATCTCTTTTAAACTATTCTAAAGGGTAGTTCTAGATATTGTGTCAAATGATTCCCTTAAAATAAAATAAAAACAACATAGAAGATTAGTTTTATTATTATGACACTCCTCATGAATGATCCTAAGAGTAACAAGGTGTTTCACAGTTGAATGAAATACCTAAAATCTTGTCTAGCCTTTACCTCTTTTTGAATGACTTTGCAACCATATGTTGATATTCTCTTACAATAAAATTCTAGATAATTTGGCTAAAAAGGGAAAATCATAATAGTCCTATAATAAGATGTATTGTTTTTTTCTCTGCTTTTAAAAATAAAAACAATAAAACATTTTTATTATATATAATTAATCAAAAATTTATATATCAAAAATTTAATATTAAAAATATTTTTAAAATATCATAATTTAATAATATCAACTCGTAAATTATGCATATAAAATTTTAGAAAGTGTTCACACAGTGACAAAAGATATTAAATTAGCACAACCACTTAACTTGTGGCTGTTGAACACCGATAGGTCACAAGTTAAGTGTCACTAACAAGATAACTACCACAAATAAGTCATTTGTTACTTGTTCTCCATGAGTACTTGTAATCACCCATTGCCTGCCATGACTTATTCACTCATTAGCTACGAGTTATCCATGCATCAACTGCTAGTTATTTTTCATATTCTTTATTTTATAATTGTTTATTTCGAATTTGAAATGACTGCCATAAAATCAATCTCGACAGTATACTTGTCTCATCCTCATATAATCTAAAAAAAACATAAGGAATAGTGCATCCCAAATTCTAAAATATAAACACCTATCAATGTAAATATTATTAAATATGATGTGTATTCTCATATTTAAATGTTTGAAATAAAAAAGTTTCATGTATTTACTTTAAAATGCTTTGTCATCTTTGCTATAATCGTAAAAAACTTATATTATAATATTTTCCATCCTCTTCAGCTTCATATCAATAGAAAAATTTATATTGTACTATTAAATTTGGATTAAGTTAAATTTCTCATTTTGATATTATTAAATAATATCTATGTGAAATTCATTTCAATATGAGCTTCATGTGCACTCCGATCAACCGATCATAAAGATATGAAGCAGTTGACGATCAAAGAAGTCTGTCAGCCAATAATACTCTGTCGTCAACTCACCAAGAAATTGTGCAAGAAGGTCATAATTATTGTATATTTGTTTATATACCATTTGATAAAACACTAAATGTTGTTTGCGTTTATAATTGGTCGATGTAATATTTATATAAGGGTTTAAGTTCAAACATTTGTGTCAACTAGGCATGAAATTTGTTTGATATAACACTGTAATATTACTTTAAGCTTCATTGACTCCCCAATGTAGTGATTCATCGATGTAAACATATGATCGACTCTTCACTTTTAAAATATGGTTGATACTCTTTAACATGGTAGATATTGTATTAGTCGATATCAAATTTTTGGTCAATAGTATTTTTGCGTTGATTTTGTAAAGAGTGGTTGAAGCCTCTCTCTTGTTCGATTCTTACTTTTGGTCGAGTCTTTAAAACATTGATTCTGGAATATGCGCGACAAGTTCTACCTTTGGTAATGTAATTGAAGTCATTGTACATGAAGGAAAAAACTCATTCGAGTCTATGTCAAATTCATTTCTAAGTAGAGTCGAGGTTATGAAATGTTCAAAATTACCTTTTAAAAAATTATCCAAAAATGTGTTTTATGAATTCTACTGTAGTATCAATGAAGTCTCACTAGTGATATTGGTATGTGATATTGGTATTTAAGGGGTTCTCTTTATTAAAAGATCTAGGTTCAAAACTGGGAGATGGTGGGAGAGACACCAAAAAAATACACTCATGTGGTCGGTGGGATCTCCTAGTGATTTTGATACCATGTTCATAAACCATGGGTCAAGAAAAACCACCCACCCAAAACTATGGGCCTAAAACCACATCCCAAAAAATTATTTAGCTAATTCCTATTGTTTTCTTTTCTTTTCTTTCTCTTTCTCTTTTCTTTATTTATTATTATTTAGTCTCATATATAAGAATGTCCCACGTGAGACCAAATATGAGCTACTCATCCAATTCCCACACCATCTTTCATCATGTCACCCCTAAGCCTACTAAGCTTCTACATAGTGCTTGCTTATCTCTTGGGATAATTTTAGTGAGCATATCTGCAGGATTCTCATATGTATGAATCTTTCCTAGGTGTAAATTCCATTCTTCCAATACTTTCCGAATCCAATGGTACCTTAGATCATTGTTCTTGGTTTTTGAGTGAAATGATGGATTTTTTGCCAAGTGAATAATGCTTTGAATGTCACAATACAACACATACTTGTCTTGTTTGATTCCCAACTCTCCTAGGAATCGTTTCATCCAAAACACTTTTTTGCAAGCCTCTATTGCAGCAATATACTCTACCTCTATTGTGGAGAGAGCCACTATGTAGCTTAGACACCCAAGACATTGTTGCACTTGCAAAGGTGTATAAGTAACTAGTGCTAGAATTTCTAGTATCCACATCTCCAGCCATATTTGCATCTGTAAAACCTTCAAGCACAATATTATTATTACCAAAACATATACAATTATGGCTAGTTCCATTAAGATACCTTAAAATCCATTTCATTACATCCCAATATTGTTTTCCTATATTGGAAAGGAATCTCCTCACAACTTCCACTGAATTTCCAATGTTCGGTCGTGTAGATACCATGACATACATCAAGCTTCCAACTACTAAAGAATAAGGATTCTTTCCCATTTCTTCCTTCTGCTTGTCATCACAAGGGCACAAATCAGTACTTAGATTGAAGTGGGAAGCAAGAGATGTACCAACCGTCTTGGCATCCTTCATATTAAACCTCTCAAACACTTTCTCAATATAGTTTTCTTGTGACAACCACAACCTTTTGTTCTTTTTGTTCTTTTTGTCACGCATAATAATGAAGGAGTCAAATTTCTTATACCATTGATGAGGTTCTTGTTTCAACCCATATATACTCTTTTTCAACCTACGGACTAGATTATCTTTACCTTTTACCTTTTACCTTTTGTCTGCTGCATATAGATTTCCTCCTCCAATTCACCATGAAGGAAAAAAAATTTTACATCTAACTATTCACATTCTAAATCTAAACTAGAAACAAGACCAAGAATAACTCGTATTTATGACATTTTAACAACCGAGGAGAAAATTTCTTTAAAATAAATACCTTGCTCTTTCCTAAATCCTTTCACCACTAGCCTTGCTTTGAACATTTTCTTATTTTACTTTCCTTCATGTTTTATTCTATACACCCACTTGTTCTTTAAAACCTTTCTTCCTTTTGGGCATTCAACCAAATCCCACGTCTTATTATCATGTAGGGATTTAAGCTCTTCTTACATAACCTTTTTCCATTTGATACTAGTATCTTATTCACATGCTTCTTGAAAAAAAGCAAGTTCACCTTTATGGGTCAATAAAATATATTCTGAGAGGGAATGCCTTTGTGAAGGCCTATGTTTCCTCGTAGATATGCGAATTGACAAATTTTGTGGCAAGATTTCTCCTAATGGATGTTGATTTTGCTGTTCTTCATGCTCTTCTTGTTGTTCACCATTTTCATTTTTTTGCAATGGCTGCTCATTATTTCCAGCAACATCTTCTTGTAATGGTGGTTTATTTTCATGGTGTTCCTTAATTTCAACAAACTTTTACACCTCCACACCTTTTTCAGTAGTTTTAAACATTTGATATTCATTAAAAATGACATCCCTATTTCTAATAATTCTCCTCTTTAGACCATCCTACAACTGGTATCCTAACTCATTATTAGCATATCCTAGGAAAATGCATTTGAATGACTTTTCATCTAACTTGGACCTTTGTTCCTTAGGAATATGCACATATGCTTCACAACAAAAAATGTTCAAGTGATTGTAACATAAATCCTTACCATTCCATAACTTTTCAGGAATTCCACCATCCAATGAAGTTGTGGGGGAGTGATTTATTCAATATCAAGCTGTACGAACAACTTCCGCCTAGAAAGATTAGGAAAACAAGAATTTGAAAGCATACTTCTCACCTTTTCCATTATTGTTCGATTCATTCTCTCAAATGTTCCATTTTCTTGTGTGATGCGGGGAACTATTCTTACATGCTTTACACCATGCTTACTACAATATTCTTCAAAGGCATTGGAGCAATATTTCCCACAATTATATGTTCTAATGCATCTCAATAATTTATTAGTTTCCCTTTCAACAACCATATGAAATTTATGAAAAGTGTCTAAAACTTGATCTTTTCTCTTTATAGGGAATGCCCACACCTTTTTTGATGCATCATCAATAAAAGTAACAAAATAAGAATCCCCTCCTTCCGATTTTCCATTAATTGGACCACAAACATCAGAATGAATTGGATCTAATATTTTTGTATCCCTTTTAGGACCATCCCTTATAAATGATATCCTCTTCTGTTTTCCCATAATACCATGTTCACAAAATTTAAGTTATGTACCTTTTATCGTAGGTAAAAGTTTTTGTTCAACAAGGATTTTCAAACCTCTTTCAGTCATGTGCCCAGGTATTTTGTGCCACAGATTTGTTGTAGAATCCTCTTCTGCAACACTAACAATATCTATTTTTTCCACAAATTTGATTTTAATATGTAGAGAGTGCCTATTTTCCGCCCCTTTGCAACAATGAGTGAAACCTTTACAATTTTCCAACCTCTGTTGCCAAACACTGTATGGTAGCCTTCATCATATAGCTTCCGAGTAGAAACTAAATTCACTCCAAACTCTAGTACATGCCTGACCTGTTTAAGCAATAAACTACAACCATATTTTGTATTTATCATAACATCTCCTACTCCTTTAATATTACAAAGACTTTTATTACCCAATCGAACTTTACCCATATTACCAGATTTATAAGAAATAAAATTCTCTTTGCTTGGGGTAGCATGGTAGGAGGATCCATAATCTAGAATCCAATCACTATCATGACTAGAAGTATATAATCATAGAAATTCAAAATAAACAGTAATTAATACCTCACTTATGATCCAATGGTACTTGTTTCTTCATTATTGTTGTTGTTGGCCGCATTTTGCTCATTTTGTTCCTCTTTTAATATTCGGCAATAATTTTTAGTATGTCCATGTTTTGCACAATGATAGCAGGTTATTCTTCCATGTGTAGACTTTGAACTTGACCTACCTCTAGATATAGATCTCTTTGATTTATCTCTATATGGTTTCCTTCCATGATCACCAAGGGTTAATGCCTCCATATTTCGCATTTGCTCTCCCATATTTTTCCTATGCATTTCTTCATTTAACAAACTATTAGAAACATATTCCAAACATAATTTACCTTTTGGTGCCACATTACTTATGGTAACAACCAATTTTTGCTAACTATCACGCATTGAGATCAAGAGTAGAAGGGCTTGAATCTCATCTTCAAATACAATTTTCAAAGAAGTGAGTTGGTTCAATACTATGTGAAACTCATTTAAATGTTCAACTACTAAGCTTCCTTCCTTCATTTTGAGATTAAATAACCTCTTCATCAAAAATCATTTATTGACGGTCGTGTCTCTTTCATATACGTCTTGAATCTTTTTCCATAAATATTTGGTTGACTTTTCTTGAGAAACATGGAAATATATTGTGTCTGCCAAATATTGTTGAATAGTGTCTATTGCTTTTCGATTTAAACTTTCCCAATCTTCATCACAAATGGATGAGGGTTTCTTTGAATTTACCTCAGTTGGTAATTGAAGATCTTTTAGGGTGAGAATATATTCCATTTTTGACCTCCATATGGTAAAATTTACCCTGCTAAGCTTTTCAATGCTTATTGTTGTCTCCATCACAACCACCTATAAATGAGCCCTACACACACCCAATCTGCAACAAAAAACACTTGGCTCTAATACCAATTGTTAGATAGTTAACAACAACCAATAATTATCTTAAGGAAATCCCAGATCTATAAAAATAATGTCTTCATCACTAATATAAATCAATATCAGATCTAATAATAATTTTTGCAGATCACATCATTAACATTAATGAATTTGCAAATCTATTTAAAATAAAAACATATTCAGACATAACTAGAATAACCCAAATAAAATAGGACACAAGGCTTTTACATGGAAAACCCAAATGGGAAAAACCATGGGGAATGATCAGTAACTACCACTTTTATTACTCACAAAACTATACACATCAAGCTTCAACCCAACTTCTTCAATATTGTATCTCCCTTGTACACAAATGAAAGACCAAGCATACATATTTATATCCCTTCATTAGACAAATACCATGGTCATAAACCATCGCCCAAGAAAAAACACCCACCCAAAACTGTGGGCCTAAAACCATGGCCCAAAAAACTTATTTATCTAATTCCCATAACACAATGGAAATCGAAAAAGTCATAAATATTTATTGTTTTCTTTTATTTTCTTTCTCTTTTTTTTTTTATTTATTTATTATTATTATTTGGTCTCATATATAACATATGTCACATCAAATGCAACATCCATCTTTCCAATAACAATTAGCCATGAAGACTCCAAATTCACCACACTAAATTCATTCAGAAATTGATTCGATTGTGCTTCGCAAACTACACTGTGCATATTGGCTCCAAAATTCTTATAACAGTATATTTATATAGAGACAAAACATATTCCCGGTCACAACAAATCATAGGAAACAATTAATAAATGAAGATAAACAAATTGTCATGATAGTTATGATTACACAAGGTAATCAGGCTCTAGAAGTAGTGCTCAAGATGGAGTTGCTTCCAAGACAGGTGTAACATGGAAATAAATTGTTAAATGGCCCAATTGGTAGTGGAACCAAAATCCTTTAAAATTGGAAGTTTTGATATTAAATGATAGGAAAAGGAGGGTTCCCAGCGTTTATGTAGAAAAATCACTGCGAGGAAAAGAGGACAGAGAGAGGGATTTCACCCTATCATCGCATGAGACTAAGATCTTCCTGTTCCCAGTTATAGTAGCTAAAGGCACTATAAACTTGAGATAGGCAGCTCTGTAATATTCTAGTTTCTTTATAAAAATAAAAAATCCACCGAAATGTTTATACCCAAAATGTTTTCTACACAGAAACATTGGTGTTTCACTTCATGGCTTCTATATTTGTTCCACAGTAATTTTATATTTTGGGTGTTTGATATCGTGTTAGTGTAATACCCCCAATTTTGACTAGGAATGTATTTAATGAAAATCATGTAAATGATGTAAATATGCTATTATGGATTCCTAGAGTGGAGCTCAAGACCAAGGCCCAGCTAGTGAATGGCTAGGCATGTATGTTGTATATAATTTTATTTGGACCATATGATTGGCTTATTTTTCCAATTTGAAATGCATGTAAGTATTATGTTGAAAATTAATAAAATGGTCCAAGATGGCTATGTAAGGAGCACTAGAGGGGCTATGATTCCATCAGAGGGAAAGAGTAAAGGGGGCCTATGGGAAACCAAATCCTATGTTGCCAAGTGTCAACCTTAGAACTCATCCAAATTCTTCCATGTTCCTTAAATGAGCCAATTACCTTCTCTTGACTATAAATCCAATCATTGAATGCATATGTGAGGTTGGTGGGAAAAGTCACTTCATGTAGTTATTGAAGCATAGGGGATTGTGATAGTTATGTCAGTTGTCAGCAACCTTATTTATTCTATGGTCAGAAGCTATGTCAGTTGTATTTTCACCCTTACCTCATATCCTTGGATTCAACAGTCTTTTGATCATTCTCTCATGCATGTTTCTACACTAAGTAGAGTTTTCCATTGTTGTTCATGTCCATTACTAGACTGTGTTTAACCCATAGATTCAAATTTGAAGAGAGAGCTACATTTTTGGAAGGGAAAATAGATTGTTGTAAGTGAGCGTGGAGGTTGGGAAAGCTAGGAACCTTTCCCCATTGAGTTCTGATACTTTTGGATGCTTGAGAATCCATGGTAAGCACTGTAAGGGTTGGATTTTTGAGGGAATTGTGGATAAGTGAAGGGAAATTCCTTCCTTGTGTTGTGTGGGAAAGTTGGAAGGAGTGCCATGGCTATGAAGGCTTAGTGAGATCCCTGTAGAGCTCTAGTTGAGTTTTTGGCTAAGAACAATGAGCAGAATGGGTTGTGGGTTGAGAGAGAGAATCCTATAGGTGTTTCATTTTCCCCTAGGTGTTTGCTTTTCCCTGTAGGTGTTTCCTTGCTATACTTAAATGAATCTTTATTAATATTTAAATAAGTTTCAGTTAAGTGATGGTTAAATAGAGGGGTAAAAATAATGGCAGAGGTTAAAGCATGAATTTTTTGTTTTTATTTCATATATTAATTAGTTTAATGTTTATCTTATACCTTAAATGCATAACTATAACAATCTGGTAATTATCTCAGATTTTGGGCTTCCTTGAGCATATCAACAAGATTAACTTGAGTGTAACAAGTATGCAATCGAGATTCATTTCATGGTCATTGTATCTTTTTATACTTAAATGCATCTTGATTAAGATTTAAATAAGTTTCAGTTAAGCAGTGGTTAAAGAGAGGGGTAACAATAATGGCGGAGGTTCAAGTGTGAATTTTTTGTTTTATGTTTATAGTAATTAGTTTAATGTTTATGTTATACCATAAATGGATAAATATAACAATCTGGTAATTAGTTTAATGTTTAGCCTTTGTTTAACAACCAACTATCTCCACAAAACAAAGTTCTTGGATGCGCTTATAGACATTCACCCACCACTTTACTTATGGCTGTGCTAATATATAGTTTTGAATTCAACCTATAGAATATATTCTATAGTTAACTTAGATTATAGTTATAATTATTGAGAGTATATAATTAAAATTTTGGATAGTATAACTTTTGGTATAAGACAATATACAAGACTAAATCTTTTATATCATATTTAATTGAATGAGTGTTTACAATATATTGTTTTGCATAAAGAGAGTTGAAATCATGAAATCATAGACATGGATTGTTGACGCTGTTGTTTGTATTTGAGTGTGAAGTCATTCATTTTTTGATATTGTCACAGTAAGAGAATAATTTACACTAGTGAAGTTAGTATTTTTACGACTCAAGTTTCAAGACGATTGGAAGTAATAAATGTCTTCTGATTTTCATATTATCTAAACTGATCATCTTGCCTTAAAATCTCCAAGACCACACTCCATTAAAAATCAATTACCAATTTTGATATATGGAAAAACACTCGTTATCACAAATTGTCTTGATAAAGTAAAATGATTATGCGAAAATCTCTTCAATCCGTTAGAAATCATCCTTTATGAATGAATCATTTAAATTTAATATTTCTCTCGAACATCTAAATTCCTTGAGATGTAAAAGAATTGCATAGTTTGATGGTGGTTTATAAAAGTTATTGTCTCCAATAAAGATTGAATCCACTAAGTTGCTTATCTTCTCGACTGTTTCACGACTGGAACTAAGCCTCATTTAGTAAATCAATTGAAATAATTATTTTTAACTTGATTTTAAATGTTTCTTTATGAAGTTTCCATATAGGAACAAAAGCTTCTAATGCCTAGTAATGGAGAGAATGAAAGCCATGTTTAATGGGTATGGTATACCTTGAGGATTGCAATAAAATAATGTTGATGTTTGACTACTTACAGGTCATTAATGAAAAGAAAAGTAGTTGAATTTATTTAAGTGTAAATTGATAGAGTATCAATTTGAATGATGATACAGTAAATGATTACAAGTATATGCATTGATTTAACACTTACATGTATAAATTATAAAGTAAATGAACTTAATAATAGTATAGTTGTGGGAAAGAAACCATCAATTTGATTATTTTAACTTGTTTTGAAAGTTTTTTTTTAAATATAAGTGAAAGTTTTTTTTAAATACAAGTGATTGTGGAAAAAAAAACTCAACAGTAATTTGCAGAAAAATTACCAACCTTTAAAAAAAAATATAATATTTTGAATAATATAAAATTGATAATTTTGAAAATATTATATTTGAATATTATTTAATGAAAATATAAAGGAATAGTTAATTTTTTTAAAATATTATAGCTTGATTTGATGGTGTATTTTTGTTTTAAAATAGAGTTCAGAATAATCCTTTTAAATATGGGTATTATGGCACTAACTAGTTATAGCAAATTGGATTTTAATTTTTAATTGTGCCACCTTTTTTATAATTATTCCTAATAGAAGAAAACTTGGTTAAATAGAGGGGCATCTCGTTCTTTCAAAATATAGTCCAACTCTATCATAAGGTTACACAAAAATTAAATTATGTTCGAATTACTTATATTTGATAAGAAGAAATTAGCTTACAAAATAAAAATAAGAGAATACTATCTTGTTGGTTTAGATAAAATATATAACCGTTAGAAAATTCACAAATTATGATATGTTAAAACAATTTTCTTAACTTTATCAGTAAGTCTAGTGGTCTTCTTGTAAGATTACATATATGTCCCAAGTCCAAAACCAAAGTCTAAGGATGTATGCCACTCAATGATGGAAAACAATATAATATGCACATGCATATAACTGAAGCATCAAAAGTGATGCTATATAATGAACTAATCCACACAAAAAATAATTAAATAATATTGATTCCCTTAGAAGTATTTTCCGTCAAGGTACTAGTGCCCCAAATTATTTTGTGTGGAAGGCTAAGTTAGTGAGAAGGTTTTTTCCTCAATGGAGGAGTGCCCTTCAATCCCTGGGTTGGCTAATTGGTTAGCTAGCAGATATGGCTTAGATGGTTAGGCTCTCCTTAGACACCAAATTAGAGGAAAACTTATATGTTCCTTATACATTACTCTTAGTTCATATCAGAAGCATCAACACTTTCCTTGTAATGTCCCTTGTTAGGAATTTTATCAAAATGACAATTTTACACTTTTTTCCGTAGTTAGACCTTTGACTAGTTTTGATCTCTAGGTCCCAAATTTGCCCCAAATGATCCCAAATCTTCTGAGAAGGTATATGAATGATATTAGAACATAAATATGTGTTTCAGGGATGCCTTTGGACCTTTAAAATGCTTATGCAAATCCTCTTTCAATTCTGATCAATGTAGGTAACTTTACTAGTGATTTTCCTTTGACTAGTATTGGTCTCTAGGTCTCAAATTGACTCCAAATGCTTTCAAATATTCAAGAAAGGTGTATGAATGATATTAGAACTTGAATATGATGTTTATGGATGACATATGTCCACCAAAAGACCTCTGCAAACTCTCTTAAGATTCTGAACCAATTATGCAATTTTACTAGTAATTTGGGGTTCAAATCCCCCTGGGGTAAGTACTGAAAATGGCTTCCCAAATGCCTCCAAACCCACTCAAATTTATGAACAGAGGTATGTAATGTGGTAAGTATTTTATTAAAGTCTCATATGCACCATTAATTGATTATTACAACTGTTCTCACCCTCTCCCATTCAACTGCAAAAATCCCCAATTCGACCCTTGGGGAAATGGCACTATTTCACCTCCCAATACAACTAAACTGAGTAAAAATGCTTCAAATGCTCAAGCACAGTACATGAAACTTTTTATAAGACATGCATGGCAGTATGTTTATCACAAATATATCAAAGAATCATCCATTCATTCGAAATCGTCATCAATACATTGGCTCGCAACAAGGTAGTAGGGAAATGGCATTGTTCTTCCATTAAAAATGAGATTTATACATTTCTACTTGGAATTTCGACTTGAAACTTTTTGGAGATGAAGAACAGAGTATTTACTTCATATTAAAAAATAAATGGGGCATTAAAATCTTCCCCAAAGAGTACAATAGCTCACCAAAAATGCCCTCCCTCAAGGATCAAGAATATGCCATCAAAACTGGAAATGGTTGAAGGAGTGAGCTGCAATAGAAGAAACCATGAGCTGCCCTGTAGCTTACACCTGCAAATAAAGACTCCATTAAAGCTCCAAATGAAAGGTCTGAATGGCCTTTCCAATTACCAACTTGGATGGGAATCTTTCACCCTCGAAATTGGCTAAGGCAAGAAACTAGTCATCCACTAGCTCTCCCTCTTCACAAATGCAATTGCAAATTCTACAAATGATCAAAAGCTGGTTTCATTATTTGTTATTGACATTTATAAACTTCTAATGTCCTCCATGGGTCGAATTCCTTCCAAGAGACTCATGCCAACTCAAGTTGGGAAGAGAATCCAAAGAACGCCACTTCTACAACAATTCCTAGTCTCCCACTTCCACCAAATCACATGTGGAAGCATATTAGCTGCCCTAACACCCTTGAGTACCCTCTTGGAGTCTATTTTTAGCCCTGACATGTCATATATGTTATATGTCAGCCTTCAGGTCTGATTTGTGTCATAGGTGTCATAGCATCTTCATCATTGTTGTCATAGAGCTAGGGAATCTAGCCCAAGTGTCTCACTAGCTCCAAATTGCCTCTTCCTCTTCCATGGGAGTTACTCTTCCTCTATATTTCGACCTTGGATGAGTCATGCAATGAATAATACCTTTTGGACTCCCCAAGTATGTTACCATTCACCTTGAATTCGAATTAGTGAGAGAATAATGCCAAGTGTAGTGGGGAAATCTAGCCATTTGTGGGTCCCACTTCCTCCATGTGTCTTCATGATGAAATGCCACTTTGATTTTCACTTGTATATATTTATTTAGCTCCTTTATTAAATATTTATTCCATTCTAATGTTCAAACATCATTTATTATCCCCATTATTCCAAATCCCAAAGCTTCCACCCCAAACCTAAGAAACTAGTAATTTTCCTCCTTGGCAATTATTTGACCTTTAGCATCAATTTGACAAACTCTAATGAATAGGGCCAATGTGATTAGGCCATTGTGACCCAATGCCAAATTTGGGACATGACATTCGTCCAAATAGAAAAAACATGGGAATAAACTATAATAGTATTAAAAAGAGAGATTGTTGGGTTGAAACTAGAGCTGTATATGTCTGTGTCATAGGATATAGTTTAATGTTATGTAATATAACACAAAAAATATACTTTTGGTTGAAAAATATATCCAAATACAAATAATAGGGATCAAAAGGCTATGAGATTAGTAGCAAAGCATTCTCAAAATCATCCCAAGTCTCACTTGGTGAGGGATTTCATGATGGATCCTTTTAGTAAGGAAAGAATTCCTTGGAGTTGTTGTTGTGAGCGAATGATGGGTTGTGGAGAGATGAATATAGTAAAAAATATACAATAGAAGAATATAAATCTACTTGATAGGGATTGTTGGCACCTTCATCTATCCTTATATTTCCCAATGAAAGGCTAGCTAGAATAGTTATCTACCCAATCCAAATATGTAGGGGTGCTCCTCTCTTTATAATGTATCCTTCCAACAAAATCATTCAGCTTAGCTAACTCAATGATCAACACAACCAAATAGCCTCCAGAATGAGGTCCACCACTCACTTGAGGGAAGAACCTTATAGGGGCATTTAGCATTGATTAGTTAATTCTTGTGCAAGTTCTTTAGATAGGGCATAAGTTTCTAGTTTGAATTGTGTGAATGTTCATATAATATTATTTTCTAGTCTTTGAGTGGCATGTATCCTTAGATCAAGGATTTTAAATTGGTGAGCTAATGCCAAAGCGAATAAGAAGGGAAGTTTACTCATTAATAAAATTCTTTGATCTCTCATTGATATAAGCTACAATTTTGGGGAGGGGCTTTATCTTTGATTTTTTTTCAAGCAAGTTGTTTCTTATCATTTGGCAGCAAAGAAATAGCATATTGAATTTCTCCTTTTCATTTATAAATTAGAGTTATCTACAAGCCTCTCTCCCACCCTACATGATCTATTTCTAATCCTCAACTCATATGTATTAGTTGTTTTGGTTCTATAATGACCATCCTCCACCCCAACTAACTTCTTTAGTTGGCTTTCTTTGCCATTGCCTCCACCCAATGAAATATTGTGTAGACAACCTATTATTTTAAATGAATGTTTCCCCATATCTAGTACTTATTGAGGTTTTCTCGCGGTTTCCCTCCCACCCAAAGACTTCCTAGAATCCTATTGTGCTATGTCACCTTTGTTTAGGGATTATGGAGGACTCCCTCCACCCCAACTTTGTCTCTTGTGATGCATCACCATTGCCGGGGATGCATCACCCTCAAAATATATCAACCATCCCTTCTTGAAAGAAACCCTAATGAGGTCCATCACCTAGGGTTTCAATTGTAGATATTACATGTCCTCTCTCTCTCTCTCTCTCTCAATGTATCCTCACATATCCCAGCCCTTTGAGGATGTAGAAACTATTTTGCAAAGCATGGTGGAAGATTTGTCTAATGCTCTCACTAAACCCCTTAGATTACAATATATGGTTTCCACAAACACATTCTAGATAGGCAACAAAATCTCATTATCTATGTATGGTGGAAACCTAGAGATTTAATTTATTCATGGATATGAAGCCTCAATACCTACTTCCAAACATGCCCAACTATGACTAAATAACAATGCCTCCTGATAAGAAGTAGTTTAGAAGGACTTGCTCAAGATTAGTGGTACTCTCACAAAGATTATATGTAGATATATCATATATGTGGAGTAAAATGAAGAATAGGCTACTAGAAACACTCCTACCATCATAAATACATGGGACACCTTGTGCTAGGCCTTGAAAAGTAGTTTTTATTCATCGGGTTATTTATCTAACCTAGTGTGAAAGTGGTTATAGTTTCATCAATCCCTAGGGAAATTTATCCAACATTCAAAGAGACAAATGTTTACGTATTTCTCTAGTGTTCATATATGAAGCAAGTATAGAGATAAAACAAGGCACATTCGAACTCGTAGGCATTACAGGATAAAGATAATATTGTGGAGTGCTTTGCATATTTCATCTCTTAGTAGGTTTTGAAGGATTTTTAATCCCTTTCGTACTTGACTATATGGGGAGTGTGGTTGACATGAAATGTTGCAATATTTGAAGGGAAACAATTCCCTACCTTTATGATCCCAACCTAGATTGACCTTTATTTATTAAAGCATTATTATCTAGAACCAGTCTCTCATCCTAGGTGTTACATTGGTAATTTGACCATTAGCAAGGAGACTTTAAGCTCCTTCTTCAATGCAGAAAAAAGAGGAGAGGAGAACATGAGTGGTATTGGTTAAGTATTATTCTTCTCAACACACATTATTTTGAAGGTAAAGTGGATTTTGTGCCATTAAATAACAATTGTGAAAATCTCATGGCTTTATTCTAGGTCTTGAATCTCACTATGGAGAAGGAAATAGCAACTCTCCAAGTCTTCAGGGATTTTTTTATGACCATTCAATAGATGAAGGGGGGGATATCATATTGAAGACATTAGTATTCAACATTTGGCATTTCACTTTAGAGATACCAATGGAAACTTTCATGATGTGTCCTTCTCCCATGTGTTTAGTGAACACAAAGTTGCAGTAGATTCGCTCTCAAAACAAGTTATTTATTTAAATGATGGAAATATTTGGATGAATGCAGGGAGGGTAGTTTGAATTCACATAGGTAATTTATAGTACATTTTGGATCTTTTCTAAGATCGTGCAGTTCTTACATATGGTGTTTTTTATTTTGTGCTTGTATTCTTCATTGATGAATGCCTATTTTGGGTTAGGTAGGAGCTCTCAATCCCTATACTAATCAAGGGGGATATTTTTGACATATTGCGATTGTGCTCATGCACCTGAAGAATGTATTTTGTCTTCTACTTCAATATAAATTATGATTTTTTCATGATAAAAAATGGATTTGATATTAAAAGATGGACAACATTTAAAATAAAATTTACATCAAACATTATAATTACTTGAAGTGTAATCAGTTCCTTCATTAAATTTTATTTGGGGAATAAATATTACCTCTATATCTTGACTTGTATTTGGCGTTGTATTTGATAATTTTTTATGCTTCTCCAATATCTTCGTCATACTAGAAACACAATAAGAAACAAAAAGTTAGGAATTAGGAATTTCTTTTTTAAATCACAAAATGAAAATTTGAAAACATTATAGTTTCAATTTAATAAAAAATAGAATTAAAATTGACCTCTCTATAAAACAAAAGTTAAAAACTTGATTATTGACTAACATATAGAATTTGTGATACAAAGTGAAGGATGGAGCAAAATATAATGGATTATTATTTTCAAATATCCAAAATTATCTTTTGCATAAAATCACCTTATTCTGATAGGAAAATTTAATACAAAATGGGGATGGTTAAGAATGACTATGACTTCCCCTTTTTATTTAATATACTATATCTCATCTCCAATTATTTATGAATAAATAAAAACATCACTATTCTACGCTTTGTCCTTTGTCAAGTTCTATTCCACCTTCTCCTTGATTAAGTGGAAAGTGTCCCACAATCCTCTCAATTTAAGAAATGGTATATGTAACCCCACTATCTTCTTTGTTCAAGAGAGAATCTATATGAGTTGGAATGTACGTATGGAGTGACTATGAGATAAACATGTATACCATGAAAT
Source organism: Larix kaempferi (assembly GCA_027924585.1). Classification (NCBI taxonomy): domain Eukaryota; kingdom Viridiplantae; phylum Streptophyta; class Pinopsida; order Pinales; family Pinaceae; genus Larix; species Larix kaempferi. The sequence goes on from BSBM01001138.1 coordinate 3,989,932, forward strand.
TTCATGAAGCATATCAATGATGGGCCTAAAAGGCATGGATGCTTCCAAAATATTTGTTATATTATATTCTATTATAGATATAAAACTACAAAATAATTACCCCAAATTTACCTTAAAATCTTGGGAGCATGCAATCAGTGAGCATGCAACTTTTGGTTATTGCCTACAAAGACTTTCTAAATTATGATAATTGATAAAAGTTAAAACTAGGGTGGATAAGGTGAAATTCCCAAAGGAAATATTTGTATTAATATGGAAAATAGAAAAAAACATACAAATGCGTATCTAAACATATCAATAAATATTGAATTGTGTCTCCTTCCTAATAATGAATATCCATAATGTAGATACTGTGGTACTCTAAAGTAACTATAGATTGAAAACTTAGTTCCCTAACAATGTAAAGATTCAATCTTGTTTGTTGGAATAACTTTAAAACTCAACATTCATGATCTTCTAAATGATGTGCAACTAGAAAACTTCTCCAAACTACTATTAGGCTAGCTTTTTCTAGAAAGGAAGAGCGTTATGGAATCTTTTCCATCACCTCCAAAACCAAGGTTCCATATCTTGATAGAATCCTTAGTAATAGATAGCACATAAATTTTTTTGTCTAAGAATAAAAAGTGCATGGTCTTTCTATAGCAGTGTAGACAAGGTAAGCAAGTTCTAGTCTTAGCATAAAATATATACATGAAATTCTAAACCATTGTAGCCATATACTTATGAATACATGGATAAAATTGAAATTAACACATACTTCCATTTAAAAATACCATGTACATACCATGGTTAACATTCTTGTGACAATCCCATGGGGCATAGAATAAACGGTGAATGGGTGTACTGTTAAGGCACTCCTTGTGTTAGTTTACTAGTTTGAAACTCCGTGGGTACTGGCTTACAAAAAAAAACATTCTTGCAACATAATCACTTTCTCCGTCACAAGAAAAAATAACATCTACATTGTTATGGTGGAATTCAAGTGACATTACAATCTAAATATGCCTAGAAAATATATCTTAGATATAGTTTGGATTGCTTGAATCCTATATTTTGAATGTGATGTCAAAATAATATGTACTAAAGTGCATTGAATTAGGATTTCATCACACATCACTGTTAAAAGATCAATTATCTTAAAGGGGACCTTTTATATTTGAGATTTTCCATGTTCAATAACAATACCTTCTTTTGATGTCTAGCACTAGCTAGTAATTTTCCATCAAGGGAAAATTACCAACATACAAATTTATTAATGTGAGGTCGAATTATCCTAAACTCCAAAAATGAAAATCATTTACTAACATATTTACACCTACCTATTGTATCTCTGGCATTGTTGTCATCATGAGATATAAATGATTCCTCATTATCATCCAAGGACCCATCTTTCACAAAATGCTCTATATTAGCTAGAGGATTAGATGGTGAACAAAGGGCTCCACATCCATTGGATTCATACATTATCAACATTCTTAGATGAGTTATACCACTATGTTGAAATGCACCAATAATGGAAATTACATCTCTAGGGGTATGAGTGCATGGTGTTGAAATTGTAGAACTTAGGGATGGAATCATAGAATTTGTAGTTTCTTAGACCATTGTTAGACTAGAAGATGACCAAACCTGCCTTCTTTCTTTTCCATTTGTACCTTTATATGCATCCTGATAATTTATGTGAAAATAATTCGACATAGTACCCTCAACTAAAAGCCATCAACACCATCACAATCTTCATCTTCCAGTAACTTAATTGTCAAAGGTAAATAAACCTTATATTTACATGATACAAGCCAACCCCTATGGCCCCATTGGGAAGTTACATAATCCACCTAAATAAAACCATAATGAATAATATTTTAAATGCACATTGGGAGAGGAAATCAAGGTTGTAAAAAATATTTGTGGTATTTTAAATGTTGACGATGCCCAACAAATACATTGATCTTTGTGAGGGAACCATCTCAGGTAGGAATTATAGCTTTTATTTTCTTATATCATAGGTGGTTTCATCAAGAATGAAAATATGCAAGTACATATGGAGAGACTCATTCCTTACAATGCCTTTTTTAGAGAGTGGTTCATCAAGAGAAGTGGAAAACAAATCAAAATGCTAAGAGTGACCATCCTTTGTGACGGTCTATGAATCACCATAAGCATCATCTTGGGAAAATGAGCATTTTGTAAGGTGTAGACAAAATGATCTTTGTATATTCAAGAGGGGATGCATCATAGATATTTGTATCATGGAGAAGTGGGACAACATAAAATTTGACAAAATAGGCCTATGATACAAAAATAGAGGTAGCATCGTCTATGACAAAACCTAAACAATCTGATTTTGGGTGAGGCATGATAATAAGGTCCAACACTTTCACAAAATTAGGTGATACTAGATTGTGTTTAATCCCATTGTCTATAATCAACCTAACTAGTTGATCCTTCACTTGACAATTGTGAGCGAAGACTAACCCATGCTAAGTAGGAGTTTAATGTCGTACCATAAGCATAAGATGATATAGATTGGGTGAAATGGGGTTCACCACATCAATTGGTGTTGGAGGATTTGTAATAGGAAGAGTTGGATATGGATCAATGCATGAATGGTGTAGGAAACAATAATTATCAGTGTTACGTGAAATAGTCTTATGAATACTATAATAGTTATATTTCATAGGAGAATATGTATAATGGACATAGGGTCTTGTGGAGGGCGATAGGTGGGATGGAAAATGGATATAAAATGGGTACTTTCCCAATTTCCTCTCTGCTATAAGAGAACTCTAAATTTCTAAAAAGAGAGATGCACTACGGACCAGGGAAACTTCTTGACATAAATTTGGAAGGAAAATATAATAAAAATTAAACGTAAATACACGTTCAAGATATGAAATAGATAATTGAACATGGAGTTTGCAGAAGACCTCAATTTAATTCTATAAACAGCGTATCCACTTGATCCCCATCAAACACACCAAGATATTAAGGACATGCTACTTTAGGGTCCCAATGCATTACAAAAGATGCAAATGAAGGTCAAAAAATAGTTAAATCAATAATATTTTTTATTAATTATGATGAGACTTGAGTCTATTGTTGCATGAAGTGTATATGTTGCTAGAGAATTTGTTGTCAATGCTACAAGATCTGAGTCTATAAATCTATATGTAAAGTCCCACCTTGTTAATTGATTTATGATGTACAATGAGTAAAAAATAAATAAATCTAAAATTGCTACTACAACACAAATATTTAAGAGAGATAGTCTGTTTATAGAATCTTGGCTACAGATCTTAGATATAGAGGATGTTGTTCCCTCTATTTTCCTTGGCTCTAGAAGGTAGGAACATAATATTTGATACAAATTGATAAATAATGAAGAACGAAGAAAATAGAATGCATTATTAGTTCTAGATATAAAAACTATCTTCTACATAGAATCATCTTATTATTATAGGAAAACCTATTGCAATATGGAGAAAATTAAGTTTGATTGCGTCTTCCCATTTTTCTAAATATATTATAGGTAACTGCATTTTAATGATAAATCACTAACAATTCTACTAATAACATTATTTTTCTCAACCTTTTCCTTTGTCAAGCTCTATACAATGATTACCCAATAAATTTAATATTTTCTCTAAGTTTTGTTGAATGCTCAAACTTACACACACACACGTGAACGTGCACATGCACGTGTGCACAGATCCATGCGCGCACACACAGACACACATACATACCTTATATTTACACAAATATATTTACAAAACACACACACACACACACACCTTATATCTTATATTTACACAAAGATATTTACAAAACACACACACACACACACATTTACACAAAGATATTTACAAACCACACACACACACCCATGCACGGGCACACATGCACACATACACACACGTGTGCGCTCGTGTGCGCGCGCGCACACACACACACACATACACATCTTATATTTACGCAATTTATTTACAAAAAAAATGTACAAGAAAGAATGGAAGGGGAATATGTGATCATGTTCTCTTCATCATAGAAGCAAGAAATGCAATAAATCTATAATAGTTATCATAGGTCCAAAGATCATGCATCAGTTTCAAAAGAGACCCTTTGGGTAGAAGTTGATGGTGAACTCCATCTTTCCACATAGAACAAAAGGAATACAATGAGATAACCTCATCAACAAAAAATACCTTACACCTAATCCTCTATAAAATGAATAAATTTATGATCCTCGAGCTATTCCAAATCACTACAACTAAAGGGTGAACTTGATAGAACCAATCACCAAATAGATATAATTCCAATAATCATTGCGCTAAATTGTTCTTGAGAATTGATCGTCAAGAAAATTCCAATATTGTTTGGGATATTGACACTCCCAAATGATTTTTTTTTGCTATAGTGGAAGACCAAAAAAAATGAAATAATACATTATAAAGGCCACTCTTGGACAACTTAGTCTCGGACGAAACCCCTTAATAAATCACTAACAATGGAAAAACTCTCAAATTATAAGAAAAATTATATAACCAAGCATTTTGCAATCGATGAATCCATCTCTCCTTTGAGTCCATGGATATCAAGTGAGAATTTAGGACCATAGATAATGGATTCCTTTGATTAAATATGGAGTATAGACAATGAGAGTTATACTATTTAAGTGGATGGAAAAAACATAAAATCCAATCTCTATGAAAAATTCCATGAATTCCAATATTCAATTTATACAACTCACCATATGATATAAGTCCTCAAGTATCCATAATTTAAGGATGATAGAAACAAAAGAGTCCATACTCTTGAACAAGAGCATCCCACTTTTTCCAAGATGGAGAGATTGAAGCCATTAAATAACTCGAAATAAATATTCCCTTCCTACTTGATCTATGAGATAAAAAATGGGTAAACTCTACCACACATGAATATTGAACCCTCCAACACCAAATGGGATGGAAATATAAATGAAAACTAGGCATGTTTCCCTTCCACTACCAATGAAACAAAAAAACAAATACCCTCTAGGTATCCCATATGTTCTGAAAGATGAGGTAACCAAAGACCTAAAAGAGATGAGGAGATGATATAATATTGCATAGTTTGAAATTCCCCCAAACTATTCTCGGATGTTGACATGAATGCACCCAATGCCAAAATAATATCAGCTAAGGAGATGAAACTTGAAGAAATTACACCAATGACCCACTTGGCTATTTTAATTCTCCACTAAGTGAAAACATCAATCAACCCAAGCTCCCTTGTCCTTGGCCATGGTGCAAATATACCATGGAACTAATGAAATTCCTCACTCTCCACCATACTTGGACTGCATATAATCTCTTAAAATACAATCAAGCCACCAAAATTGGTCCCTATTGGAAAACCAACATGATACATAATAAAATGTCATGCTTGAATATTACAACCAAAAGGAGTTAACTTTTCTATTAATGGAAGTTCCTTGTGATGTCATATATGAAACTTACTCTATAAACTTATGAACACCAATCCCTCATTGTGAATAGTGACAACCCAAATCCAAAGAGAATACACAAATGTCATGTGACAACCCTAGGTTTAATATAAGATTGAAAAACAGGGGTCCAACCTAGAGGGGTATCCAAACCTACTGACCAAAATATAGTTCTATGAGAATTGAATATGGAACCTAAAGAAGAGACAAATGTGTCTAAATAATAAATGTCCCCATCGAAAAACTTATTTTCTTCTCTAATTGAGAGAAGAGAGTGATGTGTGTATAACACCAAGTGCCCTCCTCAAGAAGGTCACCCTATTCAAAATAGCCACTTAGTGACCATGTCTAGACCAAGTTACCTGACGGTAACATATACATCCTCCCTAAGGAGGACATATTCACTTGGTCACCATTATCCATCTTAGTAAAATAACCATTGAGCATTCATCATTTGCAGATATCATTTGACTTGACTATAATTGTGCATTAACATCTAGATTCATCTTCCTGGATCTAAGGATTTGTGCATTAGCATTTTAATATTTTATCATATTTTGTGGACACTTTAAAATTTTGTATAGGATTCCTTGGTCTTCCAAATAAATATCTATCCATTTTATTTCCAAAGGGAACTAGTGCATTGTATTGTGTTCTTGTTGTGTTTCTAGATATTGAATATTCTCTCGGTTACTTTTCCTTCAATTAGTTTGATTGCTCTCTAAACTAGATTTTCTAGTTTATGGAGTTTAAATATACATAAAATTGTAATAGATAATTAGACCATGAATTTCTCTTGTTAAAAGTATAATTCAAACACTTCTCTCAGTTTTTAATCAATTCTCACAAGAAAAATTCTAGAACTAGTTTATTAGATGTGCCCTCCAATCCAAATCTACATTAGAACTTTCTCTAAGGATATACCCTACTTTGGTTCAGAACTAAAGTGGATGTCCCACCCAAGAAAGAATATATTTTGATTAAAATCTCATATGTATTACCGCAATCATCCTACCTAGATCCTTAGTTATTAGGTCAATTTTTAGTTTTGCATTTGGTAATTTTATAGAGGTTTTGGTGCTTTGAGCTCTCTGACTTTGAACTAAGATTGATTTATCTAGTCACCCATCTATGCATCCAAAGTATTCCTTACACTAGCTTCTAGGTTTTTTGTGGCCTCATATTTCCTCTTAACACCCCCTCAAGCCTAGGGAGCTATGTGTTTTCAGTCACAAATATTCTACCACTTTATCTCCAATAATAACTCATGCCTAGTCATGAATATTCACCCACTAATTATTCAAAGTACACATATGCCCCTCTAAAGCTAGACATCATCAATATTTTAAAGGAAGTGCTCATAAATAAACCTCAACTCATTATCTTTAAGTAGGATGCACAGATCATTCCTAAAATATGATGGGTAATTTAATGGTGAGGTTTTGGATTTATAGATCGACATCCTCATTGCTTAATTCTATACCAACACTGATCTCACACAAGACCAACATCTACTTCTGAGTAGCAATAACCTATAGGGATTAACATAAGCTTGGTGGTAGTAAAAAACAATAGCCATAATATCTAAATGCTTCAGAACTTGTGAGAACTTTTAAACCTTTTGTGAGATTTAATAATAATTTATACCCACATGGATACCTCATAAACCTGTAGAATTTTTGGTTTAAACTCAAACAAGTACTATGATGGACCATGCAACAATTTATCAATGTATTCTCCCATCGTCATTTTCAAATACAAATTATGTATCCAATCTAGGTACTCCTTATTAAATTTAATTCATGTTTATTCAGTTTTATTTGAGATGAAGTTCCTATGTTTGAAAGTACCGTAGACCAGGATTTCCAATGGGCCCTCACCATTGAACGGAATGTTTAGCATTGCTCAAATTTTCCTAACCATGAAACCCTTTTTTGTTTCCAACTATTAGATTCAAAGTGATCCTATAAGCCCTAAATCCTCTTCACCTTTTTCCACAAACATTGAGTTATTTTCCCTTTAATTCCCTACCATAGATCAATGGTGTTCCCTTCATCATACTTCATTCACCATTCTTTAGATTGTATGGTAATTAATATCCCTTCCCCTTCAAAATACATATTTATCGATCACTCATACCTAGAAATTGAAGAAACTCTCCTGAAAATATCCTCTCTTATAGATTTAGAAAGTGGTCTTACTACCCAACCCTATAACACTTTATCCATCCCTCATTCTTGTCACTCAGGACCACTCTATCACATCTTCCATCTCCCTTTTCACACACACCTTCCAAATTAAGTACCAAATAGCCATAATGGTACTCCATAATGACAATCAAATAATATTGTTTCCTAAGACCTTGTTCAACATCTCAATATTCCTAACACATAAACATTCTCCCAACTATTTTGGATTGGTGGAACAAACTGGTCCCCATTTTATCATATACCAATTTTATGCCATCACCTTTATGATTGGCCCCTTCAAAAATAATGTAATTACAATGTCTCACCCTATGATTTCTTAGACCTCATCTTCAATTTCCCCTACAAACAGCAATGCCACACTCTTTATAATTCCAAGCACAACACCTAGACCCTAGTAAAAGACAATTTCACTTATTAACTCACCATTTCAAACACCACTAATAACCCCCTAATGAAATACACAAACTTAACATTGGCAAGTGTCTCTCCTTTCATGTTTTCCCATCCTCTTGTTAGTCCTCTTCAACAATAATGCGCCATCAACTACATGTTTCGACAACATTAATCACATCTCTAGTTCATCATTTTCTTTTTCCCATGTTCACATTTATCCCATTGCTTTCAATAGGAAGTCAACTAAAAGTAATATATATTCTTCCATACCTTGGTTGTAGATTCACTGACCACACCCATAGATTCCATATTTCACATCTCTCTATGCACAAAATCTTGGACATCAACACCAACACTATCACTTTTGAACAAAAATACCTCATTAAAGGTTGTATTCCTCTAGAGGAATATTCCATACTCCATATTTTAATGGTCTTTTCTACTAGATGCAAGCACTAGATATACAATAGCATCATCCATGACATCTTAGGAGCAAACACATTCACACATAGTTTCGTCACCAGCTTCAATGCACATGTTCTCAACTCTCTCAAAAAGTGTCTTTTGTAGTTTTATAAGAACTATATCATTCACATTTGTATTTTCAAGCTTCCACAATGTTTATCAATATGTTGTACACTCTTTAGTTTTAGCCTTGATCATTCCTAGAGCCTTGGTATCAAAAGCTATGTAGAGTACCTCACATTGTTTTCTTAGTTAGAAATATTAGGAAACATTTTAGAATTCACCATCTCCTCCCAGTATAACCAAACCAATAACAAAGTATTAGGTATCTCATTAGATGTATTACCTTCACTATCATCCTACATTATCCCAGATACACATGCCAAATCCTTCATGGTATTGAAAAATATTTTTCCCAACACATAACAAACACATTATTGTGAAGGAACTCATTATGGGATTGAAATCTCCCTCCTAGATAACTTTCCAATGAATAGACACCATATTTAGATCAAAATGGTAGATGCAATTCCCTAGTTTCCATTTTTTGGTCCAGCTACCCATTTAGTACTTGTATGTTCCCTTAGAATTTCTCTCGATCTAACTCATCTTGTACTTCACACTCATGTAATGTACATCATTCCTCTTCCATATCCATGTATACTTATAGATATCATGATGAAATTTCTATATAGTTATCCTTCTTCTACCAAATATATCTTTCACATTTTTTGGATAGAAGGAACTTACCAGCCCCTATACTACACCTCACCATATCTAATTCCAGTACTTTCCAACAAAATTAGGTATGATTTTTTGGAGTCATTTTCCAACAACACATCATTTATTTGGTCTTAACAACCCAATTACCACTTATCCTAAGTATTTTGACTCAAATATGTGCTTACATCATCATCAAATCATCTGTTTCAGTCAGTTGGGCCTCCTCCTTCATTCGGGGAACCAACTGGGTCATTAAATTTAGTTAACTAGACCTCCTCCATCATCCAGGGAGCCAACTGGGGTGATTTGCATGATTAATGCGTGCTACTCAGTCCAAATGTGTGTGTTTCACCTAACAATCATCTAACTGGAGTGAGAAAGGCACCCTCCTACTCAGTTTGACCTAATTTTGGGTAATTTCACCTAAAAATCAGTTAATTGAAGTCAGAAAGGCACCCTCCCCTAATTTTGGGCATTCAGTTGAGTTATGGATTCATTTATACTCATTTAGACAGTTTAAGAGTATGTTAGAGTAAATTACATGGTAGTTAAGTGGTTGAATGATGTGTCGAGTGGGGTTAACTGACCTGTAATCCACTCTCATGCATTCAATTCGAATGACCTCTCTAGGATTTGAATTGTTGGGATATTATTGCCATTGTTACACATTGTAATCATATTCTGAGTTAATGATAATGCATGAACTATTGCAAACCTTTTGCACCAGTGTTTTGACACATAATTCGCCACATGCATCTCTAGTAACTATTGTTCTTGTTTCATAGATCTGTTGTGCTTGAATTTTACATGGTATCAGAGCGATGGCAAGGAAAGGAAACTCTTCTACATATTTTTTCAGATAAAGATTGAGAAAGTTTGCTCAAAATTGTTCCAACACTGAACCAGAAGCATAAATTTTTCCACATAAATCATGGATAATTGTGCATCTGACTTATCAAGCTTTCTTGATAGTCTATGCTGGGTGTTATGCAACTTGAAAAGTGCAGATTGTTGACCTAAATATTTTTTGTTTTTTTTGGACCGCAGGTTTCTCACAGCCTCCTATTGAATTCGCTATAGATAATATGGACTCTTCTTCTAACCATCTTCTTACTCCTTTCAAATATCATCAGTGTAAGGGTGATATAGAGATAGTATTTCTCTCCAACGAGCTCTACATAGTTACTATGCGCACAAAAACAGAGCCTAATGCAGCTATAGAGAAGTCCAAGTTCTTCAATAATCTTGATGAAGCTTATGTTTTATTATGTCTCAATATTTCGAAAGATCTTCTTTTCCATATGAGTGGATTGAATACTCCAAAATAATTATGGGAAAAAATTGCCACACTCTTCAGCAAGTAAGATGATATGAGGGCTTATCAGTTAGAGAATGAATTGATTTCCCTAAATCCTGAAAATTTCGAAACCATCAATGCATTTTTCACCAAGTTCAAGCATTTGGTGCGTCAGTTGAAGCAATGTGGTGTCAAGAAGAAGTATGATCAGTTGATCCTTTCAATCCTTTCAAAACTGGGAGCCGATTATTCAATGTTTGTCTCTACCTTTCATTTGGGAAAACTCACCATTATGAATTGGAAGATGCCATTCTTGAATGTATTCATTGAGTCCTTAACAAAAGAGAATGAAAAGCTTGTTCATATTGGGTCCATGAGATCCTCAAAAGATCAAGCCCTGTTTACTGGAGGACCCAAGGCTTCGAATTCTAAAGGAAAGAAAAATCAGAAAGAGAAGACCAAGTTTGTTCATCCCAATCATAAGGAGAAAACCAAGCAGTCAGATGAGCCCTCAAGCTCAAGAAAGGACAAGCAAAAGGGAAAGGAGAAGACAAAGTGTTCTTACTATGGTAGGGGATTTCATCCTGAAAGAACATGCATGAAGAAAACTATTGATCAGATGGCCCTTCTCTTGTACAAGAACAATATCACTCTTCTAGATGGTGCAAGGAAGAAGGAAAATGAAGACCAGAATGATCACCTAGAAAGAGGTCATGCACTCATGGAAATTGCTTCGAATTTAACATCTCTTCTCATATTTTCAGGAGCTTCGAATAAAATGGTTGCAATCAAAGAATATTTCTCATCATTGGAATCTAACAACTGCATATCCATCAACATGGGAGATGATTCACAAATTTCATCGAAAAGAAAGGGTACAATCCTTTCAGAACATGGCAGTTTTTAAAATGTTCTTTATGTTCCTTCTCTAGATTCAAACCTTCTTTTTGTGCATCAAATGACACATACTAGTTTTCCCAAGAAGGTCATATTTGGCCCTAATGATGTTTAAATTTCTGACATTAGCACCGGAAAACTCATTGCAACAGGCAAAGCAAATCACGTTGCAAAAACATATGATTTTTCCCACTTTCTTTCGTATTCAAAGCCAAGTTCCCTTCTGAATCATGGAAATGAGGTTATTCGGATATGGAATGATAGGTTTGTACACCTTAATTACAATAATTTTCATATGCTACAAAATAATTCCATGGTGGAAGGCCTTCCGAACATAAAATCCTCAAAAGGGATATGCAAGGGTTGCATCATTGGCAAGCATACTGAGCACAAGTTCGACCAAGGCAAAGCTAGTAGGGCTTATTGTATTTTTGGGCTGATTCATAGTGATGGCAGTAGTCTATTACCAAATCCATCCATGAATAGCTCAAGGTATGTTCTAACATTCATTGATTACTTTTCGAGATTCACATGGGTCTACTTTCTCAAGAACAAATCAGAAGTGTTTGAAAGATTCAAGAATTTCAAAGCTTATGTTGAGACTGCCACTGGGAGAAAGATAAAATATCTTAGATCTGATCATGGTGGAAAATATATAAAAAAAATGAGCTGCTGCAAATTTGTGCAGAAAATGGAATCCAAATCCAATACAAAGTCCCCTACACACCTCAGCAGAATGGTGTAGAGGAAAGAAAAAACCGAGCATTGAAAGAGATGGCTACTTGTATGCTTGAGTCTAAAGGTTTGGCTTCAAATATTTGGATTGAGCCCATGAATTTTTCTATATACATTAAGAACATATTTTCACACTCATCCATCAAAGGTACAACCCCTTTCGAAGCCTACACTGTTTACAAGCTTGATGTGTCACATCTTAGGGTTTTCAGGTCCACTGCATGGGCTAGAATTCCGATTTAGAAGAGAAGGTATTTGGAACCACAAAGTACTGAGTGCATCCTCATTGGATATGATGAAAAATACAAAGTATTCAAAATCATGGATATCAGGTCCAAAATAATATCCATTGAGAGAAGTGTCCAATTTGAAGAACTGCTTCATGATCTACAACTAGTGGAGGAAGAAACTGCCAAATTGATTTCTCTTTCGGAAGAAGATTCAGGAGATGATACTGGAAGTTTATGTTATGATATTTATGATATTATGTCTGATATTAATGAAAATGAAGAACCGGGTTCGGATTCAAATCGAGATGATCCGCCCCAGTTTCCAAAGTGGGCAGAAAAGACTCTTACATCTGTCGGTTCTAACATTGGAAATCATGTCGATCCAAGAAGAACCCGAGCAGAATTTTAAAGAGTAGGTATCGATATTTCATATGCTAATACATTGTTGTCTGAAAAAAAAAAATTGATGGTTTTTTCAGATCCCCAATCATACTATCATGCCCATTAAGATCCGAGATGGAAAACCGCCATGGATGAAGAGTACAATTCTCTTCAGAAAAATTCAACATGGGAGCTAGTTTCTCTTCCACTTGGGAGGAAATTGATTCAATGAAAATGGATCTACCAAACGAAGGTTTCTACTAATGTTTCAACCTTCAAATAAAAATCTATGTTGGTGGCAAAAGGTTTCTCACAATTTCGTGGTGTGGAATACACATAAACTTTTGCACCAGTTGCAAAAATGGACTCAATCCGACTAGTTTTGGCAATTTTTGCATCCAAGCACTGGTAGGTGCACCACATGGATGTGAAGAGTGGTTTTATTCATGCAGATATTCAGGATAGATCTACATGAATTATCTCGAAGGTTACATATCAAATTTGTCACTTGTTTGCAAATTAAGGAAATCTTTGTATGGTTTAAAACAGGCCCCAAGAGCATGGTATGCAAAGATGGATTCCTTTCTCCTGTCGCAAAACTTTGCGAGATGAAAATCATATCAGAATATGTATATACAGAAGTATCAAGGTAATTTACTGATCATTTTACTTTATTTTTATGACCTATTGGTTACAGGAAGTAATCTTGCTTCGATTGGCACAATAAAAACCGCATTACAGCAAGCATTCGATATGAGTGATTTAGGCCTGCTGAAGCAGTTTCTTGGTCTCGAGATCACTTAGAATTTTGATGCGATAATGATTTCCCAATCAAAATATTCTTTGTACCTGCTAAATAATTTCGATATGGCATAATATAAAGCGGCACCATTCCCATTCCTCTCGGGAATTATTCTTGAGGATGGTGATTCTACACTTTACCGACAATTGATTGGTAGTCTTTTGTATCTGACACACTCTAGGCCTGATATTTATTATAATGTTAGTGTTGTTTCAAGGTACATGTAGCATCCCCATGATACTCACTAGAAGGAATCCAAAAGGATCTTGCATTATGTGTAGGGTACAAGACATTTTGTCTTTCACTATGTTGTAGATTCCGATCTTGACTTGGTTGGATTCACTTATTCAAATTTGTCGAATGATAGAATTGATCGGAAGTCCACTTCCAAATATTTTTTCATGATTGGCACAAGTCCTATTTTCTATTCAAGAAAAAATCATGCCACTATTTCCTTATCTTTAGCAGAGGCAGAGTATCGAGGAGCAATCAATGCATGCATTCAGGCAAAGTTTGATATTGGTAGCACCACTTCTACTACCATTGTTTGTTACAATCAGAGTGCTATCAAGATATCGATAGATCCGGTTCAGATACAAAGGACCAAGCATATAGTGATCCACATGCACTACATCCGAGAGCTTGTGCATGACAAAACCATTATACTGCAATATTTCCCTACAGAAGAGAAAATTGCAGACATCTTCACCAAGAGATTCACTGAGAAGAATTTCTCTTACCTCCGTTCACGTTTGGGGGTGAGTTTTACTATGCTGAGGAAAAATTAGATCCTTAAGTGTTCACTTTGAGGGGGGGTTTCTTTCCCATTGGGTTTTTCCCTCTTTCCCCACTTAGATTTTTTGAGCAATTTTTGGATTATTTCTGTACTGGGTGACCTATGGTCTTTGTTGTCGGGGACCTTTTATTATTTCATTTTTACTCCTCCACATGAGATTAGCTTAAGGGGGGTGTTGGAGTCATTTTCCAACAACACATCCTTTATTTGGTCATACCAGCCTAATTTCCACTTATCCTAAATATTTTGACTCAAATATGTGCTTAAATCATCAGCAGATCATGAGTTTCATTCAACTGGGTCTCCTCCTTAATTCAGGGATCCAACTGGGTCATTAAATTCAGTTAACTGAGCCTCCTCCATCATTCAGGGAACCAACTGGGGTGATTTGCATGATTAATGCACCCTACTTAGTCCAATTGGGTGTGTTTCACCTAAGAATTAGCTAACTAGAGTAAAAAACGTGCCCTCCTACTCTTTTTGACCTAATTTTGGGTAATTTCACCTAAAAAATAGTTAACTGAAGTAAAAAAGGAGCCCTCCCCTAATTTTGGGCATTCAGTTGAGTTCTGGATTCAGTTGGACTTAGTTAGACAGTTTTAGAGTCTGTTAGAGTCAATTACATGGTAGTTAAGTGGTTAATGGTAGTTAAGTGGTTAACTGATGTGCCGAGTGGTGTTAACCAACCTGTAAGCCACTCTCATGCATTCAATTCGAATGACTTCTCTAGGATTCGAATTGATGGGCTATTATTTCCATTGTTACACATTGTAATCATCTTATGAGTTAATGATAATGCATGAAATGTTGCAAACCTTTTGCACCAGTGTTTTGACACAGAATTTTCCACATGCATCTCTAGTAATTGTTGTTCTTGTTTCATAGATCTCTTGTTCTTGAATTTTACATGATTCTCTTCTTAAACCATGATGAATTGGGGACAGACATCACCACATTTATGTGATATCTCTATAGATCACCACTCCCCTCACTGCCGTCAACTATTATAGTTTTTAACAAGAAAACACTTCAATAATAGAGATTTCATTAATATTATTTTAGGGTAGCTAGAGGCACATTTCCATTCAGTTCCCTCATATTCTACCTTATTATTATTCCTATGAAAGGCTAAAAGAAAGGACACTTTCAAACTAAATCAAGAGGAAATAATGCATATAGAGAACTATATGCCCTTCCCAATAAGGTATCAATGTTCCAAAAGGAAAATCCAAACGAAGTTACCATGCCAAAATATTTGGTTTTCTCTCTAAAGAGGACACATTCACTTGGCCATCACTATACATATAAGAAAAGTAATAATTGAGGGTTCCTCATTTCCATTTCTCGTTTCACTTGAGTGTAACTATATGTGAACATATAGATGCATCTCCCCATCTCTAGCACTTCAAGTATCAATATATTAATATTTTCTCATCTTGTGTGGAGACTTTGTATTTCTATATAAGATCATTTGATCTTATAAATAAATACTAATCCATTTTCTTTCCAAAGATAACTATGGTTCTCTTTAATGTTCTTACTGTATTTCTTGGTATTGAATATTCTCTAGGTTATTTTTCCTTTGGACAATGTTCGTCCTCTCTAACTTAGGTTTTGTCGGTTATATATTTCATATGTACATTAGAGAGTCATTTGTAAATATCTTATTAACCATATTGGAAAAAAATGAGAGAATATTACTATCAATCCAACCACAAATATGGATGAGCTCCAACAAATAACATAGAGTATATCAATCAATGCATATAAATAAGGGACCAAAATACATATCTCATGAATAGAAAGATGCAAATAAATCTAAGGAAATAAACAAGGTACCAAACCCAAAACAAATCAACATATTAGAAATACACCATGAATGAACCTAATCATATTCTTTTTGAAAATAAATTTTCAAGATTAGAGTTTGTTTCCCACTCCATAATCACTGAAGCAAAAACCATAGTCTTAAGAATGAATCTACCTTGAGAAAATAATATGTAGTCTTGATGAACCACATTCTTTGCACTAAGTGGATTTACAATGTGAAAGACTTCACCATATTTGATGCATATATGAAGGAAAATCACATAGAAGATGAGCCTCCAATCCACTTAGAGGTCACCTTATTGCTACTCCTGATTAGTAGTTGGTTCAATTTGTTATGCATGCAATCATCTAATTGCATGAAGGAACCTTTGAGTTGCATGCAGGTGGTATTTTAATATTTTCTAATATTTTAAGCCATTTTTTGCCTAAAAGATTATTCGTCTTCTTTATTGTGAACAAAATTTGATTTTTTGATGTAAATTATTCTAATTTCAAGAAAAATGCTTCTCTTCTTCACAATTGGGTTTATTACAAACATGTAAATTATTCACTATATGGTACTAGAGGTTTAATCGAATACCTTCTTTATCCATCTTCTTTGTTTCTTTGGCATTGATCCCCACTTAACAATCTTAGCAAGTTGGAAGTTATGATTTGTTTGGTCCTGATGCTCCACCTATGCTGCAACATAAGTTATTCAATTTTTTTATGCCACCCTCCCATCCCCAAAATTGTACTATTCATCCTTGACACTATATGGTACTAGAGGTTTAATCGAATACCTTCTTTATCCATCTTATTTGTTTCTTTGGCATGATCCCCACTAAACAATCTTAGCAAGTTGGAAGTTATGATTTGTTTGGTCCTAATGATTCACCTATGCTGCAACATAAGTTATTCAATTTTTATATGCCACCCTCCCATCCCCAAAATTGTCCTATTCATCCTTGACATTATATCACCTTCAACACTAGTAGATCAACCCATTTGCCATTGATGTACATCCATATTCATTGAAACAACAGTCTCTGTTGGTTTTTGGATGGTTCCCTCCCACCTCTAACCTTATCCTCTTTATATTTGGCACTAGATGAACCTCAACACAAACATATCATTAGATGTGTAGTAGATTCACCTCCTTAATAACTGCAGCAAGAGTTTATGGAAATGTTTGGGATTTCCTCCCACCTTGAACTCCATTTCTCTCGAAAAATCAGGGATTATTGTGGATCATTTTTCCTTACATACGATTCTCAAAAAATATGAAATAATTTGACATCATTCAATGCATCTCTAATAACCCAATTAATCAATTCCATCTACAATGTATCCACACACCTAGTCTCATATATTCTCTGGAGACATGCGTCAAACTACCCAAGTACAATGGGAATCTCAATTGTGAAGTCTTGGATGATTGGATACTCCATTTTTAGTCTTTTATTGAAGCTTCTCCTTTATTAAAGGAGGAGCATCAATGTGTAGTAATTACTGGTAAAAATTTTGTAGACATTATCCTAGCCTGGTGGCTTTCTACCACCACCCTAACTAGTACGAACCCTATTTTACAAGGCCATGCTCTCTACAACGCCCTTCAATAGAATTTTTATCCACCTAGATACCTCCATGACATCTAATTTCAATGGTTCTATATTTTTCAATGCCCCAAACAATCCAATCAACAATAAATTGCCACATTTAGCAAGATCATGATTCAATTGCACATTTAGGACTCTAGACAAATACTCATTATCAATTTTAAGTTTGGATTATTATCCATTTTTAGACATTAAGTTTATTTTTTTGAGAAATCTACGCCCTTGTTTAAGGAATTCCTCTACACTTTAACCATTGAGACAAAATGAATATGCTAGAACAACCACTATACCCCATCATTTTTGTACTCCCTCCCAAATCTTAATCCTATCACTAAGGATTATATTCAATGCCTTAGAACTTCCCCTAGTAAATTTTCATCATGGTGCCCATATCACAAGTCAAAAAAATACTCTTCCCACCATTGTCATCTCCTGCAATAGTGCATAACACTACAACTTACCAATCTAGTCCAGATAGATAAAAGACATCTAGTCCTCACCACTTGAGAGCTATTTTCATATGAATCACATATATTTGAACACAACTCTGAAATCAAACATCAAATCATCACCCTCCCAATAGATAATGGAAGTTAATGCAATATCATTTTGTAGGCTTCGATGCATTTCCTTCAACTCCACACATCTCCCCATATATCCACCTATCACGCTAGCTTGCTCCAAAGCAGTGGTCCTCAATTCTCAATGGCCACATGCTGCAATATCATCTTTTCCATTGACCTTGTTTTGTATACCTTCCAATGTGATGTGTCAACTCTAGAGTGATGTGATTTTCTATTAAGCACTCCCTACAAAATAGACTTCCATGCATCCTATGATGCCAATCATCACACCTACCAAATATTTAAGAATGGTAAGATTTACAAGCTCACATCCCAAATAGTATTACCCCTGTTATCCTTTATAGAGATTGGTGTGCACTAAGTGAAGTCGTCCAAGGAGATTTCACTCTATATAGTAAGACCAACCAAACTAGACAATACGCAACAACCTACTCCATGAGAATTCCAATCATTGCTATAAGAATTTACAAATATCTCGGAAGACCCCTTAGCCTCCTACCCATTTTTGAAATTCAACATTCTATTGATTTGATTAGTGGATCTCCCCTACACAATAAACTAGCATTAATACTCACTACTATTGAATTCATTGAAGTGTTATGCCAACTCAAAACACTCCAAGAATCTAGACACATCCAACCATGAATCCCCATCTTTTATCATTCTAAATAAACACCAATATGAATGGAACCTTGTGACCAATTATAAAGCTCTCAACAATTACACTATAAAAAACAAGGGCCTCTACTCCATCCTAGTCCTACCAGCATTACATTTAGTCATGCATGCATTTTTGCATGCAGTCATACAATTGCATGGAGGCATGCAATTGCATGCATCCCAGTCATTAGTAGCCCTGTCTCCCAGCACCTTGTCCCTAGTCTGCTAGTCCCAAGAGCTTCTTTTTGTTCAGTTCCAACCCTCCTAGTCAGTGATGCACCTTGTTTTTACCTACCACGTGTGAAGTGCTCCATCTATCACCTACCACCAGTGGCACACTTAGTTAGTTGCTTGTTAACTGACTGATACACTCTATTAGACATCAAGAGAGACTAGTTTATCTGTTCTTACTACTGACAGCTTCAGTTACATCCAGTTAAGACTAGTTATATTTTGTTAGACTCAGTTACATCTAGTTGACTCATTTTGATAGCTACCAGTTCATTGATGATACCCAACTACTGATCTGATGATGAGTTCATGTAGGCTAATTCGAATTGCCACCTTGGCATTCGAATCCTCTCCATTGTATTATTTATTGTTCATATTATGATTAATGAATTCGTGTGATGTTATTCTACTTCAACTTAGTTCTAATATATCATAATTCTGCTGCCCTTTTACACTACATTGTCCACTCTTTTTCTATTTTCCTGCTAAATAGTTCTTGTGAGGTATAGAGCAGATCTAAGAGTTGATGTATACCTCACAAGAAAGATTAAGCAGGAAAATAGAAGAAGAGTGGATAATGCAGTGTAAAAGAGCAGCATAATTATGATACTGTAGAACTCAGATAGAAGTAGAATAAAATCACACTAATTCATTAATCATCATATGAACAATAAATAATACAATGGAGAGGATTCGAATGCCATGGTGGCAATTCGAATTAGCATGCATGAACTCATAGTCAGATCAGTATTGGAGTGTCATCAATGCACTGGTAGCTATCAAACTGAGTCAACTAGATGTAACTGAGTCTAACAAAATATAACTCGTTTTAACTAGATGTAACTGAAGCTGTCAGTATTCAGAATAGATAAACTAGTCTCTTTGGATGTCTAGGAGAGTGTATCCATCAGTTAACAAGCAACTAACTAAGTGCAGTCAGTTAACAAGAAACTAACTGAGTGTGCCACTGGTGGTAGGTGAGAGAGGGCACACTTCACATGTGGTAGGTTAAAGGAGGGAACATCACTGACTAGGAGGGATGGAATTGAACAGAAAGAAGCTCCTGGGGCTAGCAGACTAGGAACAAGGTGCTGGTAGACAGGGCTGTTGATGACTGGGATGCATGCAATTGCATGCTTGCATGCATGACTTAATGCAATGCTGGTACGATTAGGATGGAGTATAGGAATATACTAACACCCACCCTTAATCCATCATGGGCCCTATTAGATGAGACCAAAGGTCACCCAATACAATGAATAATAAAGAACAGTCCATGAAACAAGGAAATGGGGAAAAACCTCATGGGAAAAATACCCCCCCTCAAAAGAGACTGTAGCGCACACCAAAAAATAAATGCTCCAAACTCAAGCAAGTGTGATGCTTGGTCATATGTCTGGAGGTATCTTCTTCTTGGGAAGAAGTGGTTCATGCTCCAAAAACATGTGCTTGTGTTCTCCTTCAGTGGATGCAAGCGAATATGGAGACATGTTCTTGTACTTGCTCTTCAGACCAAATGTGATGAGAACAAATAAAAAGGTATGAGGATGATCCTAGAACCTGTGATTTAAAGCAGTTGAGGTAGGATCAAATCCATGGATGTGTAGATAGTCTTTTGTTATCTCCTTTGAACCGTAATAGGTGAGATCATGCTCAAAAGAACCGTCACATGATAGTGGTTGCTTGGAATTCAAATCAGCTCCAAGACTTGATAAATGGTTTCTTGAGATCTCCTTTGAACCAGTAGGGGTGAGATCAAAACCAAATAAACCATGATATGCATGAGAAATGATCTCAAGCGAATGGTAATGCCCTACATATTCAATGAACTTCTGAGAGCATGTACAAATGATCATATAGTAGTACATAAGAGGTAAGTGATCAAGGAGAGCACGGAATGCATCACCTTCAATTGTTGATTTAACCTCCGAAACATTCAATAGATCATCATTATGCAAACCAACAAACTCTTGTGCAAGAGAGGACTTAAGAACCTCTTCAGTTTCTAGAGTATAAGTTGGCATAGAATTTGAAATAGAAGACATTAAGAAAATGAGTGTTGAATCTGCAAGTTCTTCTTATTTTTGGACAACTTCATTATGAGATATGTTTGATAATGAATCATTATCAGAGAGACCATCAAGGAGGGAGAATGCATCACTGGGATTGCTCTCCAAATAGTTTGCACCAATCCCTTCATTCTGTTTTCCAAATTTGTCATCCAGATGGGCCCATAGCTCTTTTGGAGATTCAGCAGAATCATGGAAGTGGGTTAACATAAAATGAGACATAGCAGTGAACATTGTTCCATAGGCTTTGTCACCTTCATTTAACCAATCATTCTCCTCTTTAGAGGATTTGAACTCTCTTTCAAGACAATAATAAAAAATGCCATGTCGCTTCAAATATGCTATCATCTTTGGTTTCCACTCATCATAGTTGAATGGAGAGAGAGGAGGAATTCCTTCCAGATTCATGGAAGCTATTGCAGAAGACTTGAAAAAACAATAGAGAATATCTGCAACTGCTACTACTGCAAAACTGTAGAAAACTGCTGCAATTGCTGCTGCACTCCAAATCTTGGTAATAACGTGCAAAAAAAAACTCTGTTCAATAGAGTTAGACTATACTCTCAACATGCTTTGATACCATGTGAAAATCCTCACAGTAGATCTAAGAGCTGATGTATACCTCACAAGAAATATTAACCAAGAAAATAGAAGAAGAGTGGACAATGCAATGTAAAAGAGTATCAAAATTATGATATAGTAGAACTTAGATAGAAGTAGAATAACATCAAACTAGTTCATTAATCATACTATGAACAATAAATAATACAATGGAGAGGATTCGAATGCCAAGGTGGAAATTCGAATTAGCCTGCATGAACTCATCATCAGATTAGTAGTGGAGTGTCATCAATGCACTGGTAGCTGTCCTAAGTCAACTAGATGTAACTAGGTCTAACAAAATATAACTAGTCTTAACTGGATGTAACTGAAGCTGTCAGTAGTCAGAACAGATAAACTAGTCTCTCTGGATGTCCAACAGAGTGTATCAGTCAGTTAACAAGCAACTAACTGAGTGCAGTCAATTAACAAGCAACTAATTGAGTGTGCCACTGGTGGTAGGTGAGAGAGGGCACACTTCACATGTGGTAGGTGAAAAGAGGGTGCATCACTGACTAGGAGGGCTGGAACTGAACAGAAAGAAGCTCATGGGGCTAGAAGACTAGGGACAAGGTGTTGGGAGACAAGGCTACTGATGACTGGGATGCATGCAATTGCATGACTGAATGCAATGCTGGTAGGAATAGGATGGAGTATAGGAATATCCTAACACTCTTACTGACAATTCATTGTCTATTAGATCATCTCTAGGGTTCAAAGTATTTTAGTAAGGTGGATCCCAATATTCATTATCATTAATTGTGTATGGATAACATAGATATATACAATACATCTTTTAAAACAAAGTATAGCATACATATATGCATGGTTAGTAATGCCATTTGAACTCACTAACTCTCTCGTTAAATTTATGAGACTCATTGATGACATATTCTACCCACATATAAGCAAGCTCATCATTGTTTTTATTCACAACATTATAATGTTTAGTTAGGAGGAGAATATGCAACATGTTGATTTTGAATTAGATATTCTACACACCCATAAACTTCGTATCATGTAGAAGATGCCCTATTTTGTAAAAACAAATATGTTAATTACTTGGGATTTTTTTATCTCTCTAGAATACATTTATCTAATCGCACAAAGGTCGAAGCCATTGCATCTTGGCCAATGCTAGATTCCACCACTACCATTCATAGTTTTTTGGTTATCATTAAATTTTACATGCATTTTACTCCCCAATTCCCCTAGGTGGTGCGACCCCCGCATCAACTCACGCACCAAGGATGTTATCTATGGTTCACAACATCAAAATCCATCTTTAAAAAAGTGAAGACTAACATTGTTCTTAGATGTCATCTTCATTTTCTAGATCTTCAATGGCATTTTGAAATCAGATATGTTTCTTTCCAATATTCTATAGGTGTAGTACTTAAACGTCAAGGTCATCTTGTAGAACATTAGTAATGAATGATCATAAAATGACAAGATAAGTTATAACACATATGACAAAGAGTTTTATTCACTGGAAAAAGCCTTCAAACAATGGTGACATTATTGTTGGCAAAAAAAGTTTAGAGACTAGGGTTATACAAAGGGCCAACAAAGGACTACTATAGTCTATATGCACCAACATTTTCAGCCTTCTCAAAGGAGAATAAAATATCACCTAGGTGCTGCTAGGACTAGTGAAAGATGATGGAAATATTGATGTAGAGACATGGGAGAGTTCCTAGGGTTCATTTTAACTAGTTATTATGTTGTGCAACATAAATATAAGTTAAACAATTATCCTCTACTGATCATGCATTGAAGGTAATGAGAAAATGAAAATAGGTTCAACCATACACACACATATCTAACATGAAATTATGAGGCGGAACCAACACATATCATTTTCATTTATTAAATTAACAAATCACATTGATGAGATTACAATCTAGACACATTAGTGTCTTGCAGCCATCCCCTTTGTTTCCAAATCCCACCCATTATGTTGGAGAACTCATCACAACTTGTTATCATCACCCTTGGATGCAAAACCCCAATAAAATCTAATGTGAACCCATATATCTTGCCAACTAAGAATGACAACCTTTTCGTTGGCTCCTCTTCACATATTATACTACTCATGTGGTTAATTATGACTACGTCAAGGCAGTTCCCAATTCATAGTTGTTTCTATGGGAACACTAATGGTCCACCTCATATTCCTTCACATCCCCTTCATTAAACCTTTTCCATGTTGATTGTATTCCTATCTTCTACAACCTAGTTTACAAAAATGAAGGGGAAAAAAATACCTGACCACAAATGTTAACTTGCCCTCAAGTCAATTCTGTTTCTCCTCAAGTCCCTCTACAAGTCCTTCAAAAGAAGGGGCCAACTCAGGAACACTCCAACGGGTATTATTTTTAAGTCTTCAAAATGGCGCACCTATGCCTTCCATTTTACCAACGAAATATATTGGCACCAACGATAAATGCTTGGGATTTTTCCGTATCTATCGTTGATGGCTAATATTGTTCTAGGGCCTACCACTCGAAATCCACATCAACAAATTTCACTTCCATATGATTTTGGTATGGTAAATAATCACAATGGAGATGATTATGAGATGGTAAATAATCACTTTGTAAATGAATCATTGTTATCTATTTGAGCTAACTAAGAGTTAGTGTATAATACTATAGATTACCTACTGATGTTTTTACATGCATCTGGGGCTAAGATTAGTGATCATAAGAGTGAATAATGGTTGGTTGATCTTGATGAGATTCCTAGTCAGTTTCATCTATATTAGACTTTCACTCATCTAGGTGAAATAATGAGATATCTCAGAATCCCATCTGTTCTAGGGATTTCATCAACAACTATGTGGAATTGGTGTTTGAAGTGATTGCAGCATAAACTCCTATTTGTGTAGAAAAAAGAGATTCCATTTTCTAGAAAAATTAAACTTACTACTGTGAATATGATTATTCAATCCTAAAATATCTGTTATGTTTATTTTTGGTTTCTTAGTGGGGCTGAGTTTCATAGACTGGAGCAACTTCTATTTTAGTACCTACGGGACATGTATGGTGGGATTTAATGCCTACTTATGCTACCTTTGGTTGTTTTCATTATTCCCAAGGATAAGGAAGGTATAGGATTGATTGATATTTCCATCCAAGGTAAAATCATGGTTTCCAAATGAATGGTTTGGTGTCTCAAGGGAAACTCTCCTTGATGGGTATCGTTGAGGAATCATTTTCTCATTACACATCATATTGCTATGACCAAGGGATCATTTGAATTGTGTGATATAATTTCATTCCCTCATAGATTTCAGGTCTCTATCTATTTTATTATCAATTGTATGTAGGTACCATGGAGAAACGTAGCTCACTTCATGCATTGGAAGATGTCAAGTAGTTGGGAAAGATGTGATTTGGCAAGAAGACTAATTTGGAGTTGGAAAATGCAAAGCATGCATGTTTCCAATATTCCCTTTTTTCAAGGATGGTGATTCAATAAGAAGAGGATATTTTCTTGGATGATTTTTGGCATGCCAATAATTTTTTATTGGAAGGATTGGTGATAGATTTCTCATTAGTTTTCTCTATAGTTTATGGATACACATATTATTATGGATATTATAAACATTATTCCACTTGAGGAACTTTTTGAAATTAATATTAACATGGATATCCCATTTTGGCATGATTGGGAGAAGAGCTTTGGGTGCCCCTTGGTTGAATATGATTCTCAAAGGTTGTATTTTCTTCTTCATCAATGGCATGATCTTAGCCTTATTTTTAATTCACAATGGGTTTCTACTTATCAAAAGAGATTGTGGATCAAGAGAGTGCATAGTGTTTGACACTTTTGAGTGATATAAAAACTCTTAGTGTTTTCATGCTAGTGATTTATAAGGTCCTTCAAACCAAGGCACTATGGGACACCCCTTGGTTCCACCTTCACGCTCAACACTATCTTCGTTGCCTCCACGACCTGCCATCACGTAGCTCTTCACTCCATCATTCATGTTTCCTGTGCGCCCAGTCTTCCAGCTACCTGTTCACCCACTACCATGAAGCCTTCACACTGGCTGCAAACTCTAGCATTCAGGATTATCCACTCTCCATACTCCACGCAGACTACACTCAATTCCACGCTTCCCTTCACTCCCATACTCCACACAGTCTGCACTTAATTCCATGCTTCCCCTCACTCCCATATTCCACGTTGCCTACAACTATGGAGCAATATTCAAGCTACTCCCTTCTTCCATCTCTCACATAGCCTGAAAACCCTATATTTAATGCTGCATGCCCATTCCATTCTCAGGATGCCCTTCACGCCCAACACCATCTCTCCCCCATGCAAATCCATCTCCTCCTTCATGCTCCCATTCACCCCTAGCTCCATTTCCTCCACGTTTCTCCCTTCATGCAGCTCCACCCTTCACGTCGCTCCCATTCATCCCGAACTCCATCTCCTCTTTCACGTTTCCCCTTCACACATCCCACCTTCACGCTGCTCTCATTCATCCCCAACTCAATCACGTTGTTCCCTTCACGCTCCACCTGCATGCATCCCACCTTCACACTACTCTTATTCATCCCCAGCTCCATCACGTTGTTCCCTCCATGCTCCATCTACATGTTTCTCCCTTCATGCCTAGCTCTAGCTCCAGATCCACCTTCACGCCCAGCTCTTGCTTATGACTAGCTCACACTCCACCTATAGTCTGGCATCTTAGGTAACTTTGGTATGTACAACAACATAGGATAGATCGCCTCTAATGGGAGATTAATTGGTATCAGAGCTCCAAGATCCGAAGGTGAAGCAAGATATGCAGTAAGGGTTTCTAACATCTCTTTTTTCTTTGAGTTTTCATGATTTCTAATAGATATCACACCCTTTTCGGGGTTTCCTACAGTTTATTGTGGATTCACATATCTTATTTCCCAAGGCACTCACAGATCTCCACCATAGAGAGGAGATTTATAGATCTTCAGGCCCATAGATCTCTCCCTCTAGTAAATCCTTTATTTCATAAACTTTCAGCACCCCCATAGTGCATTGTGCCCTCTATACTCAACAGAGAGCATCAATAAGTTTTATCTCCAAAAATTGCCCTCCAATTCTTGATACTTCAGAAAGATGCCTCCTAGAAGAGATCCATTGGCCACTCATTCTGATTCAAATTCCTCTAATCTAGTCCAGTGTTAATTTTTGAGCATTAATTCAATATACTCTAGGATATTTATTGAGAGAATAACATGTAAAGTATATCAATGTATATCAATCATAGCAAGCATGTCAATCATCACAAGAAGCAAAACATAAGAGACAATAGACACAGAGTTTCTGTGGGGAAAACCCTAAGGTGAAAAACCCCACAACTTCCTCAGTGATAGATAGAGCAATAGTACAACCAAAGTACAACCCAAGTACAAGAGATAGACTTCTCCTAGCAGCTGATCCTCCTCCTCACATGTGCACAACTTTCCGAGTGATGTAGAGTGAGATAATGAGATGATCAAAATAGAGATCGGGAGATCTCTATTTATACTTGTCTTGACTGCCCAATAAACTTATGGAGCCGACTTGTCTAGCTTAGCATAATAACCTCATGTTACATTAATCCGAGCCGACCCCTTACAAGGTGGTATAATAACACATCGGCAAGTTAACACACTTGCGACACTTGTCAATACAAATGACGACACTTCTGTATAGAGGAATAATGCATCTCTATAGGAGTACAATAAATATATATATGAAATACATTCCGAAGTTACATATACATCAAAAATCCCTCTTAACTAGGAAGGTATTTCTCGACACAGATCATCTAGCACAAGTCTTCTTCTCTGGATCATCGTCATCGATGCATCGTCCTAAAATCATCGTCATCATCATTGCTACTGCTATCTCAATCAATCTCTGAATCTACTCGTCATAGGAAGTTCTACAGAGCCAATCCTTTTTCATATTGGATGTAGGCCCACCACCTGTAAGTCTTCATCATTATTGGCCATATTGTGGAAATCTCAGGACTTATTATGTGCATCTCAAAACCTCGCAAGAGCATCCAGGCTGTTACGAGCACACAGCTCTACCTATCGAATCTCCCAGGGACATATTATATGTGACTGTCACAAAACCTTAAAAGAGTCTCTTGAATAGCAAGAACCCTAAAGAGCATCTGAGGCCTTTTTCATCCTATCCAAATCTCCAGGACTTATTACCTGTGACCTCCACCAAAAAACCTTTAAAGAGTGTCTTGCCAAGCAAGAACCCTAAAGAGCATCTGAGGCCTTTTTAATCCTGTCCAGATCTCCAGGACTTATTACATGTGGTCATGGAAAAACCTCAAAAGAGCATCCTAGGACTGATTACGAGCACATAGATCAACCTATCGGATCTCCTAGGGCCGAATTATATGCCATAGGACAAAACCTTGAAAGAGCATCTGCTAGATATCCTAGGGCCAAATTATATGCCATAGGAAAAACCTCGAAAGACTATCTGCAGATCTCCCAGGGACAAATTATATGTCTTCCCAAAGCAAAACCTTGAAAGAGAATTTTCCAGATATCCCAAGGCCAGATTACATGCCATAGGAAAAACCTTGAAAGACTATCTACAAACCTCCCAGGGCACAAATTATATGCTTATCTGCACAACCTATTCCACAGCCACAAAGTATCAACCTGATACTCACCATACATCATCCTGATGTACACATGATCATCCTGATCATCATCACTGCATCATCTTGATGCATGTCATCTGGAGCAACATCCTGAAGCTTGTCATCCATGATCATCCTAATCATACAATGCATCCACCTGATGCATACACAGTATTAACCTGATATATATCATCATACATGATCTACCTGATCATAAAATGTATCCACCTGATACATATACAAATACATGATCCACCCGATCATACCTGATACATATCAACATACATGGTCTACCTAATCATACAATGTATCCACCTAATACATCTACATATACATACACATGATCCAACTGATTATATCCAACATCCAACATGATGCATACATACATATACATATAAATGATCCAACTAATCATATCCAGCATCCAACATGATGCGTACATACATATACATATAAATGATCGAACTGATCATATCCAGCATCCAACATGATGCGTACATACATATACATATAAATGATCCAACTGATCATATCCAGCATCCAACATGATGCATACATACATATACATAGAAATGATCCAACCAATCATATCAAGCATCCGACATGATGCATATATACACATACAGAGTAGTAATTGGAGCATCGTCTTGATGCTCATCATCTAGCGCTTATATCCATAGCCATGGAAGGATCGTCCTCTCACCATGCTCAAAATGGCTTCAGCAAATGTCTGCATCACTTCTTCCTCGAAGTGTCATTGATATGAAGGACACCAAGCCTCTTTCTGAAGTACTCGAACTTTACTCTGGCTAGTGGCTTCGTTAGCACATATGCAATCTACTCATCTGTCGCAACATACAGGAGTTTCACTGCTCCTCTCTACACCATATCCCTGATATAGTGATATTTGATCTCTATGTGTTTCTACCTGTCGTGGACCACTGGGTGCTTAGATAGGTTCACACAACTCTGGTTGTCACAAAAGATACAAGTAGCCTCCAGCGGGAGAACAAATAACTTAGATAGTAGCTTCCGAATCCATACTGCCTCACAACTAGCTAAACAAGCTGCAACATACTCTGCTTCAGCTGTACTCAATGCTATGCAGGACTGCTTCTTGCTAAACCAAGAGATCACACCTGATCCCATACTGAAGCAGCACCCAGAAGTGCTCTTCCTATCTGCAGCACTGCTTGCCCAATCTGAATCAACCTAACCCTGCAGGTTAAACTTTTGATTCGCATCATACTTGAGCCCATAATCAATTGTACCCTTTAGGTACCTCAGAATATGCTTTACAGCAACCAGGTAAACACTTCTGAGATCCATCAGGAACCGGCTCAATATGTTCAGAGCAAAGCAAATATCTGGTCTAGTGTTCGTTAGGTACATTAAGGACCCAATCATCTGACGATACATCATGACATCAACCGGCTTAGATGAAGCATCACAAAGAAGCTTCAAGTACGATGCCATAGGTGTGGCCATGGCCTTGCAGTCCATCATCCCGAACCTCTTCAGGATCTCTACTGCATATTTCCCTTGTCCAAGGAAGATTCCATCTGTACTCTGCCACACCTCCATGGTTAGAAAATAGTGCATCATCCATAAGTCCTTCATCTCGAACTTGACAGCAAGATTCCTCTTGGTATCATCAATCAAGCTATCATTACCTGTAGCAAACAGGTCATCCACATATAGGAGTAGTATCACAAGATTGCCTTTGCTAACCTTGTAGTAAAGGTTGGAATCTGCTTTAGTCTTGGTAAAGCCCAAACTAGATAGGAAACTGTCCATCCTACCATACCAAGTCCTAGGAGCTTGCTTTAAGCCATACAAGGTTTTCTTCAACATGCACTAATATGACTTCCTGTCATGTGTCTCAAAACCAAGTGGCTGCTCCAAATACACTTCCTCCTCAACTACACCATTCAAGAAAGCAGTCCTGACATCCATATGCTGTATCTTCCATTTCATCACTATAGATAGAGCAAGTACTGTTCTGATGGATGTGTACCTGGCTATAGGAGCAAAAGTTTCTTCACAATCTATTCCCTCTTTCTGAGAGAAGCCACGAGCTACAAATCTTGCCTTGTATTTCTCTATGCTTCCATCTGCAGCATGCTTGATCTTGTAGATCCATTTGGAAGTCACAATAGACTTCCCTTCAGATCTTGGGACAACATCCCAAACATCATTCTTCGTTATTGATTGGTATTCTTCGACCATGGCATCCTTCCATTCTTTCTTTTCTGCTGCTTCTTCATAATTGTAAGGTTCTTTGTTCATGATATCATAGAGTAAAGCAACATAGCTGGTATGAGATCTAGTTCTCTTCTTTGCTCTATGTTCTTCTTCTGGAATGCCATATCTTTCTGCATCTTGAATGAGCTCTCTAGCCCATGCAGGTTTCCTCTTATGAGAGTTATTCTCACGGGGTGGATCTATAGGTTCTTGCGGATATTCAATTTCATGATCTGCATATGGAATTGCTTCAATCATAGTAGTGTCTTGAAATCTAGTTTCCTTAGGCTCTTTATAATCTTCAATAGGTATCTTCCTTGATTTGATGAATGTTGAGTTTTCATCAAATGTTAGATCTCTGCTGACATCAATCTTCTTGAACCTTGGAAAGTATACTCTGTAAGCCTTCGAGCTTTCACTGTAACCCACAAAGATACCCTTCTTACCTGAAGGATATAGCTTGGTCCTCTTTTCCTTTGGGACATGAGTGTATACTAGACAACCAAATATTCTAAGATGGTTGACTTCAGGTTTCTTACTAGAGAAGACCTCTTCTAGTATCTTGTTGTCCAATATCTTGTGGGGTGTTCTGTTCTGCACATATACAGCTATCCTAGCTGCTTTTGCCCATATATGCATAGGTAGATCCTGGTCATGCAGCATTGCCCTTGCTGCTTCCATGATTGTTTGATTCTTTATTTCTACAACTCCATTTTGTTGTGGATTGTAAGGAGCAGTCAACTCCCTCTTAATCCATGAATCACTGCATAACTTCTTGAAGTCACCTGAAGTGAATTCTCCACCATTGTCAGATATGAATGTTTTGATCTTCTTATCATTTTGGTTCTCCATCAAGGTTTTGAATTCCTTGAACTTATCAAACACTTCATCTTTGTTCTTCAAGAAGTAAACCCAAGTCTTCCTGGAGAATTCATCAATGAAAAAGACATAGTAAACATACCCACTCAAAGAACTGGATGGCATTGGACAACATACATTGGAGTGGATAATTTCCAAGATACTTTTTGCCTTTATTTCACTACTTGCAAATGCCTTCTTTATGTTCTTTCCTTTTTCACATCCTTTGCAAACACCTTCATGCTTGGTCTTGTTTTCAGGATGACCTTCTACAACCTTACTTGCAATTGGAAATGCTCTATAGTGCATATGTGCAAGTCTTATATGCCAAAGTTCACTTGGCTCCATGGAATCTTGTACCATGGCATGTTCAGGTTGTCCCTTCAATTTAAACAATCCTCCCTCTTGCTCTCCAATCACTACTGCATCATCAATAGTTTTACCTTTTGGCCACATTAGAACTTGGCCATCTACAAATGCAACCCTCATACCTTTTGCATCCAATGCGGAGATGGAGAGTAGGTTCTTCTTGAGCCTAGGTACATAAAGAACTTCTTGCATCTTCAAAGAATTTCTACAATCTAGGTTGTAGGAGGCTTCACCAGTTCCTTTGATAGGGTATTGATAGGCATCCCCAAGTTTCACTTTATGGGGTGATTCATGTTCAGATAGATTTACAAAAGATTCTTTAAACCCAGTCATGTGTTTGGAATCCCCACTGTCAATAAGCCCATCATTACAACCATGAGAAATAGTACCTATGAGAGCAGATATTAGAACATAATCTTCTTCGCTTGATGAGTCATCATCATCACTTTCTGCTCTAGCCTTCTTCTTTGGAGGTTCATCATCCTTAGCAGCATGAGCATGATATCTCTTCTTTTTGTTGTCTTTCTTCTTCTTGGGACAATATGCAACAAAGTGTCCTTTCTCATTACATGTGAAGCATCTTAGATCCTTCTTATTCTTTTGTTCATTGTGAAAGTATCTCTTGTAATTAGAGTGCTCCTTCTTGGGCTTGCTTCTTTTGGTGTGAGCAGCGAGAGCTTGGTCTTCACTTCCCATCTTTTCTTCTTGGGCTACAAGCTTGGCCTCTTCTTGTGAACATTCCTCCCACAGTCTATTGAAAGAGATCAATTTCTTTCATGCACAAATTCCTTGAATAAAGGAATCCCATGACCTAGGTAGGCCATTCAGAGTAGTCATCACAATTTCTTCATTCTCCACCACTTCATCTATAGCTTCAAGTTATTCTTTGAATTGAGAGACTTTGGAGAAATAAGATTGAATGGTCTCTCCATTCAGCAGCTTGACCCCTTTCAATTGATTCCGGAGAGTCATCTTCCGATTTATGTTCTTCCCTTCAAATAACTTGGTCAAAGAGTCAAACATCTCCTTGGGTGTCTTCAAAGATGACACATGTGGCATGAGATGGTCTTTGATAGATTCAGCAATGATTCTCTT
This sequence comes from Larix kaempferi, assembly GCA_027924585.1. Lineage (NCBI taxonomy): Eukaryota > Viridiplantae > Streptophyta > Pinopsida > Pinales > Pinaceae > Larix > Larix kaempferi. The sequence continues at coordinate 4,023,136 of BSBM01001138.1, forward strand.
TGCCTTGACCAAGTTCTTCTTATGCAATGCTTTAGCTTCTTCATCCTCTAGGACGGGGACTTCAAAACTGATATATGTATCCAATTCATTTTCTTCCAGGATTAACCCAATCCTATACTTCCAGGCTCAGAAGTTATCATCCCCTTCAAGATTATCCTCAAGCTTGGTGTGGTGAGACATATTTAAAGAGTACTCCAAATGTAAATAGAAAATATTTAGGTCTTACCACATGATTTGCTGAAAACTAGATCTAGTCCCGGATTAGGGTTTGTCAGAGAAACCCTAAAAATTCAAAATGTGAATTTCAACTTTCTAAAAGGATAGAAAGATGTTCCTTGATGAGCTGATCAGCCTAGTATGCTAAGAATTTGAGTTCTACAAAGTTTCACCCTTTAGAAATGCCTTTTAGTCTTTTCGGATTCACTAAGGAGGACCCTTAATTACGGTTTGAGTTTCCTAGAGTTTTACCTAGCCAAAAATCTCGATCCAAATCTCTACTTCGATTTTTCTAAGGAGCTTCCCTTTGTGTCTTCAGATTTGAGAAATTCCTATTGTTTAGGAAACCCTAATTTTTACGGCCAAAATTGAAAGTGCTCAGAATTGAATTCTGATTGGACATATAGATTCACCTTGCTGAGGAGAGTCAATATATCATATTACTTTTCCAAAATATGTGGAGATAAACCCAATAAACAAGAAACCCTAGTTTTTGTCACTGCACAATGTCTTCTTCTCAGGTTAGCTCTGATACCATGTTAATTTTTGAGCATTAATTCAATATACTCTAGGATCTTTACTGACAGAATAACATGTACAGCATATCAATGCATATCAATCATAGTAAGCATGTCAATCATCACAGGAAGAAAAACATAAGAGACAATAGACACACAGAGTTTCCGTGGGGAAAATCCTAAGGTGAAAAACCCCACAACTTCCTCAGAGATAGATAGAACAATAGTACAACCAAAGTATAACCCAATTATAAGAGATATACTTCTCCTAGCAGCTGATCCTCCTCCTCACGTGTGCGCCACTTTCCGAGTGATGTAGAGTGAGATAATGAGATGATCAAAATATAGATCTCCTGATCTCTATTTATACTTGTCATGACTGCCTAATAAACTTATGGGACCGACTTGTCTAGCTTAGCACAATAACCTCAAGTTACATTAATCCAGGCCGACCCCTTACAAGGTGGTCTAATAATCCATCGGCAAGTTAACACACTTGCAACGCTTGTCAATACAAATGACGACACTTCCATATAGAGGAATAATACATCTCTATAGGAGTACAATAAATATATATATGAAATACATTATGAAGTTACATATACATCAACATCTAGGACCTCGCATCTCCTCTCAATGAGTTAATGAGGATGCAACAACAGTCCAACCCAAATCCATTCTGGTTAGATACATGGTTCCAGCTCCCTAATTTAGCTGGCCAAACCAATGGAGAAGCGGTGGATTCATGGATCTGCGGCCTTTCCACCTATTTCAAGACTTCCACGGGCCTTACCAAAGAGAGAAAGCTACAGATTGCAGCGCTAGAGTTGGAAGGACTTGCTCAAACTTGGTGGGACACAGAGCAGGAAAATACCACCTTGGTAATAGACATTGACGCCTCAACATAGGCTTCTTCTTCTCAACCGATCAACACTTGGGCTCGCATGCGTGAAACATTGCGAGATTGTTTTTACCCACCCAAGTATTTTCAATCTTTATGGATCGGATGGCACCAGCTCCACCAACTACCTACACAAGGGGTACAAGCCTATATCAAATACTTCTCCAAGCTTCGACTATTGCTCCACATTCCAGACCCAAAAGAGGTATTAATCCTTAAATTTAATTTTTGTTTATTGGTGCAGTTCCATAAAGAAGTTGAGTTATTTAAATTTTTTACATTAGATAAATCTTTTCAAAGAGCATTGGAAGTCGAGAGGAAGATAGCTCCTCGGGGTCGTACTCCTCAATCTCATCCCAACCAGAATCCTTCTGCTTCACAAACTCTCACACCCAATACTTCATCTCGCTTTCCCTCCACATGTTCTAGGAACCAAAATTCCAATACACAGTGGTGTTCCTTCCACAAGACCAATTCCCACAACACTTCAGATTGTTGTTTTTTACAATCTCTAAAGACCAACAAAACTCTATATAGAGAAGCTACTTCATCCCAACCTGTAGATGGCATGGATGAGGTTTTTCTTGAGAATCCTACTGAAGTAGATCCCTCATTAATCTTAATGACATCTGAAGATTCCAACTCATCGACCCTACCCCTCTTTACTCATAACTGCCAAATAAAAAATTCCTTTCCCTTGCTCATCATGGACAACAACAGCCAAAAAAATTTGGTTTCACAAGAGCTAGTGCAGCGCCTTCATCTACCCACCACTCCTCATCCGAAACCATATCATCTAGGATGGGCCCAAAAGGATGGTACCCATCTATTGGTTTCTCATCGTTGTTGGGTAACATTTTCCATTGGTCAATTTAAAGACTCTGTACTCTATGATGTATCACCATTAGATTATGCTACCTTACTTCTTGGCCTACCTTACCAGGACCAACAGAATTCTATTTATACATCCAAATATCGCCAGTATAAACTTTCCAAGAATGGCCACACCTATATCCTTACAGCAGCCCCACCCAAACCGAAGCCAGAAAAAGAAAAAATCCCTCATGTCTATATCAACCAGTGTGTATCTCTTTGTCTGGTCCTCCCCATTCAACCAAACAAGACCACTCATCCCATCCCAACAGCCATCTCTCCTCCCCTTCAAGAATTTGTTGATGTATTCCAACTCCCTACGGGACTCCCCCCTATCGCTACATAGACCATTCTATTAACCTCATCCTGGGTGCTACTCTAACCAATGCAACTACATACCTCCTTGCCCCACGGGAAACAGAGGAACTTGAAAAGAAGTTGACTGGACTAATCAACTCAGGACAAATTCAACCATCATCTTCTCTTTATGCTTCCCCAGCCTTCGTAATCCCCAAGAAAGACACCCCATAAATGTGCCTTGTCACTAATTATAGGGCCCTTAAAAAGGCCACGGTGAAGATCGGATACCCCCTACCCTGGATTGAGGAGTTACTTGACACCCTAAAAGGTGCAAAATGGTTCACTAAGTGGGATTTGACAACAGGATACCATCAGGTTCGAATGAACCCAACAGATGTTTGGAAGACACTATTTAAGACCAAGTTCGGTCTTTTCGAGTGGAAGGTCATGCCTGTTGGCCTAACTCATGCACCCACCACCTTCATGAGGCTTATCAATGATATTTTAAGGAAGCACTTGGGTTGCATTCTGATTATTTACTTAGATGAAATTATGATCTTTAGTAAGTCACAGGAAGCCCACCTTGAGCATGTTCTTCAAGAACACTAGTTGCAAGTTAAAGAAAAGAAGTCATATTTTTGCCAACGCTCAGTTCCTTACCTGGGATTTCTTGTGGACTCAGAAGGTATTCAACCTGATCCTCCCGTATCAAAGCATTGAAACAGTGGCCAACACCTTATTTGGCCAACAAATTAAAAAGTTTCCTTGGTGGCATAAACTTTTATCTTAAGTTTGTTCTACATTTCTCTCAGATTGCTCGTCCGTTGCATCAACTATCCAATAGCAATTCCACCTTTGCTTGGAATAAGGAAGTCACCAACCACTTTGTTCATCTCAAAGAAGATCTATGTTCTTCCCCATAACTATTTTTCTAGACCTCTCTCCCCCATTTGAGATTGAGTCAGATGCCTCGCAGTATGCTATTGGCATAGCCCTTAAACATGGAGGACATCTTGTTGCTTACCACTCAGAATCTCTTTCAGATGCTAAGAGAAACTATAACACCTATGACAAGTACTTCTACATCCTAGTGAAAGATCTCAGGAAATGGTGCCATTATATGTTGGCATGCAAAGGACAAACTTCAGCTCAAGCAAAGTGGATGACATCTCAGATGACGCAATGTATGCTTCCTCATCTCATGGAAGCAGGGGACGCTTCCAGATATAAACAGGGAGTAATTGGGCCACCCCTTGGTTCCACCTTCACACTTAGCACTATCGTCGCTGCCTCCACGACCTGCCATCACGCATCTCTTCACTCCATCATTCATGCTTCCTGTGCACCCACTCCCATGCATCCTTCACGCTACCTGCAAACTCCAACCTTTAGGATGCTCCACTCTTCATACTCCATGCAACCTGCACTCAATTCCACGCTGCCCTTCACTCCCATACTCCACGCATCCTACACTCAAATCCATTCTTCCCTTCACTCCCATATTGCACACTGCTTGCAACTCTGGAGCGATATTCACGTTGTTCCATTCTTCCAGCTCTCACGCAGCATGTAAACCCTATATTTCATGGTGCCTTCCCACTCCATTCTCAGGCTGCCCTTCACGCCCAGCACCATCTCTATCCCACGTAGCTCCATCTCCTCCTTCACACTCCCATTCACCCCTAGCTCCATCTCCTCCTTCACACTGCTCCCTTCACACAGCTCCACCCTTCACGCTGCTCCCATTCATCCCCAACTCCATCTACTCCTTCACATAGCCCACCTTCATGCTGCTCTCATTCATCCCCAACTCCATCACGTTGTTCCCTTCATGCTCCACCTGCATGCATCCCACCTTCACGCTGCTCTCATTCATTCCCAGCTCCATCACAATGTTCCCTTCACGCCCTGCTCTTGCTTACGACTAGCTCACGCTCCAACTCTAGTATGGCATCTTAGGTAACTCCGGTATGTACAACAACAGAGGATAGATCTCCTCTAATGGGAGATCACACTACCAATAAAAAGTGGTATCTCAAGTGGAATTTGCCACTCCTACCTTATATTGGAAACAATAAAGAACCTATCCTAGGAATGGTCTTTTGCCAAGTCTTGTTGGAAGAGAGTTAAATTTGAGAATCCAAACATTTTAGAATAGAGGTTCCATTAGAGAGCATTTTTCTTGGGTGATTCTAGACTTGGGTGCACTTATCACTTAGAGGTGTGCTAGCACTAGTTGAGGGTTTTAACTATGTTTTTTCATTGGAGAGTTTGATGCACATATGATTTTGAAAACAAGGTTAGTCCTTTCTCTTCATTTTTCAACTATGGAAAGAGGAGGTATGGATTCGATTGTTAGCGAAAGGATTTATGTTAATCAAAGGTGCCAAGAGATTCAATTTAGATGCCTATTCACATTTATTATTGTTTTAGTTTCTCTAAGGAAAAATATGTAAATATACAAAATATTAAAAAAAGGAAATGTCAACCATAACTTAATAAACTAATGTGCAAGCACCTCCAAGTCTCAAAAGAAACCGATAAAAAAATAACTAATATAACAAACACTAACTAAAATCTAGCAAGAGAGATTGTTCCTTCTCATATGCGAATATATTCCCTATCAATTCTTCCCAGTTTAGATCAAAAGTGTCCCTTCTGTCCTCCTAAACATTGAAATACACTTGAAAGGGAAGAGGTATCATAACAAATAAAAATCCCAATAGAAAGGTGAATAGCAAAGAGAAATGTAGCCTATAAATTCTTAAGTCAATATGTGTGCCCATTATCTCTCGATTTAGGATTTGATCTAGATAGAGAAAAGGATTGAACTGGACATTTTTCCATGTTGAGCAATGAATTGCAATAGGTGGAATTGTAATGAATCTAGAGAAATTAAATGATGTTGGATGCTTGTTGTGAAGATCTACATAGGTTGGAACCAAATCACTATTATCTTCTTGTGGAAATATATTACTATGACTAGAACATACTATTATATGAGTTTGAGAAGATGGTATAGGTAAAATAAAGTGGTCATGATCATGCCTTACTTTAGTGGCCCTTCGACTTTAAGAAGTGTGTACTTCTATGGTTCTCTATTGTACGAATTATTTTTGAAATGTGTGATTACACTGACAATGTGGCTGTGCAATGAAAACCACCATTTTTTCATTGGCCATAGGTATTTGTAGGAGAGGTGGAAGGATGTAAAGGATGGGTGCAAGGGTGTAGGGTGAATATTGGAGAGCCTAGCAATGTTGGAGCCTTGTTGTGAAATATTATGAGGGTGTAGATAGATGGATTTGGAAAAGGTGAAACATGGTTGAGTGGATGCACATGAAAAAAATATCTTGGGCTTAGGGGAGGTAAATGGTGGAGAGGAGAAGGTGACAATTTGAGGGATGGTGTGTTGGGTACATTGATGAGATGGAATGTAGTAGAATTTGATGGTGTGAGAAGGTGGGGAAGGGGTGGTATGAGCCAGTAATACATGGGGTGTAAGTAAAGTAAACATTTTAGGAGAGAGGTTGACATATTGATGATGTTTGAAATTAGTGGTGGCTTATTGCCTAAGTACTCAACATTCTATAAAGGAATGTGAAGAGGTCTAGATATGGTGGAACCATTGATTATTTGGGGGGGGGCTTGAGGGGAAGCATTGTAGAGGGAGGACATGCATAATAAGGTGAAGGATTTTGGGATTTAGTTTTTGTTCCATGGCTCATAGCATGAATAAAATTTGGGTTGAGTGTAGGGATATCAAATAATCCAACTTCATGAAAAAAATAGCCAATTTAACCTATAAATGAATTTAAGGATTAGGTGATGTGGAACTCGACTAGAATTTTGGAGAAGATCTTATTGTAGTACTAGATTTCCTTTCCTAAATTTTGGAGCCATTGCAACTATTGGCACATCAAAATAATGTGGGCACCCTATAGGGTAAATACATCTTCCAAGGTATTGGTAAAAGGGATCCCAAATGGTAAGGGGTGTATAATTGAGAATAATTTCAGAGTGAGACTATTGTGATGTTAGGGTCATATTTTATTTTTAGCATCACATGATTTTCAGGCATCTATATTCAATTATGTTTGAATGCAATTTAATGTAGGTAGTGAGGAGTTAAGAAGGTAACCCTGCATTTGGCCTCCATACTTAGGAAAAGAAATATGGGCATCTAGTTGGAAAGGATTGCGAGCTTGAATTTGTTGGCATATTAGTTCTATAAAAGATAGAGTTAGGTACTATATTGCTGAGTATTTTCATAACATTCTACCCAACACTAAAATGTATCATATTTAAGGAATATTCTAGGAATCTTTAGTAGTTTGGGCATAACGTTTTGCTCATAACTCGGAATTGAGCGGACTTTGGACCATTGGAAATATCTTGCAATTCTATACAACTTTGATGTTTTTAGTTGTCTCTGATTCCTTACCATTTGTGAGATGCTGGCATTTTAGTTAAAAAAACATTTTTCAAAAGATGCTTTTAAATATTCGAGGAAGCTTTCATATTTTGGGCATAACTTTTCTCACGTAACTTGGAATTGGGAGAACTTTGGACCATTGGAAATATCTTGAAATTCTATACAATTTTGATGTTTTGATTTTTCTTTGATTCCTTACCGTTTGTGAGATGCGGGCATTTTAGTAAAAAAACATCTTTCAAAAGATGCTTTTAGAAAAGCATCTTTTGAAAGATGCTTTTTTTACTAAAATGTTTGTATCCCAAAAACGGGGAAGGATTCAGAGAAAACTCTCTAACATCAAAGTTGTAGATAATTTCAAAAGATTTCTAACAGTCCAAAATCTGTCCATCTCTAAGTTACGAGCGAAACATTATGCCCAAAATACGAATTATTCCTGGAATATTTACGTTTCTTCTTATTTAGGATACATTTTGGCCTGGGTAATTCGTTATATTAGAAATCCTCAATGGTTGAAGATCAAGATCCGTGACCATGATCTTGACGAATGATGAAATACTAAGAGAAGGATTCCTGAGGTACCTTCTATGTGAGGTACCTTCTATATGTATTGTTGTTGGGGACACAAGAAATTGATTCAATATTGGAAAGACATGTTCTTATGTAAAAGGGAGTGTGCTATTTTATAAGAGATTACAATTCCATTTCCATATTGCTTCACACAAAAAGTGGGTTGGATTAGTTAAATCATTAAAATTTGTTAAAACCATAGAATATATAATTAATATATCCTCTTTAGATCAATAGTTTTGAACATCACTAATTCACACAAACCCAAATAAGAATGTCCACACCTATGTGAAAAAATAAAACAAAATGTTGACCTAGAAATGAACAATAACCTTGTATTTAAACCAACCATATATATAGCAAACAATAAGTCAATACCATGCAAGCATTTTAGTAAGAATGTTTTCATGAAATACTTATCTCTCCATGGTCATACATGTAATATTGCAAGAATGGTTGTGATAGGATTGGGCAGCTTCGCACTCAATCCTACAAAATAGATCCAGAAAAAGGGATTTCTACTCATATGAACCTAAACATATGCTTATCTGATCTCTTCACTTCTTTCTTGGATTATTAATGGGGTACATGTCATTCACTTATTTATTGTATTATTAATGGGTAATGAACAATAACTTTGTATTTAAACCAACCATATATATAGAAAAAAATAAGGCAATACCATGCAAACGTTTTAGTAAGAATGTTTTCATGAAATACTTATCTCTCTATGGTCACACATGTAATATTGCAAAAATGGTTGTGATAGGATTGGGCAGCTTCGCACTCAATCCTACAAAATAGATCAAGATAAAGGGATTTCTACTGATATGAACCTAAACATATGCTTATCTGATCCCTTCACTTCTTTCTTGGATTATTAATGGGGTACATGTCATTCACTTATTTCTTGTATTATTAATGTGTACATGTTACTGCAATGTGATAAAAGACCAAAACATCTTCACCTAGTATTAATGGGTACATGTTATTGCAATGTGATAAAAGACCAAAACATCTTTACCTAGCAGCTGAAAAAAATCATAAGTAAATCTTGGTCATTTGTGGATAGGTAAAATAAATGCTTTGAAGATTCACATTGTGGTGAGTACATTCGAGCCTAATCTGTCAAACGCACCTGCAAATCTGAACAAGAGCTATATGTCTTAGATGTATCTATTTGATTTACTTTGTCTATGAGGTCACCACAAGTGGAGGTATTCCTTGGGCCAAAAACCGTAGTGTAGCCACATCACATTGTGGATGGTTAGGTTGGAATAACTCCTACTTGTGAGATTCTTTCATAATTTTATTTTGCTAATTATGAGTTATTGTTGAAGAGTTAGTTGAATGTGAGATATTATCTTCAATTAAGTTACCTAATTTAGTGTGTAGTTGAGATATATTTGGAATAAGTTACATGTGACAACAGCCAAGTCCAATCTATTTATTGGAGTCACAATGTATTGCAATAATCAAGTAATTTAATAGAGTTTTCTATATGTGCAATCATGTCTCCATTTCAAATTTCTAAGTTGATATCAGAGCCTGGTTGGACTTAATTCCCTTACGCGAGTGCCCAAGAATATGTGAGAGGTCGCGGGTTGGTCCTTTGTACATATGAAGCATTAGCAGAGGAGACTGTTAAATTTATGAATTTTTCTGTGTGTTGTTTATGTGAGTGCAGTGCTACTTTTGTCATGTGTCCACTATTTTAGGCAAGGTGCTGTACAAAGGAGCATAGATCCATTGTCAATAAGACGTCATTTCCTCGAAATCTGAGCTACTAATAACTTAAATAGTGTCATCTAAATAAAAAGTAAACATATCATGTATGCACTCTAGTTTAGGATCACTTAAGAAAGTATTGTTATAGCATTCATGCAACCCTAATTGAGTCATGAATGCAAAATCATTGGAGGGATAGGTGATGTCCATAATGGTGACATGGTGTTTCAACGCGAATCCATTCTTTTCAAATATTAATATTTGAACCTGGGTGAGGAATATAACAACATTCCTTCCAACCACTTGATGTACACTCAAATGACTTCAACAAGAATACATTAGAAGTGAGTGTGTTCTATATTCCATTGTGAAGCATCACTTAGAACCATAAAAACTAGGAGTGACTTCTCAATCCAGTGTTTCTATCTTCCTCGTCCAAATCAATGTGAAGGAAAAACATAGAGAGATCATTGGTAAGGGAGTGTAGCAGTTTCACAAATTTGAATTGTTGGAATTTCAAAATGGTTGGGTAGGAGAGTAGGCCTTTACCCTTTCTTTGATAACAAATGATATGTTTTTAAGAGCCTTATCTATAAAATCCATGGTAAAATCCATAAATAACATGTACAATCCAGAGAAAACAACATAGAAATAGAAGACCTCGTAACATATTAATTCATCATTCACTTCGCCAAAATATATTACTATTCTTATAATTTTATGCCGAATCAACTTTAAACTAACTTCCAAACTATTTATAAACTAACCTTCATCTAGCTTGGAGTCTACATAAACTATTTATAAACTATATAACTAAGCTTAATTACATTTCCACATGAGCTCACCTTCCTAGTCATAGTTAGGTTTCTTGATATTGTAGAAAGGAAAGTGGGGACATGATAATCTAAACCTCATCAATTGAATCTAAGTTGAATCTAAAATAAAGGAAATATATGAAAATGATAACTCAAAAAAAATCAAGGAGATATATGAAAACAATATCTTACATGTTTTTGGTAATGAATAAGACTAAAGGTTAAAATAGTTGGAGGAAAAAAAACAAAATTATTGGAAAATAGGGAAATGGATTGAACAATGAAGAAGAGAGCTATATGCTTAAAGAATGGAAATGAAAGCATCATATTATTATATCAATATGCACATAACATACAAAGCGTAAATATGGATATGGATAGTAACAAAGTGAGTGGTTTAAATGATCTAGCTTCTATGGGATAAATCGCCTATTTTCAAGTTGTTTATAAAGATTTAATAAAGGTCAATAGAGTTTAATTAAAATTTATATGAACAAGTTATAAAAGAAAAGATCATGTGAGTTAGAAACTGCTCTATTCGTAAACATAAGAGCCTGAGTCAAAACTGGTAGACTCTTGAAGTTTTTCATACATTTTAGGATCAATATGATATTTAGAATATTTCAAAACAATTAAGAAGTTCATGATATTTATGTTTTCTAAATAGGTTTTGGGGTCACAAAATTCCAAAAATTATTGCATTAATCCCTATCAATGATTGTAATGACACAAGTATGAAAGTAAATATTCAAAAGTAAACCATTAGGTTAAACAACTTAAATGATGAATATGTAGCTAATTTGAAAGTTCATTCCCTCTTAGACATTTTGAGTATTAGGAGAGCTTCAAGAATTTAGGTTTTATTTTAAAACCTAATAGATAGAGAAATATATATTGGGGATGGATGCTTCCTAAGATAGATAAAAATGATTCACTTCTCATGTAACAAGTAGCTATCAAGAGGAGGTGTATTAGCCCTTGTCAAGGTGTTATTGGAATTTGTGGATTAGCTATTGTGAAGGTGGTATTGGAATCCATCTAAATGTATTTTCGATCCCCAAGTTCGACCCCCAAAAGTGTTTTATATAATATTATAAAGATATTTTTCAATATCTTATGGGGTGGGAATGAAGAAGATAGTTTTATCCTCTAGGTTGAGCTATAACCTTGCCAAAACAATAATGGGGGATTGTTTTTAAAACAATTTCATGTTTTTGGAAGGTCGATGGTTGAAAAGAGCCTCATTGGCCTCATTTCAAAAGAAAAGCTATGGAAATAAACAATTCTTTATATATACATTTCCCTTACAACATTATTAGATTGGATGAGGTCCCCATGAAAATCTATCAAAAATGTTTCAAATCATTGGAATGCTATGGTGCTAGATTTTATTGTGATTGAAAATTCTCTAACTAGGAAGGTTGGTAATGGGGAATATGTATGGATAGGATATGATATCCTATTATGGGGTGTGGAGATAAAATTTTCCTAAAACAAAATATGATAAACCATATTTACGAAAAATAGATTTATTTTTTTATCATATTATAGACCCGTTCAAAGTTAATGTATCGAAGTAATGATGGAAATCGACCCTATCTTGGAAATAGATAAGGTTTGGTTTTACAATTGGAAAATGTATTTGAATGAGTAAAAAATAATTCAATAGAAATATAAAACACTTTCTCATATAAAAAAATAATAAAGCTAGAAATCTATAAAACAAAAATGAAATGTGAAACTTTAATAAATCATACTTGTCAAAATGATGTGTCCTAGTTTTCTAAAATCTAAAAAATAGAAACTCCAAAGAAAGAAAGAAAACACCATATAGGAACAAGGTCCTAAATGGGATTGTTTAATGAAAAGAGGAATATAAGGCCCTAGTATCTATATGTTGTCTACAAAAAACAAAATATGTTTCTCATTTATTCAATACCTTCTCATATGGTGTGGAAAAATGAAATGATAAATTGATTGGAATTGAAAATGTTTAGAGAAGATTCATGGTGGTGGAGGGAAATAACAATTGAGTAGTGTTTTTTATCCTGGTTTTTAAGAGAAAATGGAGCCTTTAAGATACACAATGGGAGGATTCATGGTGGTTGAAGGAAATAAAAATGGAGTAATGTTTTTAATCCTAGTTTTGAGGGAAGGATGAAACCTTTAGATACATAATGAGGTATGTCAACTTTACCTTTGATGCAAAATGACTACAAATATAGACATAGATAAATATTAAGAAATCCTTTCCTTATGATTTCAAGGTAAGGACAAAAGATCAAAATTGATTTACTTTGATTCAATTTAAAAGTTTAGTATTAAAATTTTTAAATATATACTTTTGTTATTAATGATGTGTGCATCTTGATCTAATGATATATATCTTAATCTATATATTTCAGATCCAACCATATATATCCTTGCTTATATAGCAGCATTTATTAGGTTACGCAACACAAAATTAGGAGCAACGGGTAAGCATGATGAATGCGTAAGGGAAAACTCTACGGCCATGAGGACTGTTTCTATTAAGCAAATAAGAACTCGAAAAAAAAGAAAAAAAGAGATAGGTACATACAACCATATGAATAAGTGAAGCTACAAAATAGTACATAAAACATAAGAATTGCGCAGCAATGCATATTTGGTCTCTGTTGTTGGCATGGGCATGGTCAAAAGAGCTGAACAACATTGGTGATAGGAAACACGCATATTCTTCCTAGCTTCTCCCGCCATTATCATGTTTTCGGTTGCTCACATGATTAGACAGTTCGACGACAAACGCATCCTCACCCGAAAAGATAATGGCTAAATCCATCATGCTTGCGCAGAACTTAATAGAAGACGTGTTGGCAATCGACGCTATGAATTTGGATGTTTAATAAATTATGTTCGGATATTCTCCCGCCATGTTCCACGTGTTGGCAATCGAAAAATATAGATTTTGGATTTTGCTGTTTAATAAATGTTTGTAACTATAAGATGATCTTATTTTTCCTGGAATCTCATAATCTAATTTTTGATAAAATCAAAACTTTTCATTTTTAAAATTCATTTTTATTATAGAAATACAATCAGCATCCAGAAACCTTTGTTTCACACGAATTATACAATCTTTCAACACTTTATAGCATGCTTCAATACACAAAAATGTGTAGATCACTGTTTATATATATAAAAGAGATAAGAATAAAAAGCTTGTTAAATATATATATATATATATATATATATATATGTGGGACATAATACGGATTGATATATTAAATTTTAACGGTTATATATAGACTCATTGCATATATTTTTTTTATAATTTTAAATTTATTGGATATTTAAATGAAAATGAAAATTTTAAGATTTTATCAAGATATGAAAATAATATCTAGTAAAAGGAATGATTAATGAATGCCCATCTTGGTAGAATAAGAAAATGTTATAGGAATGTAATTACTTTTCTCCACCCATCAATGAGATATATATGTATCATAATAACAATTTGAATATCAATATGGATACTAATACAATTAGATACTGAAAAAATAGGTAATGAAAAATAAGCACAAATAAAAATATGCTACAGAAGTAGACTACTTATACATAATATTTAAATCAAATATTCACAAATATACTATAAATGTGTATAAACATTTATATACTAAAATCAAACATATACTTAAAAACAATATAAATCCTCAACATGAAATATGGAAAATATAAGAGATGGAAACTAATTATTAATTATTTTAATAAGTATGAAATTGAATGGTATTCCTATTTTATTTTATAGTGTTTTTAACTAATTAAAATTTGTTTTCTTAAATTGGTTTTCAAAATTTAATTGTCTACTAGTATTACACTTTTACAAATATTAAACAAATTAAATTTATTCCAAATTTATTGCACAAAATACCAATATGACATTACTATGATATCTATAATTCTAAGAATATAACTATGACTTAAGACACTTGTTCAATAATCACTTAACTTATATAATAATACATAAAAATTGTTGATATTTTACATAGACTTTTTATATTTATAGTAACTTAACTTGATCATTGAAGAATTTTATGTAATATAAAATTTTATGTAATAATTATATAAAGACATTTCTCTTCTAATGAAATCTAGAGTCTTTGGTCATTAGCTTGCTTCTTTTCTCATTAGCTTGCCTCTTGTGTTGGGAATTGTCTAATTGGATGGTTCACTTTTCCTTTCTCCAAGGTTTGACTATTAATATTTGCTATTGTTTCGTATGTAGCCTCACCTCCGAATCTACAACAATTGGCATGGGAGTAGTTAGTTCCTAGTTTCATGTATCTGTCTTCCCACCTAGCCTATGGCAACTCTCCTGCATGAACGTTCTGCAATCGGAGAACAAATCTATTATTTGTGTTGGACATTATACACCATTTTTTTTTTGGGCGTGATGCTTATTTGAAAGGATTAGTTTGAAGAAGATCCTATAAGGAGTAATTTCGCCCTTTGAGATAAGTAAACCAGTGAAATGTATTTTTGATAGAAGTAAACCTCCTGATGTATCTATGACCGTAGATGTGATAGTAATATAAATAGAGTTAGGGAGTTCACTTAATAAGGGAAACTTCCCAAACTAGTCTAGAACTTATTATATTTATGAAGTTTGATTTCAGTAGATATGCAGAGAATAGAGAGTGTTTTTGAGTTAATAGAAAAGAGATTAAAAGCTCATGTTGCCGAGTATTGAATCAACTGTAGCTGTGTGAATTTTTCATGATTGATATTAGTCTTTGTTTTATGATTGCATTCTCCTCTCTGTCCAGTAGATTTGTATCAGAGAAGGTGTGAATATTTTGTGATTGATATCAGTATTTGTTTTATGATTGCATTCTCCTCTCTGTCCAATAGATTGGTATCAAAGAAGGTTATTGCCATTGAGCATTACTTCATCAGTTAAACAGATTTGCAAGTTCATGAGAGGCATGTAGATGTTTCTGCTCTCGTGTAGAAAGGAAGACTGGAGCATGAGAGACCTGGGCAGACTAAAGAAAGGATCCTAGCGAAATTGTGTGCAAAACATGCTGGAGGTTGTTGAGTAGCCACTGTTTCCATCGGTCTTATTTTGAAAAAGCAGAGAAGCTCGTGGAAAGGAAAAGGATCACCGATTCACGTGTGAAGAAGGAGATGTGTGAGAAAAGTATGCAATAAAACCTATAAAAATAAAATAATTAAAATAAAACATTTACAACTCAGATTTAGCAGGGAAAGGTTAAAATCCACTACTCTTCCTTGAGGAGTTGATGTTACTCAAGGAGAATTGGGATGCGATGTTGCTATAAAAAAGAATTTAATTTAATATCACGTCCTGTGTTGTTGTTATAAAAAGGAATTTAATTTAATATCACGTCCTCTGATGTTGTTATAAAAAAGAATTTAATTTAATATCACGTCCTTGAATGGAAATTAAAATCCGACCATGTTAGAGTTGTGATATAAGTCCTATTGAACCTTAAGCGAGTTGGTGACACGGAAAAATCATTCCGCATGTTTGAAGCATTTTAAAGGAGAGATAAGAAAGGTAAATCACCAACCTTAAGTATGATTTACTAATGCCTTAATCATGATTTACAAGTCCTCTAAACATAATTTAGGGATCATTATAGTAAATCCAAATATTAAACTTGGTTAAAGGGAAAGCCCTTCTTTATCCTAAAAAGAGGGAAAGGCTTTACTAAGCCACATTTTTTAAAAGAAAAAGGAGGAAAGGCTTTAATTTGATTAAAAGGAGAAAAGGGAAAATTTTGAAAAATAGGAGATCATCAAAAAAAGAGAAAGCATAAGAAATTCTATAGTGAACATAATAAAAAAAGTCAATTAAAGTCCGAGATTTAAGGAATTTTTCTTTAGAAGAGGGATTTTAAGAAAGGGGAGAAATGAGAATTTAAGTATTTTTTTTGGAGTTGTTTGGAAATATGGTTATTTTTTGCTGGAATTTGGTCTTTTTTATTTTTCAAAATCAAAATTAGTTGCTTTATTGGGATTTTTTATGGTAGAAATGGATTCAGCATGCTTAAGACAATAGATCAATTTATGACCAAGGTAATGGAGGTGGTCAATCAACTAAGAATTCATGGAGAATACATCAAAGATGAGAAGGTTGTGCAAAATATTATGAGGATTCTTACAAAAAAATTGGTATTGTAGTAGTTGTTATTGAAGAATCTAAGTGTTTTTAATTACACTCAATAGATGAGCTGACATTATCATTATTCTCTTATGAACCAACAATTAATAGGGAAGAAGACTCACTTGAACATGCTTTCAAGGCACAAGCTTTTGTTAGTAGAGGTAGAGAAAGGAATAATAGAGGCAGGGGTAGATTTAATGGCTACAATTTATAGAGAGAAAACAAGCAAAGTATGAAAGAAGAAGACAAGCCACAACAACACCCTTTGAGCTCAATGGGGAGAGGTAGAGGCTATCGACAAAACATGAGGTATGAAAAATCTAAAACTCAATGTTATTATTGTAAAATATTTGGTAATTTAGTGAATGAATGTAGGAAAATGCAGGCATACCAAAATTAAACAGAGCTAATGTTTCTAATACATATGAAAGTACCTCGAGGACCATGTTATTAAGATGTCATGAAGTTCAAGAACGTAATAAATACTTTCGGTTGTTAAACAATGGTTGTAGTAACCATATGACAAGAGATAAAAGTCTATTTGTAAATGTTGAAAACTCAATCAAGTCTAATGTCATATTAGGAGATCATAAAGTTGTCAATGTAGTTGGTAAAGGGATAGTCACTTTTCTAACCAAGAAAAATGAGAAGAAAAATATGTATGATGTCTATTTAGTCCTTGGTCTAAATCACAATTTAATGAGTGTTGGTCAACTCATTGAACATGGTTATAAATTCATCTTTTTAGATAATGCTTGCACAATCCTAGACAAATTTCGAAGTAGGAAATTCATTAGTAAAATTAAAGTGTCCAAGAATATGATGTTTCCTTTAAATCTAAGGAATGTCAACCAATTACCGTCATGTGTACACAATGTTACAACTCTAGATGAGTCTTGGTTATGGAATTTGAGATTTGGTCATTTGGACTTTGGTGGACTGAATTTATTGCAGCAGAAGCAAATGGTTAAAGGCTTTCCAATGATACATTAACCAACAAGTTCCTATGAGAGTTGCATATTGGAAAAACAACACAAAGAAAGTTTTCCAACTAGTGCATCCTACATAGAAAGAGAACCATTGGAGTTGGTGCATACTAATTTATGTGGTCCCACGCAAACACAGTCCTTACCGGGACACTTTCAGTTTATAAGTTTTATGGACAATTTCAGTTGGAAGAATTGGGTATACTTCCTAAAAAATAAATCTGAAACTTTTGACAAGTTGAAGGAGTTTAAGGCTTTAGCAAAAAAACAGCGTGGTATGTACATAAAATTTTTGAGGTTTGGTAGAGGAGGTGAGTATGATTCCAAAGAGTTTGAAAATTAGTGTAGACATCATGGCATTAAAAGAAAATTTATAGCGAGATATAGTCCTCGACAAAATGGGATAGTAGAAAGGAAAAACAAAACCATAATGAATATGGATAGAACTATGCTAAAATAAAAAGAACTTCAAAATGAATTTTGGGGTGAAGTGCTTGCATGCTCAATCTATATTTTGAACAAATCACCTACAAAGAGTGTCAAAAACAAAGTTCCTTAGGAAGCATGGAGCACAAAAAATTCAATTGTTTCACATTTCAAAGTATTTGGTTGTGTAGCTTATGCACATGTTCATGGACAAATCAGAAGAAAAATGGATGTTAGAAGTGAAAAATGCATTTCTACATGGTATAGTGAACACTCAAAAGCTATAGGTTGTACAACCTAGCTACCAAGAAATTTATAGTAAGCATAGATGTGGAATTTAAAGAAGCAAAATCTTGGAATAGTTAAGGTGAATAGTCAATTACAACTGGAAATTCAACACCCTTATTACCAGCAGAAGGTCAAGTGGAACCAACAAAATAATAAGGATCTCCAGCCAAATTACCAAGGTTACATGTTTAAGGCGAAAATTCAAGACAGGGAGAACAACAAGCTCACAGTCCACACTCTAGTAGTGAGTCAGATCCCACAATAGCTTCATTGAGAAAAAAAAAGACTATAATCTTAAAAGAAATCTATAATCAAGATGATGAAATAAATATGAAAGCACATTTTGCATTATTTTCATGTCAGCCTATGCATTTTGAAGAGGCCATTAAAGAAGAAAAATGGATTCAAGCAACAAATGAAGAAATTGATGCAATTGAAAAAATTGACACTTGGGATCTTGTAAATATTCCAAAAGAAAAGGACAACATAGGAGTTAAATGGATTTATAAAACTAAATTCAATGAAAAAGGAGAAGTGAAGAAGCATAAGGTAAGGATTTGTACAACATGTCCTGGTATTGATTATGGAGAAACCTTTTCTCTACTGGCAAGGTTAGGCACCATTAGAACAATGCTAGCATTAGAAGTTCAAAACAAATAGAAAATATATATGTTAGATGTCGAATCATCATTCCTAAATAGGATTTTGGAAGAAAAAGTGTGCATTGATTAGCCTCCTGGGTATGATATCAAGAATCAAGAGCATAAAGTTTACATGTTGAAAAAGGCACTATATGGTTTATTTAACAACTGCCAAGAGCTTGGTATGTAAGATTTGACTCATATTTAATCAATAATGGGTTTTCCAGAAGCAAATGTGAAGCCACATTGTGCACCAAAACAAAATTTTGAGTGTATGTCTTTATGTGGATGACATGATCTACACCGGATATTTAATGATCAATAAATTCAAATCAGTCATAAAAATAGAGTTTGAAATGACATATATTGGGTTAATGAAATATTTTCTTGGCATTGAAATGCCATATTTATATGTCAACAAAAGTATGCTAAAAATGTTTTGAACACATTTAGAATGAAAAATTGCAAGCCAATAGACACTCTAGTAGTAATAGGCACAAAATTAAGCTAGTAGGATCATGGAACAACAGTAGATCCCACCCTGTATCAGAGACTTGTTGGAATCCTGATGTATCTAACAACTAAAATACTAGACATTATGTATGCAGTGAGTTTAATTTCCAGGTTCATGGAAATTCCAAAAAATCCCCATTGGAAAATAGGTAAAATAATTTTAAGATATATTGCAGGTACAATCATTTTTGTCATCATGTACTCAACCACAAATTCCAATTCTCTAGTTGGGATTTATAGTGATTTTGCAGGAAGCATTGATGAAAGAAATAGAACTTTCAGGTTATGCATTTAATCTTGTATTATGTTTAATTTCACGAGAATCCAAAAAGCATCCCATTGTGACAATATCTTCAGTGGAAGCAGAGTATGTGGTAGCAACATCAGTAGCCTATCATGTTGTATGGTTGAGGAGGATATTAGAAGATCTTTAGCATAAATAAAATGAAGCAACACACATATTTTGTGACACCAACTCAGCCATAACATTATCCAAAAATCATGTATTCCATTGAAAAAGTAAGCATATTGATACCATATATAATTTTATCAGAGAGATTGTAAGCAATGAAGAAATATGTTTGGAATTTTGTAAATCTCAAGACCAATTGGCTGATCTTTTCAGTAAGCCATTGGAAAGAGATAAATTTGAAATTCAAAGGAATGATCTAGGTATAGGTTCTCATGAAATAAATAAGGTAGAAAGTAAGGGAGAGTGTAAGAAGAAGGAATTTCTCCCTCCGACATAAGTAAACCAGTCAATGTATTTTTGATAGAAGTAAGCCTCTTGATGTACCTATGGAAGTATATGTAATAGTCATAGACAAAGTTAGGTAGTTCAGTTAATGTATGAAACATGTCAAACTAGTCTAGAACCTATTTATATGTATGAAGTCTGATTTCTATAGATATATAGAGAATAAAGAGATTTTTTGAGTTAATAAAGAAGAGCTTGAAAGCTCTTATTTCCTAGTATTGAATCAATACTAGCTATGTGATTTTTTCGCGATTGATATCAGTATTTGTTTTACGATTGTATTCCCCTTCCTTTCTAAGAGATCCACATCACAAGAGATGTCAAGGAACCAATTCTAATTCCACTTTTAGCTCCAAATATTTCTATTCTCGATAATTTTTCATTTCTCTTGATCACCTCTCACTGAGGCCCTTCTCGTACATATTCTAGGATTTATATACTTCTATCTCACAACCTTCATCTCTATGGCCTAATTCTTTAGCTCTACGCTCTAGATGATTCTATTTATAAGTTCATATATGCGATACTCAATTAATCAATGTTTTTATATTTCCTCTACATTGATCTGTCATCATAGAACACACACTTTCTTTCCTTCACTTTCAACCAGTGTACCCAACCTTACACATTGAAATGAATTATTTCTTAGTGTTCACAATGGATGCCTCCGTTGCATATCTCTCATATTTTTCCAGGTAATAATATAAGAGAGCATCTTCTCTTTTATTTAAAGTTTCCCAAAAACCCTAGTTTCCAATATCTAATAGGTTGCAAGATAATTATACATCCCAAGAGGAGCGCTATAACATATACATGACAACAATAACTCCAGCCAGCAATCGTGCTCTCTTATATTTTTCAACATAGATCAACCCCCTACGAAAAAATATTTCTAGTGGCCAACAAAGTAAGATGTTGGCTGCAATCTTAGGCAATGCCAACTCCTGTAGTAGTGTGGGGTCCTTGGATGGTCTTCATAACTCACAGTTCAATAAATACATAACATTTCATGCCAGTAAATTTCCACAGAGAAAGTCCAATAATAGGTCTCTTAAGTTGCATGCTCTCATCCTCTGTCATAGGTCCACATTATTAGCTGATCTGTTATGTCTTGAAAATTTTTTGAGTACAAATCTTACAAATACAAAAATATGTTTTTTTGAAAATTTAGAAAATCAAAATTCACAATTATAATGCAATCTTCATAAGATCAACATGCAATTTTAATTAAATGTTCCTCAACTAAAATATGATGTTTTATTACATTGTACTTCATATTTAAATGTTATCACATTCACATACTAATATAAATATAAGCAGAGTTGCAGAGAAAGAGTAATCTGCTTACGGAATTCCTAGGAAGTTTACAGAAGGTCAACTTTAGTGTTAGTCCCATTCATTAAAGATAGGGTATGCAGAAATGGTGAAGAGTAGTTTGTGATTTCCATCCCTAAACCACCACTTTCCTACTAGAAAGATGAAGCTTGTAGGGGAGTTTAAAAATTCAGAAGCACAAAAAAAAGATTAATACATAGACACAATAGAAGAAATTTATGTTTCCTCTTCTCTTTCTCTCTCTATATATTAAGAGGTGAAATTACATATATATACACAAGCACTATTTTTCTCGGAAATCGAAATTTCCCTCGGGCCAAAAATGATATGAAAACAACCTTCCAAAACTTGTGGGAACCTACAACTATTAGAACATCAAACTTCTCCATTGGGTCTTTATTTAGGCTCTATCGGGTTGATCCCCGAAATCCCTAGTTTGATACAATGTGGCCTCTCTACGGACCTCTAATACATTAGCTCTGAAAAATCACCCTTTCCTCTGTGCGGTTTCTTCCGCTACACTCTTAGTCTTCCTCTCAATGAATCCATCAAGAAACTCCGATACATTGATTCTAATACACTATTAAACTTGCTTGTGTCAGTATTTCTCTTTTAACACACTTTCTGAAACCTATGAGATAACACTCCTGATACACTTTCAGTTTTTTCTCCACCAATGATTCCAAAAACATTGCGCATTTAATGATCAGGAAGACCTATAATGTGGGATAATTATGTCCATTCAACTATTTCCACTTGTCATCCTTCCTGATCTTTGGATCTCAGTATTTTAGATATTGGCATAATCTTCAAGCACATAACAAATTCTCATCCAATGAAACTTCCAATGATGGAATTTTGATAAGACTTCACGTGGTGGTAATAAATGCAATAGGTGAAACTATAATGTTTAGCAAGATTGAATGTAGTGCCATTAAAATTCACTATAATACTTCATCTATGTGGGTATGGGTTGCCTCACCTTATAAACTGAACTTGACCTAGTTGAACCTACCTTCATCCTTGTTATTGAAAAAATGTTAATTGTGTTGACTTGAAAAGACAAACTGATTGAATAGTGGTTTGAAGAAATAATTATATTGAACCGTATTCCCCTTAATTATTCCTGCAAAATTTTCGAATTAAGTTCTGATGTTCCCTACAACATTCAAAATCCTAAGTTATATCTATTAAATTCAAATAAATTTCCAGACAAGGGTTTCGTAAATATGTTTTCCAATTGATCTTTTTATCTTTGAAACTCAACATAAATTTTGTTACAATTCACGAGCTCTCTAATAAAATTATACCTTGTATTAATATGATCACTACTTGTTACTAAAAACATGAGTCCTTGACATGTAAATGGCATATTTTTTATCAAAATAAATCTAAGTTGGTCCTTCATGTTCATGCAACAATTTAGTTAAAATTCCTCTCATTCAAACTGTTTGACATGATACTCTTGTCACTACTACATACTCTACTTCTGCAAATGGAAATGTCACAATGAGTTTCCTATTAGATTCCCATGCTACTGCACCAGATGCAAAAATGGATACATGGCTAGATGTGCTCTTCATATCATTGTTGCAACCTGCACAATCATTGTCTTTATAACTAGTCAACTTGAAATATGAGTCTAATGTATACAAAATTCTAAATTCATTTGTTCCAACAATGGAAATGTCATAATGGGTTTCCTATTAGATGCCCATGCTACTGCACCAGATGCAAAAATGGATACATGACTAGATGTGCTCTTCATATCATTGTTGCAACCTGCACAATCATTGTCTTTATAACTAGTCAACTTGAAATATGAGTCTAATGTATACAAAATTCCAAATTCATTTGTTCCAACAATATATTTCATAATTCATTTTCTAGATTGCTAATGAGTAGTATTCAGTGAATCCATAAATATAGAAATTAATCCTACAACATACATTATGTCAATCCTTGTTTCTATCAAATATTTGAGACTACCAACCAGTCTCTTATACAATGTTGTATTAAAAATTCACCCCCGATCCTTCTT
The DNA here is from genome assembly GCA_027924585.1 of Larix kaempferi. Lineage (NCBI taxonomy): Eukaryota > Viridiplantae > Streptophyta > Pinopsida > Pinales > Pinaceae > Larix > Larix kaempferi. The sequence continues at coordinate 4,046,648 of BSBM01001138.1, forward strand.
GCTTAGCTTTGTACCAATTGCAATTGGTGTTACAAATAGTTCACAATTCACCATCCTAAACATTCTCAATATTTCCTTAGCATACTTAGATTGAAAAATAAAAATACCATTCTCAGATTGGTTTACTTCAATGACAAGGAAATACTTCATCAACCCCAAATCAATCATCTCAAACTCTATTTGAGAAATCTCTAGTGAAAAATAAATCGTCAACATATAAGAAACCTATCAAGATTTTATCTCCCTGATTGAACTTAGTATACAAGGTTGTCTCACTTAGACTCTTGTTGAATCCATTTCTACTCAAGTATTCATCAGTTCAATTGTACCAAACCCTAGGTTCTTATTTCAATCCATAAATGGCTTTCTTCAACCTATAGACTGTGTCTTCATGTCCATCAATCTAATATCCTGGAGGATGCTTCATGTACTCTTATTATTCAAAGAATCCAATTAAAAATGGAGACTAAACATCCATCTAATATACAAACCACTTTTTTTTGGCCACAATGGCTAACATCGTCATCATAATGTCAAGTCTAGCTAGAGGTGCAAGGGTTTCATTATAATTAATACCAATTTTTTGTCTGAACTCCTCAACCACAATTCTATCCTTCATGTGCTTCTCAACTTCTCCTTCAATGTTCAACTTGGTCTTGTAAACCCATTTCACACCTATATAGTCCTCATCTCTGGGAAAATCTACAAGTTCCCAAGTATAATCTCTTTCTATAGATTCAATCTCTTCATCCATAGCTTTCACCCAAACTTATTTCTTAACAACTTCCTCAAAAATTTTAGGATCATATGTAATTAAAGAAAAAATTGAAAATTGATCTACTTCTTCATAATCTTTATATAAATCACTTAAAATCCTATTACTTCGAGCTTTAATTTTGTTTCTTAATGTAGCTAATGTGGTATTTGAATCACTACTTACCTTTGATCATGTTGCTTGTTTGGAAAAATTATGAGCACCTTCTGAATCACTCTTTGATATGAGATGTCTTCTACATATTGTCTTAGCTGATTAAGAACATTCATGACCTGAGTCATAAACTTATCTATAGAATCTAATTCCTTTATATTCAAACTTTCAAAATCACCCCTCAAGTTCTACAACTTAACAATATTCACCTTAGATACACTCTAATAACTGGTTTTAAGAATGTCCCAAGCCATATTTGAACATTCTACATTAGACACTTTTGGAAAAATAGTGTCATCCATGCCTTGTTGAATAAGATCGAGAGATCTATTATATCTCTTTTTATTTTCCCTCAACTGATTACTCATCATTCGTCAAGGCTAACTCTGCTACAAGGTTTGTGGGATCTAGATATCCAACTATTACATATCCCCATAAATATCAAGAATGCAACAATGTTCTCATTTTGATTGACAAGGTATCATAGTTCTTCCCATTTAAAATGGGAACCAATGGCTGAGTCAAATTGTTGCTTGAAGGCATTTGTTAGAGGAGACCCTCGAGCCCCTAATTGTCATTATTATCTTACCCTAATTGTCATTATTATCTTATGGTAAATAAACTATGTAATTGGAACTCTAATGACTAATTAGTTGGAGATGGTGTATAACCTCTCCAAGCAACTTCACTATGTATAAATAACCATATCAAGATGAATACAAGCTAGTTTAATGTTCCGCCCAATATTCTCATCTTGATGGTTGAATAGGTGTGTACTTTGATATTTGTTTAAATGCATGTGTTCCCAATGAAACAACATTGGCGTCATTTCCATTCTCTTTTGGTATGGGTGACAACAACAACAAAAGGGAAGTGGCTTGAACGCGAATGAAAGGTAGGTGGAAGGAAAATTGCAAGTAAAGGTGTTAGTTAAGTGCTTGTCACAGAATTAACACATTGTTACAATACTTAAACATAAAGGTTGCGAGAAATTATAGAAGAGAAAATTTGTAAGTTTATTCTTGGCGTAAAGAATGTACTTTTCAAATATTATACACCCTATCTAAGGATGAAAGGTATTTTATCTTAAGAAAAAATCATTTATGTGTAACCACAATATCTTTCAAGTTAAATACTGTTGAGTACAGGGATACCAAATATGGTTGTGTAGTAAAGTGTGATTCATTTTGTAATTAAATGATGGTTTTATCAAAGATATGTTAATTGATATTGTACTCATGTTAATGAACTCGGCATACGATTCATCAACCTACAATTTATTTGATGTTTCTCTGTTGTATTGCTGACTACTGACTGAAGCAAATCGACTGGACTTCACTTATTATCGCAACCCTCATGAGCCTGCAGAATATATATATATATATATATATATATATGCTTGGGCTACGTGAGGGAATTGCCTTAATTGATCAATAAAGTATAAATATTACATTAAAGTTCCATTGACTAAGCATGTAGCCGACTACAAGTATTTAACTCACCAAGCGACTACCATTCCATTATAGAATATCCTATCGACTAAGCAGGCTCAGGCTCATCAACATGTTGACAAAATGTGAATGTAACCAATTGACCAATGATTGAAGCAAATGATTGGAAATATAATCACACTCCATTGACTAGAGAAGCCCATTGACCAGTTTGAGGATAAAGCAAATCCGATAGACTACATGCTCATCGTTTATAATTTTTAATATCCAAAGATTAATATATTTTTATATAGAAGTATTCATGAATATGTCAAAGATTATTTAATGTAAAAAATACACAGAAATGGAGTTTGGAAGGCCTTAGTAAGTCGTTGATTATGCACTTCGCAACCAACTATTTGTAATGTCCCTCAAATCCTGAATTTAAAAAAAAAAATTATATAGGTCTATTAATTAACCAAGACTTAGGATTAGAGTAACAATACCTTCAACATTTCATTAATTACTAGAAATAGCATGGAATCTGTGGCTAGTTGTAATGTCCTTAAATATTGTTTACATAATGTTGGTCTTAGCATGATTTTCAATATTCCATACCTCAGTATGCTATTTTCGTCTATTTTACGCTATTTTACTTTGAGGTAAGAGGAATTGTAAGGTTCCAGGTCTTACTTAGCTCCTATGAGCTAATGTCTTTTACATTTAACTTGTGCAGGTGCCTATAGGGACATCTAAAGGGTCACTCAAGTGTTAATTTATTAAATGACAAAGGGATAGGGATAAACCCTAATCCCTAAGTTTATCCTAATGCAAAGGCGTTGAAACAACAACAAACACACCTACTATGGATATGTGGGTAAAAATCTAAATGGTGGTGGAGGTTAGTTGGGCCTTTAATGCTAGCCATGTGAAAAGCTCTATAGTGGGACCCATGCTGGTATTTGGACGTAAGTCTGAGAAATACCCTAACTTCAGTTAATTTCCTGTTCTTTGCTTGCTGGTGTGTGGGAGAGGAGGGTAGAGCTCTTTGTGATTTATGGGTGGAGAGATGGGGTATGCGCATGACTAGAGCATGGCTCTTGGTCTGCGAAACCCCTGGAAGTTTCAGTGATTTGCATGGACATCCTTGCTACTGAAAGGTGAGAAATTAACATGTTCAGGGTTTTAGCTTGATGTTTCCACATGTTTAATTTTTCCATGGCTCGAAAAGGTCTGACCATTCATTACTTGTTTCCTATGTTTGACAAGAGACACAGTGTGGTTGCTGGGTGACCTCATCTACGCGTCGGAGGCTTCTAGGTTCGAGATAACCTGGTAAGACCTGGGCTCACCAATGCCTCTAGCATGAATTTCTTTGTTGGTTGAAAGGTATGGGATTCTTTTATTTTTAATGTTGGACATCATGTTTAAGTGGTTGTGCTTGGAGGTACAATGGTTTTAGCCAACTCTGTCCATTGCTTTACTGGGTTGCATTTTTCTCTCCAGCGTTGGTCTTATGGGATGATGGCTATTTAATTTGGGCCATATAGCATTGTTGTAAGGCTTTGTGTGAATATTATTATGCTCTGTTACTTATAAGAACTTATGGGTGTTTCATTTGGTGGATGAGCCGGTCTGGGCATTTTCCAAACTTTGGTAAAAACTTGTATTTACATATGTTTTTCTGGCTCTCGGCCCCTATCAGCAATGTGATTTCTAATTAAGTGTTTAAGTTTGTATCTTGTGGAAATAATGTTAACCTGACTGCGATTTACCATTTGCGTTGAATCCTTGTATAACCGGAGTGTGCATTTTAATTGATTAGTGCGAATTTCTATTTTAATGGTTGTATTAAGCTTGAAATGGAGATTGGAAACTCATGAAATCATTCTATTGGGTTGATGACGAATCTAGAACAATCAGGGAAAAAATCTTAGTTTGTATTTTATTAAAAACATTTTCTTTAGATCTTTGCTTACTCGGTGTGTATAAATCTCTGATTTTCTGTCTATTTTATAAAGTCTGTAACTCTGAAATTAGTTAGTTAAATTCGCATTAAAAGCATTAAATTCCTAGTTTTACTACAACGAGCCCTAAAATGCTAAATATCGTGGTAGATTACGTGTTCTAGAAAGAACGCTATTCGGTTGACGATCGTTGATGAATGTGATGTCGTTTTGTTAATGATGGTATGTCTGGAAAAACGTATGAGCATTTATTTAAATAACTCTATCCTAAGGGATGTGCCCTATGAAATCTAATTATGTCTGTAATATTACTACGGTTTGATTGCTATGGATTTATTTATTAGCATTAGTACATTTCATTGTTTTTAGTCTCTGTCCATAATATAGAATATATATAGTTTATTTATATCTTTTAAATATGGGACAGATTGCGTAAAGCCCTACATTTTGGAATTGATGGGCTTTCATAAGTCGTGGATTCTATAGATATTCTTTGTTGATCACTCTGGAAATGTATAGCTACTTTGATTTCCTTATTATAGATCCTGTGAATTCTATTTAATTCTTAGGTTAGGATGATATGGATTTAGATTATTGTGACATGGTTTTTAGAATGGAACTATAGTATTTCGATCTATTCCATAAATTTGATTTGTTTTGAATTTAAAGGCATATTTAATATATTCTACGGTTTGTCTAATATTTACCATTTATAAGTAAATATTAGGAAAATATTAATTTTATATAGGTATTATTCATATAATTATTCCAGGCCGATTTTAGGGCTTAGCCAAGAAAAATCCTAAGTTTAGGATTTTCTCTCTCTGTGTAATGAACTATGGGAGTTCTCCATATTCGTTTAAACCCGAAAGCCATGGCTAAGCAGTTCTGCCAATGACTTTATTACAAGGAAATATATATAGTCCCACTTTAAATATTTAATCAAATACATTCATATCTATAGCATAAGATAATCTAAGCGTAATAAGCCATTCAAACAATATTTATGCATAACTGGCACTTTAATACAAGACTTGAAAACAGATAAGAAAATCAATAATGCTAATTATAATCATAAATTTACTGAAAACATGATAACTGAAATGTACATAAATACTTATCATTATTTTAATGCAGACCAACTAACTTATGAACTGCGACGTTCCTCCCAACCATAGACCACAACCCGTTCCTGGATTGTTGCACCGTTCACCCCCAAGCCGAACTGAGCATGAAAAGAATCTAGAAGGCCTAGGTGTGTAGTTTGCTATCTTCTTTACTACAATAGAGTAGTCACAAGGTCCGTTTACAGCCTATATGTGTGAATCTTTCGGAATAACTTCCCCCCCGATAATCTTCATAGTCCTATCACTAGGACAATCATCTTTAATAGGACACACCAAATATCAGAAATATGATGTTTGAGCGCTCAGATTCACGACTGGACCCTCCAGTAAACTTGGAAAACACTTTCCCCATGCAAAGTTCCTCTCTCTGCTATTTATATTTTTTTAGAACAAGGTTGCTAGGAAATTAGGTCTTTTGCTCACTCAGTTAACTAACTGACTTTCTAGGAGTTCTGTTTTTATCTTTAATTAGGAAATTAATTTATTTTAATCCTCACAATTTATTTTAATCTGTATTTAATTTATTTAATCTTTTACTCACCTAACACCTAGTCAGATCTTTAGTTATCAGCTACTGGCCAGTCTAAACTCTTGCATGCCCAGCCCCTCTTTGTGTGGAAGTCCCAGTCAGTTAAAAAGAATAAAATAATAATAGTTTGAGCATTAAAGTAAAGAATTAAATGGATTACTAATGCTCCAGAGCTCCCAACTCAACATCAGTTAATCAACAGGAGTTTAAGTGTTCTAGAGAATCCCAATTCAACACTTACTCAACTAACAGTGCTTCCAGAGCCCACCTGGCTCAACATTATCCACAATAATTCAGATGTTCCAGAGCTCACTTGCTCACATCATTCAATAGTTTGGTTCTATTCAGATCTCACTTGATCAACACCCAAACATAACAACATAGGTATTTTCATAGTTCGTTTTAACTCAACACCTATCAACCATAATTAAGGTTATAACAACAGTTAATAATAAAAATAAAATAGTATTTTCTTGGGATATTACATCCCTCCCCGCTTAGAACAACATCGTCCCGGTGTTCTAGGGACTTGAACTGAAACCGTGAAACAAGGAGGGGTATGACTTTCACTACAGTTTCATTATCCCATGTGGCCTCTTCAGGCCCAAAGTGCTTCCATTGCACTTTCAGCTAGATAATGGTTTTCTTTCTAAGCGACACCTCTCTCCTGTCCAGAATATGAAGGGGCTCCTGTACAAATTCCCCTTCGGGTTCTACCTGTAACAAGGACCAATCAATGACATTCTTAGTATCATAAACATATTTCTTAATTAAGGATGCATGAAAAATATTGTTCACTTTTACATGTGCTGGAAGTGCTAGTTCATATGCCACCGACCCTTTCTCGGACAAAATTTCAAATGGTCTGCAAAACCTGGGAGCTAGTTTCATGCATTTGCCTAAACTTAAGGAGCTTCTTTTGTATTTTAAAGTAAACATGATCCCCGACTTGATACTCTTTGTCTTTTCTTTTTTAGTCCACATAGCTTTTCTGCGTGTCTTGGGCCTCTTTTAAATTCGGTTGTACCTTAACAACTAGTTGTTCTAAATTTTTAAAATATCTGGCCCCAACATGAGCCGATCCACCAAGCTTTGCCAAGTCACCGATGTCCTACATTTTCTTCCGTAAAGTATTTCCAAAGGGCTCATTCTAGCCGAGGTTTGGTATCCATTGTTGTATGAAAATTCTACAAGGTGAAGATATTCTTCCCATTGGTTAGGATTTTTCATGACATACATTCGAAGCATATTTTCTCGTATCTGATTTACTCGTTCAGTCTACCCATTTTTTTGTGGACGGTAAGCGGTGCTGAATTTTAATTGCGTTTCCAAACCAGAAAATAATGATCTCCAGAAATTGCTTGTAAATTTTGTCTCTTTGTCGAAGATAATAGCTTTAGGTATTCCATGCAATTGAAAATTTTCCTTCAAGAAAATATCAGCAATGTTTACATCTTTATAAGTAGATTTCACTGGAATAAAATGTGTAGATTTAGATAGTTTGTCTACTACAACCATGATTGAGTCGTTTTGTTTCTTGCTTTTTGGTAATCCGGTGATGAAGTCCATACTAACCACTTCCCATTTCCATTCTGGAATGGGTAATGGTTGCAGCGGTCCCGTTGGGTGCTGATGTTCAGCCTTAACCAATTGGCACTCCTGACATTTGGCAATGAACAATGCCATGTCAATTTTCAATTTTGGCAAAAAATAATTCCTTTTAATAGTGGATAACATTTTCTGGTAACCTGGATGCCTGAATAGGGTTTCTGGTGGAATTCATTTAATATATCAGATCTGATATTTTCATTTTCTGGAACATACCGTCTGTCCTTGGACCACAGTGGTCTTGTTTTGTCAATTTTATAATCTTTATGTTGTGTAAATAGTATGTCCTCATGTATTTTTTGAAGTATTTCAATGTAAAAAGGTAATTTTTGCTTGTTTTCCTGATTTCATCATGCAGGTCAGAATTGGTTTTACTCACTGTCACCTCATGAATTAGGTGAATTATGTGGCTTAACGCATCTACAATATTATTTTCATTTCCCATGATGTGTTTTAATTCAAAGTTATACTCATTAAGGAAGGCCAACCACCTGGCTTGGCTAGCATTTAAATCTGGTTCATCGAATAGGTATTTCAAGCTCATGTTATCAGTCTTGAGGAAAAATTTCTTCCACATGAGATAGTGCCTCCACATCTTCAATGCATGGATGATGACAACTAGCTTGAGGTCATGAGTTGGGTAGTTCTTCTTGTGCTCTGTTAATTTGCGTGACTCGTAAAAAATTGCAAAGTCATTTTGCATGAGGACTCCCCTGATTCCTTCCTTACATGCGTTAGTACAAACCACAAAGTCTCCATCTGGGTCTACAATCCTTAGTATGGGGGCAGTTGTTAAAAGTTGTTTTAGCTTCTGAAAACTCTCTTCACACTTGGTTGTCCACAAAAACTTACTTTCCTTTTTTTGAAATGAGGTCATAGGACATGCAATCCTAGAGAAGTTCTCAATGAACTTTCGATAGTACCATGCTAACCATAATAATGATCTGATGTCAATGACACTTGTCAGGGTATGCCATTCATCTATGGCATTGATTTTCTCTGGATCTAATGCAATGACTTTCTCGAAAATGATATGGCCAAGGTACTGTATATGAGGTCTATAAAACTTACACTTGCTAAAATTAGCATAGAGTTGGTGCTCTCGTAGGATCTGTAATTCAATCTTGAGGTGTTCCTTATGCTCTTCCTCATTCTTAAAATAAATTAGTATGTCGTCCATGAATACTAGTATGAATTTGTCTAAGTACTTACTAAAAACACTGTTCATCATGCACATAAAATTAGAAGGTGCATTCGTTATCCCGAAGGGCATCACTACAAACTCGTAGTGACCGTACCGTGTCCTAAAGGTAGTTTTGCTTATGTCTTCATCCTGGATTCTTACTTGGTGATATCTGAAATGCAAATCAATTTTGGAGAATACTGTTGCCCCTCCGACTTGGTCAAATAGATTATCAATCCTCAGAAGGGGATATCGGTTCTTTATTGTCATCTTATTCAGCAGTCGATAGTCGATGCACATCCGCATCATTCCATCCTTCTTCTTCATGAAGAGAATGGGTGCTCCCCAAATGGATACACTCAGGTGGATATATTCTTTGTCTATCAATTCCTGAAGTTGAAGTTTCAACTCTACTAGTTCAGGGGTACTCAGGCGGTAAGGTGCCTTGGAGACTGGTACCGATCCCAGTACTAGCTCAATGGAGAAATACAAATCTCTCTTGGGTGGTAACCTGGGTATTTCATCTGGAAACACATCTCGGTAATCTGCTAAGACTGGAAAATACTCAATCTATTGTTCTCTTTCTTTTTCTAAGTTATGAATGTTGACTACATACAACTTGTAGTCTTTTTGTATGCACCTCTTAACTTGCAAGGCAGAGATCTGTCTAATAGACATCTTCTTGGGTATACCCTATACCTTTCTTTGGTTTCCTTGTTTATCCGTGCATGTGAAAGTTTTGTTTAAGCAATCCAACATGACGTGATGTTTTTCTAGAAAATCCATACCAATCAGTAGGTCATAGGAACCCAAGGGTAAAATGTTTAAGTATGCTTCAGTTTGAAATTTGTTCATGTCAAGTTGGCAATTTTTAACTAGCTCAGTAATTTTTCTTTTCATTCCTATGGCTAACTGCACCATCCATGGTTTAGCATGTTTCACATTTTTCAACTTGCAAATTTCAACAGTTTTCGAGGATACATAACTACGGCAGGCCCCCGATTCAATTAAAATAGAAACATAAATGTTTGCAATCTTACCTTCAATTTCGACCATCATGGACTAATGGTCTGCTTGCCTTCCCTCTAGGGCAGCACATATTTGGGGTGTCAGTGACATGTCTTCTACTTTGGTGCCTTTGTTGTTTGGGAAATCTCTGTAATAATGGGGTCCTTGACACCCCCAACATATTCTAGGTATAGGGTTTGTTCTAGTCCCTTCTCTACTGCAGGTTTATTAACACTCTGTGCTGGGTTGCGTCACTATGTTCCATACCTTGGAAAATTTTTGCTAGATGGAAAACTATTGTTCTGTTTGTAGTATGGAGGTGGTTTGAACCCTCTTTTTCGGTTGTCAAAATATGATCTCATCTTGTCCCTCTTTTTGTTTATAACCTCAGTTCTTTGTTGGTTGTGCTCATAACAGAGCCTAGCTTTGTATAAATCCATTTCTAGGGTCTTGGCTGCATCGAATTCAATTATTTCCCTGTAGTAAGTTGGAAGGCACCCTAGGAACTACTGTATTTTTACTTTCTCATCTCTTGCGTAAGGTACGCAATGTAACAATTCAAGAAATCTGTTGATTAATGCATCCATGGTAAGGGAGTTTAGCTATAGCTCATGAAATTATTTTTTTTTCTTATCGAAGAACCTCTCTGACATGTATTTCTCTTGAAAGAATTTTCTAAAGGTTGTCCATCCAACTTGATCTCTTTTTATCTTCTTGGTATGTTTTAGGTCCTGCCACCATCTGACAGCTTTCCCATTTAAATTTTATATGGCCAAACGAGCCTTCATACAACTGGAGTACTGATGTACCTGGAAATATTTGTTCATTCCCAGTAGCCACCCTTCGGCTTTCTCTCCTAAGTCTAGGTCTCCTTCAAAAGTTGGAGCCTTAATTTTCTTAAATTCTCCTTGCACATTGTCTCCTCTCTTGTATTTATTTTTACAATGAGATGATGCATAAGAGTCTGAAGAGTACTCAGATTCAAGGCCACGGGAGTTGGATGAGTTGGAGTGTTCAGATGACTCTTCAAGTTTTATAAATCTGTGCTACGGTCTCTCTTTCTACGGTGTTGTTTAGTCTGATGCTTGTTTGTATAATGGGTTGTCTTCCTATGAGTTTTATTTCCGGTCACATCCCCTCCCATCATATCGGAGCAATGGAGAGAATGCGAGGCTAAAACCGGGCAACTAGCCCCATACTTATTAACATAATTCACAGAACATCAAGAGTGGACATATGCAGATGTAAATGTATATATATATATATATTCAAGAAAACACAGTGGAAGTAAATTCTATTACACATCTAGCATACATTCAACATATTCATGCCATTCATCAATTAAAGACAATACATAATTAACACAAGAGAGTACTTATCTTAAAGCAAACTAGTCCCAAGCAACTAGCTATGCAACTGCAACGTTCCACCCAACCATAGGCCAGTTGTGCTCATCAATTTCTTAACACAACTGGCACCCCCGAGCTAGGCATGAGCTCTATAAGGAAAAAAGGGAACAATAGACTCACACATAGCCCAAAGATACACCAAAATCAGCTAAGCCAATCTACAGTGGGTTTATCAGGCTGCTAAGGCAATGGAAAGGGAGAATTGCTAAGCTAGTGAGCTCAACCCTAGAGATATGGACATCCTCTGCAAGATCTATCTAGCTTGGTCCCCACAATACCTACACACCTGACACAAGGAAGTATTCCCTTCACTACTACATAGTCCCTCAGGTGATACCTTCCATTCTAGTGTTCTTCAAGGTGTGCATAGAAGAGCAACCAACCCTTTTGATCTTCTTGAGAGGTGACATCCTCACTAGGTTTATCAAGCCAATTCTGTCCTCTTCCACTCCTAAATTCTTTCCCACAAGTTAAAATCAAAACAAGGATGCACACAACAGCAAAATCACAAGTGCTGGGTATGAAGAAAAATGTGGGCAACCAAAAAATGAATTGGTAGATGGGGAATCAACCATGGGAGAGAAAAATAGTTCCCTAAAAATGTTCATGGGCATTCCAGGCACAGAAAGGACCTCTATAAACTCCTAAAATGTGACTCACTTTCTCCTAGCCACTGTGCAGCACAAAAACAAGCTCCCAACTATGGAAAATGCAGGAAAATGATAGAAAACATGAAGGAGAAAGACCCAGCTAGCTCAGACTGTGTGAGAGAGCAAAGACCATGGGTGAAGAATGGATTTGGGCACCATTTCATGGGTGTTTTCTTGCCCAAGAAGCAAAAATACGTTTTTCCAGGTTGATGGTTTTCCCATGCAAGAAATTGGCTTCCATAACTCTCCCTTCCCAAGGCGTTAACTACCTCAACCAACTCTTGGAAGAATTAAATGATTGGGTGCATAAGTCAAATTGTGTAGTTGAGGGTTTATGGGTTCCTTCATTGACATTTGGATTAACACCATTGGCTCAAGGGTTTGAATAATTTCCCTCCCTATTTCTTGTAGAATCATGCCCCCATCTCTTATTGCATTGCATAGCTAGTTGTGGGTAGTTCATTAAAATTCGTATTTACATGATGTCTTAATTTACATTGTGCATGTCAAGCACAAGAACCATAGGCATCTATTTTTAATTGTCGATACATAAAATGATAAATCGTTGGCGGGGACTTGGCCTTGAGCTCCTCACCATGATTTAATAACGATATTTACATCATTTACAATTTTTAATGCGATAGGGTAAAGATGGGGATGTGAGATTTCCAGTTAATGTTTGCAGCAATGCCTCATTTACTTTGTGTTGTTCCCTTCTCTCGTTCAAGTTATCATCTTTGAAACTACAGAATTCTTCCTGTAGGATTTGCACTGTTTTCAATAGGTCAGAGGCCTTGACTTCTCCCAAACTATCATTCAGTTCAATTACTATTTCCTGTTCCCTGGGTATTCAATTTAGGTTGCCATCCTGACTGTCTTCTCTTTCAGCATTCATGTTTGCCTTTATTGTCCTGAAACAGTTTTTCAATCTGCAAGCAAACAAGTTTTTATTAGTTTATTAGTTTGCAGTGGTAGTGTAGGATCATAGGCCTCAAGTTCTCGAATCTGGGTGTTTATAGCACTTGTAATGTCCCTCAAATCCTGAATTTAAAAAAAAATTATATAGGTCTATTAATTAACTAAGACTTAGGATTAGAGTAACAATACCTTCAACATTGCATTAATTACTAGAAATAACATGGAATCTGTGGATAGTTGTAATGTTCTTAAATATTGTTTACACAATGTTGTCCTTAGCATGATTTTCAATCTTCCATACCTCAGTATGCTATTGCCATCTATTTTACGCTATTGTTTATCTCATAGCATACTTATGTTTGATTTACGATATTTTATCTTATAACTTTGTTATGTATGTGTGTGATGCAATTAGATGTTTTTGAGTAAAACTGGAAGCTCTTTTACTTTGAGGTAAGAGGAATTGTAAGGTTCCAGGTCTTAATTAGCTCCTATGAGCTAATGTCTTTTACATTTAACTTGTGCAGGTGCCTATAGGGACATCTAAAGGGTCACTCAAGTGTTAATTGATTAAATGACAAAGGGATAGGGATAAACCCTAATCCATAAGCTTATCCTAATGGAAAGGCACTGAAACAATGGTGAACACACCTACTATGGAGATGTGGGTAAAAATATAAATGGTGGTGGAGGTTAGTTGGGCCTTTAATGCTAGCCATGTGGCAAGATCTATAGTGGGATCTATGCTGGCATTTGGATGTAAGTTTGCGAAATACCCTAACTTCAATTCATTTCCTGTTCTTTGTTGGCTGGTGTGTGGGAGAGGAGCACAGAGCTCTCTGCGATTTCTAGGTTGAGATATGGGGTATGCGCATGACCATAGCATGGCTCTTGGTCTGCGCAAACCCTAGAAGTTTCAGTCATCAACATGGACAGCCTTGTTACTGACATGTGAGAAATTAATGTGTTCAGGGTTTTAGCTTGATGTTTCCACATGTTTAATTTTTTCATGGCTCGAAAAGGTCTGACCATTCATTACTGGTTTCCTATGTTTGACATGAGCCACAACATGGTTGCTGGGCGACCTCAGTTGGGCGTTGGAGGCTTCCAGGGTTCAAGATAACCTGGTAAGACCTAGTCTCACCAATGCCCCTAGCATGAATTTCTATGTTGGTTGAAATGTATGGGCGTCTTTTATGTTTAATGTTGGACAACATGTTTAAGTGGTTGTGCTTGGGAGGTACAAGGGTTTTAGCCAACCCTTTCCATTGCTTTACTGGGTTGCGTGTTTCTCTCCAGTGTTGATCCTATGGGATGATGGCTATTAAATTTGGGCCACAGGGAATTGTTGTAAGGTTCTATGTGAATATTATTATGCTCTGTTACTTATAAGAAATTGTGGGCGTTTCATTTGGTGGATGAGCCGGTCTGGGCGTTTTCCAAACTTTGGTATAAACTTGTATTTACATATATTTTTCTGGCTCTTGGTCCCTATCAGCAATGTGATTTCTAATTAATTGTTTAAGTTTGTATCTTGTTGAAATAATGTTAACCTGACTGCAATTTACCATTTACGTTGAATCCTTGTATATTACTGGACAATGTATTTTAATTGATTGGTGCAAATTGTTGTTTTAATGGTTGTATTACGCTTGAAATCGAGATTGGAAACTCATGAAATCATTCTATTGGGTTGATGGTGAATCTGGAACAATGTGGGGAAAACTACTAGTTTTTATTTTATTAAAAATGTTGTATTTAGATCTTTGCTTACTCATTGTGTATAAATCTATGATTTTCTATCTATTTTATAAAGTCTGTAACTCTGAAATTAGTTAGTTAAATTCTTATTAAAAGCATTAAATTCCTAGTTTTACTACAACGAGCCCTAAAATGCTAAATACCATGGTAGATTATGTGCTTCTGAAAAGAACCCTATTCGGTTGATGATCGTTGATGTATGTGATGTCCTTTTGTTAATGATGGTAGTTCTGGAAAAATGTAAGAGCATTTATTTAAATAACTCTATCCTAAGGGATGTGCCCTACGAAATCTAATTAATTATGTAATATTACTACGGATTGATTGTTACAGATTTATTTATTAGTGTTAGTACATTTCATTGTTTTTAGTCTTTGTCCATAATATTGAATATACATAGTTTATTTATTTCTTTTAAATATGGCATAGAGTGGGTAAAGCCCTACATTTTGAGATTGGTGGGCTTTCATGACTTGTGGCTTCTATACATGTTCTTTGTTGATCACTCTGGATTTGTATAGGTACTTTGATTTCCTTATTTTAGATGCTGTGAATTATATTTAATTCTTAGGTTATAATGATATGGATTTAGATTAGTGTGACATGGTTTTTAGAATGGAACTATAATATTTCGATCTATTCCATAAACTTGATCTGTTTTGAATTTAAAGGCATATTTAATATATTCTATGATTTGGCTAATATTTTCCATTTATAAGTAAACATTAGGGAAAGTTAAATTTTATATAAGTATTATTCATATAATTATTCTAGGCACAATTTACGGCTTGGCTCAGAAAAATCCTAAGTTTAGGATTTTCTCTCTCTGTGTAAGGAACTATGGGAGCTTTTTATGTATTCATTTAAACCCGAAAGCCATGGCTAAGCAGTTCTTCCAATGACTTTATTACAAGGAAAGATATACAGTCCTACTTTAAATATTTAATCAAATGCATTCAGATCTATAGCAGAAGATAATCTAAGCAGAATAAGCCATTCAAACAATATTTATGCATAAATGGAACTTTAATACAAGACCTAAAAACAGATAAGAAAATAAACAATGCTAATTATAATCATAAATTTTCTAAAAACATGATAACTGAAACGTAGATAAATACTTATTGGTATTTTATGCAGACCAGCTGACTTGGGAACTGCCACATTCCTCCCAACCATAGACCACAACCCGTTCCTGGATTGTTCCACCGGTCACCCCTGAGCCGAACTGAGCATGATAAGAATCTATAAGGCCTAGGTGTGTGGCTTGCTATCTTATTTACTACAACATAGTAGTCACAAGGTCCCTTTACTAGCCTGTATATGTGAATCTTTCTGAATAACTTCCCCCCATGATAATCTTCACAATACTCTCACTGGGACAATCCTCTTTAATAGAACATGTTATCACTCAAAATGATCCTCAAAATTGTGGGAAACTACACTTTGAGGTAACCACAAAACCACTGTAGGAAAGGGAGTTTGCTACTTCCTTTCTAGAGAGGGATCTCTCACCAATTGTTTAGCAAGGCCAGATATGTGATTAAAAGTCAAACTCAAATTTGTTGTTTGGTTGAAACAAGGTGAAGATTCATTGAGCAATGGAGGCAAAAACACTTATGACGATAAAGTGTAAATGCTTTGCAAATAATTCATAACATAGGTAGGGTAGCTACTCATTTACAGTCAAAGAGATGTTTGTCTGGTAATAAGGAAGAAAATAAGAACAACCCATCAATCCAAAGCATTATTAAATGAATTATGCATTAACTTTAGTAGAATTTGGCTTGTGGATGCTTGGAATCAAAGAAACAGAGCATAAACATATGAATTATGCCTCAATATACACTTATCCAAACATGAAAGAACACACTATGAAATAGACAACAGGGAAACATACACATGAACAAAAATAAGGTAGAGACTGCAAATCAAATAACACAAGAATATCTTCTCAAATTGCTTGGTCAGATCTGTCAATTTTCATTAAAGGCACATCTCAAAATTACATGACAAAAAAGCCTCACGGGTTCCAACAAGTTTCAACCAGTTTCAACCCCTTGTATTTCATTACATATGAGTATATATAGGTATCCTCAGCCTTTAGGCTCGAATCATTCTAACAAAAAGTTGTTAATACTGGAGAGGACACCTATACAAACAGTTTCATCCTCCCCTAGAATTAGTTACAACAAAACACAACAAATGATGATAGGTAGGCTTGACAACCTTTTACAAGTGCCCCCGAGCCTCTACTAGCTGGTAAAAAATTCTAGTAAATAAAAAAAATTCCTGGTAATTAATTCTTCATGAAAAAATCTTCATGATCCTGGAATCTTCATGGGTGCAGTGTTATTTTAGCTTTCCCATACTTCTCCACAAGATTCCACTGATCAACAGCTGACAACTTTGACGTGGCCACCTCTTAAAACAGTACTCGAAGCTTTATGTGATCCATATATGAACAACTCCTAAAATGTGCACAAGATTCCCTGAAGACCCAAACCACCTCAAATTCCTTGGTTAGCTTTTCCACCACTATTTTCCCTATCAGAGGCTGGTCCATGTCAGGAAAGCCTTCATGATCCAATCTGCATTCCCATAACTTTCCTTGTAAATCCTCCTATGTCCTCATGGTTCCATCCTCCTCCCAAAAGAGAGGAAGTCCCCTCTTGAATAAAGGGTCAAACATATCCCTAAAAAGTTTCACCTGTTGTGTCATAACATCAATCCTAGCTTGAATAATAGTCACCCATTGATGCTTATGTATCTCTTTCTTGGCCCTAATGATAGTGGACACTCTATCCTTTATACCTATGGTCTTTACTTTATTTTTAGTGAAGCCATTCAAGGAATCTATGGCCTTGTCAGCGTGCTCCATAGGATTTTTATTCAATTTTTCATTTGCTGCTACCACACTTTTCTTGGATGACTTGATTACAGCCTCTTTGTCCAGAATGAAATCGAGATATGGACTTAGTTTTTCTTCCTTTGCAATAATGTCATCCCAAATGACTTGCTTCGCTTCTTGCAGGGCGGTACGACCTATAGCCTGCTTCACCAATTCCTCATTCTTGACCTTTATCTCCTGGGACTTGGTTTCCCAAGCCTCCTTTTCCTCCTCTTCCTTTGCCATCAAGGTTTTCATATTTGCATTTTTCTTCTTTAACCTTTCCACTTCTAAGTCTTTTAGACTTGCTTGTGCCATATCCCCCACAAGGGAGAAGTCACTTGATTCTATGGAGGAGGGTGTGGCCATGTTCTCTAGCTCATTTCTCTTCTCCTGCAGCTTCTTCTCAAGGTCTTCAGACTTAGATTTCCACTTCTTTTTACTCTCCACCATAAGATCCATATCACTCAGCCATATATTCTCTTTCTCTTCGAACTTCGACAACCTAGCTTTGCAGTCTGTTAACTCATTTTGTAGCTTTTCTCTCTTCTCCTGTAGCTCTCCCAATTCAGAGGCTTCCACCAGCTGGGTGAAGGGGATTTTTAGTTTCTTTTTCAATGACTGAATGGTGTTATCTTTCTCATCTAACAAATTTTGTATATTGGCCTTCTTGTCCTCCTGGCTTTCAGTATCCAATAATGCATTCTACAGCTTCTTAATTTGTGCTTTTGAGGCCTTGTTCTCTACTCTTTCCTGCCTGAGCTGATTTTGAACCTTGTTCTTATTGACCTGCAACTTGGATAACTCTAGTGCAGGCTTTAGCAGTTTGGCATAAATGGCATCCCCAGTCTCTTTGTGCAAGTTGATCACATCAGGAACATGAATATCTTCCAAGTTCACTTTCAGTTTAGTGTCTTGTTTTTGGTGGCTAAGGCCAAGCTCAAGTTGGTCTGGGCATAGCTCCTGCTAGTTACCAAAGACATATCTTTATTTGAAATCTTCCTCACCTACTCATACAACTTAGACTCCTCTGAGGCTGCCTCTGTGCTCTCTTTGTACTCATCCAATAGTTATTCCCTACTCTTGTTGGGTGCAACAAGCTCAGGGGATGTTTGGTTGAATACATATTCTTTGACCTCGAAAGAAGGCAACTTAATCTTCACCTATTTCTTCTTAGCTTGAACTGTTGTCAATGGAACCAATTGCTTCTCATGTTCTTCTACTTTCTTCCTTTTGAGAGCTCTTTCTATGTCATCATCTATATCCATGACACCAATCTTTTCCAACCTACTAGTTTCTCCAGAGCTACAAGCAAAGGGTAAAATTGCTTCAGCTGTTAGGGCTAAGCTAGAGGAGCCAATTTGTGGTAATGTGGCTTGCGGCATCAGGGAAGTGGAGTCATCAGGTGTATCTATCTCCATCTGTCTTTTTCCAGGATATTCTAGCAAATTAGCAGTTTCAGCAAGCCCTACAATTTCAAAATGTATAAAAGCTTTTCTATTACTCTCTTTTCTTTTGTCTGAGATGATGTGGTGGGGGTCATAATTGATGGATGCCTTTGTTCTGAATCCCATATCTCTCATCATCTCCTCAATGGTTGGAAGGGAAGTCTTGTTTTTAACAACAAATGGGCCCACAACCCATGGGAAGGTGATATCTGAAGCCTTCTAGTCATCTAGGAAATGCTCAAGTTCCACCTTCAGCTTATGCCTGATGAATTCCAATGTAAATAGTCAGGTGTTCAGAAATGCTGGTAGCACATAGGGTGCATGGGAAAACCCATAAACTCGAATTGTTGTCCTATTCTCTGATAGGAACTAGTCCCCAATCCTCTTCTCTAGAGAAGGCTGCAACAACTCTTTCATTTCTGCTAATACCCTAGGCAGCTTCTCCTGGAAGAAAAAATAGTACACTTCTGACATGAGGCCATTCATGAATCTGTTGTAGTCAATGTACATTTCCTGTGTGAGTAGCCCCCCAAGAATCTGCAAATTCTCTTCATTGAAGGATAGAACATCCTCAGTAGGTAAGAATGGAATCTAAAGCTTCTATTTTTGGGGAAATCCACTAGCTGAGAATGGATATTCTCAGCCAGGGCTTCATCAAACCTAAGACAGGAACATTGGGTGGACTGACTGGGATCCTTAGGCTCAAGAGGACATGTGCTCATGAAAAAAAGCAGGCTTATCAAAGGCTCAATGATATACATGTCATTATCTAATCCTAAGAACTGGGGTAACATGGTAATGACACATTTGGAATCTTTTGTGAACAAACTGACTTCATCAGGGAAAAGCTGGTTCTGGAAGAAGGCATTTGGCTGCAGGATACAATGGAAGAAACTTTGCTTAAGGTCGGTTGGGGCCTATCTGAAATGTTGAATTAGGGCTTATTCTCTATATTATTTTTCCTTTTCACATAAATCTTCCGGTATTGATAGGGTTTTTCTAACAGTGACATGATTTATTTGTCATAGGATCTTACAGTTGGTTGCATCCATAGTCACCCTCTCAGAGGAGGAGTAACGACTGGCGCACCAGTCGAAAAACTTGGGACAATTTGGGTTTTCATTGATTGCGAATATATTGAAATACGTCTAGTAAACCTTGTGTACATCAACATTCCCCTCCCTAATTAGCTTCAACCTATCCTCAGCAGTCTCAATGAAGTTTTTTATCAGCACTGTGTCATAAATCTCCGCCTCCTTATCCTCAAACAAATAATTTATCCTTTGATACTCAAAGCCTGGGACTTCTATCTCACTTAATTCAGCCATTTAAATAGCTTTGCATGGGATAGAAGGCCTACCTGGTTACTTGACAACTGTTCTGAGCTCCTGGCTGAGTTGTCTACTTCTGCACAGTCGCCCCCTGTCATTTTCCGATGCAGAGGACAAATGATACCCAGATACTCGTGTAGTTGTATTTTAAATTATTTTCTTTTCCATTATCATCCTTGTGTCTGTCATGGTGAAAGGATTCTCTGAGCCCTCCATCTTTCTGATCGATCCTGAGCTGTATATCTCCTCTACCCTTTAACTTCACAATCCTTCGCGGCTTTCAATCCTCTCACATACCTCCCTTCTTTCACTTTAGATCCACAAACATTGTCCACCATCGATTTAGACCTTTCCCGCATCCTAACCGTTTACTGTGATGGCCCATACCAAGTTCGCAAATTTGGAAATGTTGATACCCCGTGCATGTTCAAATTGCAAACTCAATCCCTGTTGCAGATCTCATCCCCGCTGGATCTACACCATTGCAATATGTCGGGCCTACCAAAAGTTCACAAATATGAAAATGTCAATTCCTAGAGCATGTTCCATCGGTGAAGAACCTAAAAGCCATTGATATGCTTCTGTCCACCCATTTGACCATCGATTTGCTTACGGGTTAACCATCCTCCATCCATATTCCAAAATGCATCTTACCCTTGCGAATTTGCCTATAGCCATTGCTCTCTGCTACTATGGATCTGCTCCGTCCATCTCTGTCCACACGTTACTTCGAGCGGCCTTTCACATATTTTCCACATTTGCAAAGTTAACTTAAGGTTTTCAATGTTCTCCATTTCCAGGCCTATGAACACACCTACAGGGGTCTCACTAAATATTTCCTTTGGTCATATGGCTCAGAAACCTTGGACCTTCTCTCTTCAAGGATCTAACCTTTCCACTTGCCCAAGACAAAACTGGTGCCAACAACTAGATCCAATTGGGGATGCTATCCTCCCTGTGAGGTATCAAAGAACCCTGCAGACCCAGTGCCTGATCTATCCGGTTGTTTTTCAAAACTTCAAACCACTGCTCTTTCTTTTCTATATATGAAAATCAAAACAAACAAAATGGTTATTGCTCCAGATTTCAGGGCATTCACTTCGGGATTCAAATCTCTTGGTTCACCATATGTATTAATGAAAATGTAAAGCAATATATACAAACTATGATACAAAGGTTACCTACCATCCTCAAGACAAGTAATGATTCATAAATCTACCATTCACTGGACCTCCTGTCAGTGGAGACCCATATTGATGCTCCAAAATCACACCTCTATTTGTTGCAATGATTATGGAACTACCCACATATGGTCAAACTTCCCATGCTTGTCTTCTCTCGGGGCATCCCATTTCAAGACCAAATCATCAGTCTGGAATTGTTCTCCTTTAACCTTCCTATCAAAAGTATTCTTCATTTCCTCTTGGTGCACTTCCACTCTGTCATAGGCCTTGTCCCTTACCTCTTTTAGCTATATTATCTAAATTATCCTTCTTTTCATATGGTTTGGTTCATCTTCATGGCCCTGCAATAGTTTCATGACTAGAAATCCTAAAGATGTTGGAAAGACAACATCATCTCCATGTACTAACTAGAATGGTGACATCCTAATTTTTCTCTTTGTGCTAATCCTATTGGCCCGTAAAGCATACTTAAACTTTGTATGTCAAGCTCTTTTGTTCTCCTACAATAGTTTCTTAATTATTCTTACTAGGCTCTTGTTAGAAGACTCAACCAACCCATGTCCTTGTGGATAATAGGCAGTAGAATGGTTCAGGTTTATGTGGTACTTATGGCATAAACTTATCATTTTCTTGGATCTGAAAGCAGTTGCATTATCAGTCACAATCCTCCTAGGGCATCCAAATCTGGCCAACATATTGTTCTCTAGAAAATCCATGATTACAGCATCAGTTGCTCTCCTAGTGGGTATGGATTCATTCAATTTTGTGAAATATTATGTTGTTGTCAAGATCCACTTGTGCTAGCTTGAAGAATTTGGGTTGACTTCCCCAATGAAGTCTAACCCCCACTGCTATAAAGCTGCCTCTATTGAAATTGGGTTAAGAGGAAGTGAAACCAATTTTCTCTTACCATCAAAGATCTGAAACTGATGACATGTGGTAGTCTCCTTGTACACATCAGAAAACATAGTAGACCAATAAAAACCAGCCCTTGGGATTTTGTTTGTTGTTACTTTCCATGAATGATGCCCTCCACAATATCCTTTATGAAAATCCTTCATTGTCTGTTGGGATTCATTATCCAATATGCAATTCAATAATACGCCACCAGGGTCTTTCCAATACAAGTATTGGTTCATGATGCAAAACTTTGCATCCTTTAACTTTACAGATCTACCTCTTGCTTTACTCAGTCCTACATGAGCTTGTAGATTCTGCAATACATACACAATGTCAGTATACCATGGAGACATAGAAAAATCTGGCATTACATGCACCCATGTGGCAAGCTGATATGAATGGTTGGTCAAGAAATTAAGCTGCAATGATTCACAATTAGCCTCTATCATTATTTTGTCCAGCCATTGCCCCTTAATAAACTTAGTAGGCTTGATTTCAAGATCATATTCCAACAGGACAACAATCCATTTTTCCCTCTTCCCTTCTAGATTTGGTTGGGTAAGAATGCTCTTTACTACATTATTGTGACCATGGGAAACAATGTGTGAATGGAGAATGTATACCCTGAAGTGTTTCAATGATTTCACTAAAGCATATGCTTGCTTTTCCATGATGCCATACTTCAACTCCCCCTCTCTCAATACTCTGCTGAAGAATTCTATTGGATGCTCAACATTCTGACTATTCTTTTGCAATAAGACTCCAGCCATAGTATGCTCAGAAGCATAAGAAAAAACTAGGAAATCCCTAGTAATATCTGGGTGTAATGACCCTTTTTCAAAATTCTATTAAAATTCAAAATTTTCCACTTTTTCCCCAATTTCGACCTTTGACTAGTTTAACTGTCTTGACCTCCAAATCAACCCAAATGCTCCCAAATCTTCTGTAGGAGTGTATGAATGGTATTTAGACTTGAATATCAGGTTCAGGGATGCATTATGGCCCTCCAAATACTGCTGCAAACTTGATTTGTATTCTGATCAATATATGTAATTTTGACTAGTAATTTGTGCATCAAATCCCCCTCGGGTAACATTGCAAATGGCCTTCCAAATGCCTCCAAACTCCCACGAATTTATGAAAAGAGGTATATAATGCATTAAGTATGTGATTAAGGTCTCATATGCACCATTAATTGATTTTTAATACTATTCTTACTCTCTCACATTCAACAGCAAAAACCCCCAATTCGACCCTTGGGGAAATGGCACTATTTCACCTCCCAATACAACTAAACTAAGTAAAAATGCTTCAAATGCTCAATTAAAGTACATGAAACTTGTATAATACATCCATGGCAGTATATTGAACACAAATATATCAGAGAATCATCCATCCATTCGAAATAATAAACATTATAGTGCCATACATCAATGCATTGGGGAAATGGACATTGTTTGCTCATTAATCAATAGTTTTGCATACAACCAGTGGGTATTTCGACCTGAGACTTTCTGAATATTAATAAAAGAGGATATGAAGCTATTACAATCAGAAATATATAATGAGAATCTCTCTCAAGAAGCACAAGTGCTCACAAAAAATGCCTCCCTCAAGGAGCATGAATATGCCTTCAAAACTAGAAACGATGGAGAGAAAGTGCTGCACTAAACCAAACCATGAAACTTCCTGTAGCTGCTACCTGCAAATACAAACTCCATTAAATCACCATGAAATACATGAGTGGCCTCTCCAAACACCAACTTGGATGGGAATCTTTCACCCTCGAAATTGGCTAAGGCAAGAAACTAGTCATCCAGTAGCTCTCTCTTCACAAATGCAATTTTGCTCGAATCATCAAAAGCCATTCTCATACTTCATTTCTACATTTTATAACAAAAATTAGCCTTCTAAGGGTCTAAATCCTCTCCATATATTCAATAGATTTCCATTTAGGAAATATTCCACATTTGCCACTTGTCTCCTAGTTCCAACCTTCCATCTTCTCCCAAATTCGATTTTGAGTCTCTTTGGCTTCTCCAACTCCCAAATTCGCCTTCCTTGATCCTATTTTTGGTGCTGACATGTCATAGTGGTCAGATGTCAGATGTAGGTCTGCAATTTGTCATAGTTGTCATAGATGCTCCATCATTGGTGTCATAGGGGCTAGGGAATCTAGCCCAAGTGTCCACAAACTTCCACTTTGACTCTTTATCTTCCATGGAGGTTACCAATCCTTCCCAATTTGACCTAAGATGCTCAATGACATGTGTTATAACTTACCAACTCACCCAAGAGTGTTCACATTCCCATTAATTCGAATTTTCAAAAGAGAGATACCATGTATTATGAAAAATCAAGCTAGTCTAGGTCCCACATCCTCCATATGTCTCCAAAACCATTTGTCACCTAGGATTTCTCTTGAATTTCTTTATTCACTCTATTTATTAAATACTTGAACCCTTCTAATGTTTAAACATCATTTACTAGCTTCCTTATTACCATTCCACATGTTCCCATCCAACCTAGGAAACTAGTAGGATTGATGGGATTGTCTTACTATGAAATTATTGGAATGGGGACATTACAGTCCTCCCCACCCAAGATTGTTTTCCCTCAAGCAATATCAATTTACCATGCTGCAAACTTGTCCCTCCTCTATCAGGTGGCCTTCCATGATTAATGTCTCCCATAATCTTTCTATTCCGGTGCTTCATGTTTTGGGAAGAAAATACCTGATTCAGATAGGTGTGTTGCCATCTCACAATCCTTAGTACTCCTTTTGAATCTTGGAATTTCATTTCAGGAATTTTATAATTTACTGTATGCTCTCCTATTGAATACAACCATTGCACTCCCAAAACAACATTAGTATCAGCAATATCAACCACATAAAAACTATTGACAAAAGTATAGTTACCTACGGTGACTTGCAGCTGTGGAATCCATGTTTTGCACTCCATTGTGTTGTGACCGGGAATGACAATTGTGAAGCCATCAAATGGTTCAATAGGTATATTTCTTTTCTCCACCATCTCTGCATCAATGAAGTTATGGGTGGCTCCTCCATCTACCAAAACTGAAGTTCTTTGTCCTTCTACCATACCTTTGCATCGGATAGTATGATAGCGAAGTACTGCCATTGTTACTTTGGTGGGAGAGGGATGCTTCACCTATGGTTTCCCTTATTCTGCTATAGCATATCCTTCTTCTTGGGCTGAATTATTTCCTTCTTCCTCCATTCCCCCTTCATATCCCTCATCACAAAATACTTCAATGAATTGGGCCTTTCCTTTAGCACATTTATGTCTAGGTACCCATGGTTGGAAGCATGAGTAACACAATTTCTTCCTTCTGAGCTCTTCCCTACTTAGTTCTTCTTTCTTATTCTTTCTGTATTCATCTTCTTGCCATGGATTCTTATCAGGTGCATCTCTTTTCAAAGGTTTCTTTTCAATTCTGAAGTCAGGCTTGGGAGGAAATCTCGTTCTAGGAAGCACATTTTGGAGATCCTTAGTCAAGTTCATTACATCTTTTAATGTAGTTGGCTTGTGGGCTTTGACCAAACCTTTTAAGGGTTCAACCAAACCTTCAGTGAATAGCAATACCAACCTTCCCATAGATACATCAGCCACCTTGACTGATAATTTTTGAAATTCCAACATATATTCAGTAGGGGTCCCAGTTTGCTTCAATTGAGCTAATTCCTTGAAAGGCAATTCTGGATCTTTTTGTTCAAATCTCTCTAGTACCCTATCAACAAATTCTCCATATGTTTTAACCTGATCATGACCCAAGGTTTTCAATCCATAGAACCACCATTCATTGGCATCTCCTTCCAAATGAAAAATGGCCATTTTTAATGCATCCTCTTCCAACATAGGATTCAACTGAAAATATACATCCAATTTTTGCACCCAAGTGTAAGCAGAATTTTGAGAAGAACCATCAAAAGCAGGAAGTGACATTTTTCCAATAGCACTATTTAATTCTTTGTTTTGGAATGGACTCCTATTGTCTCCCTTCCTTTTAATCCTTTTCATAGCATCAATGTAGTCACTGAGTGGTACACCTCTTTTACACTCTTCATTCAAATCATTCCAATCATTTACTAGTTTCTTGTAATCCCAGTCAAGATTGGGCTCTTCTTTGGGTGTGAGAAATTTAGGTGCAGTATGCCTTTGTGTGCTTTGAAATTCATCAAGTCTATTATGAGGTCCTGTACATGAAAAAATGTGCTCATTCCCTTTCATCTTTTCCCCTTAGTGTGAACCATTATTATCTCCTATCATCCCTTTGCTTTGAAGTTGGCTAATCAACAATTTGAGTGCTTGCAACAATCTGTCACCTATCCTATCCATGATTGTTGAAAGTTTAGGGAAATATGGATCTAAGGTTGCAATAAGTTCCTCATTATATCTTTCCTTATCCTCCTCCTCTCTACCCATGATTTTAGTGAAAGACTTCTCTTCTTCTACTACCTCTTCTTCAACAAAAATATTTTCAAGTATTGGTTCAAGGGGTGGTGGATTATTTTTTAACTTCTTGTTAAGACCATCAGGTACCAAGAACATGCTCTGATACCACTTGTAATGACCATTTTTCAAAATTCTATTAAAATGCCAAATTTTCCACTTTTTCCCCAATTTCGACCTTTGACTAGTTTAACTGTTTTGACCTCCAAATCAACCCAAATGCTCCCAAATATTCTGTAGGAGTGTATGAATGGTATTTATACTTGAATATAAGGTCCAGGGATGCTTTATGGCCCTCCAAATACTTCTTCAAACTTGATTTGTATTCTGATCAATATATGTAATTTTGACTAGTAATTTGTGCATCAAATCCCCCCCTGGTAACACTGCAAATGGCCTTCCAAATACCTCCAAACTCACACGAATTTATGAACAGAGGTATATAATGTGTAAAGTATGTGATTAAGGTCTCATATGCACCATTAATTGATTTTTACTACTGTTCTAACTCTCTCACATTCAACAGCAAAAACCCCCAATTCGACCCTTGGGGAAATGGCACTATTTCACCTGCCAATACAACTAAACTGAGTAAAAATGCTTCAAATGCTCAAGTGCAGTACATGAAACTTGTAGAAGACATCCATGGAAATATATTGATCACAAATATATCAGAGAATCATCCATCCATTCTAAATAATCAACATTATAGTGTCATACATCAATGCGTTGGGGAAATGGACATTGTTTGCTCATTAATCAATAGTTTTGCATACAACCAGTGGGTATTTCGACCTGAGACTTTATGAATATTAATAACAGAGGATATGAATCTATTAATATCAGAAATATATAATTAGAATCTCTCTCAAGAAGCACAAGTTCTCACCAAAAACGCCCTCCCTCAAGGAGCATGAATATGCCTTCAAAACTAGAAACGGTGGAGAGAAAGTGCTGCACTAAACCAAACCATGAAAATTCCTATAGCTGCTACCTGCAAATACAAACTCCATTAAATCACCATGAAAGACCTGAGTGGCCTCTCCAAACACCAACTTGGATGGGAATCTTTCACCCTCGAAATTGGCTAAGGCAAGAAACTAGTCATCCACTAGCTCTCTTTTCACAAATTCAATTTTTCTCAAATAATCAAAAGCCATTCTCATACTTCATTTCTACATTTTATAACCAACATTAGCCTTATAGAGGTCGAAATCCTCTCAATAGATTCAATATATTTCCATTTAGGAAATATTCCACATTTGCCACTTGTCTCCTAGTTCCAACCTTCCATCTTCTCCCAAATTTGATTTTGAGTCTCTTCGCCTTCCCCAACTCCCAAATTCGCCTTCCTTGAGCCTATTTTTGGTGATGACATGTCATAGTGGTCAGATGTCAGAGGTTAGGTCTGCAATTTGTCATAGTTGTCATAGATGCTCCATCATTGGTGTCATAGGGGCTAGGGAATCTAGTCCAAGTGTCCACAAACTTCCACTTTGACTCTTTATCTTCCATGGAGGTTACCAATCCTTCCCAATTCGACCTAAGATGCTCAATGACATGTGTTATGACTTACCAACTCACCCAAGAGTGTTCACATTCCCATTAATTTGAATTTGCAAAAGAGAGATACCATGTATTATGAAAAATCAAGCTAGTGTGGGTCCCACATCCTCCATATGTCTCCAAAACCATTTGTCACCTAGGATTTCTCTTGAATTTATTTATTCACTCTATTTATTAAATACTTGAACCCTTCTAATGTCTAAACATCATTTATTAGCTTCCTTGTTACCATTCCACATGTGCCCATCCAACCTAGGAAACTAGTAGGATTGATGGGATTGTCTTACTATGAAATTATTGGAATGGGGACATTACACTGGGCTTGCTAGGATTGGAGCTTTAGTGATAGACTTTTTAATACCCCTGAATGATTCCCTAGCATCTCCTGTCCACTTTATCTGATTTTCCTTCGTCAGCGTGTTAGTAATGTTCCTTAATATCTTTGCAAGGTTGGGAATGAATCTCCTCGGGAAACCTACCTATCCAATAAAGGACTCAACCTCCTTCTTGCTGCTAGGCTCTTCCACCTTCAAAATTTCCCTGACCCTTTTTGGATAAATCTTAATACCATCCTTTGAAATAATATGCCCAAGCAATTTAGCTTCTTCAAGTGCAAAATTAGACTTCTGGGGGTTCAGTGAAATACCAAACTTCCCGCACTTCAAAAAGACCTTGTCCAAGTGCTTGATATGTTCTCTATCAGACATAGAATACATAGTGATATCATCCATGTAAACAACCACACATTATTTTTTTCTCCTATGCAAAAGCAATGTCCATAGCATGTTGAAATGTGGCTCTTGCATTCATCAGTCCAAAATGGATTTTAGCATACATGAATGTGCCATAGGGTGTAGTAAAAGTAGTCTTTTCTTGGTCCTCTGGGAGCACTTTGATATGGTTATAGCCTGAGAAACCATCCATGGTAGAAATTCTTTCATATCCTACCACTCTTTGAAGAATAAGCTCCATTTTAGGTAGTGGATAATTGTCCTTCAATGAAACCCTCTTGAGGTTTCTGAAATCAATGTAGAGCCTAATTTCACCATTCTTCTTTCTGACAAAAACCAGGTTAGATACCCACTTTGAGAACCTCAAAGTCACAATGATCTTTGCATTGAACAACTTCTTGATCTCCTTTTCTATTACAGGAAATAACTTGGGGTTTACTCTTCTTAACTTCTGTTTGAAAGGCATCTCCCCAGGCTTAATTGGAATGGTGTGTTGGATGATGGAGGTATCATATTCTTTCAAGTATTCATAGCTCTAGGAAAAAACATATGTATATTTTTTCAGCAAATTAATGTATTCTTCTTTCTCTTTCACAGGAAGCTTCTTGGATAGCCTTACAATTCACGGTTCTTCTTTAGTCCCTAGGTTTTGCTCCTTAACGACATCATCAATAGGTTTCATTTTAGGGTCTTTGGCCACATTGTTCTGATCAAACAACTTCTCCAAGGGAATCAGGCCTATAGGGATAAAATTACTCTTCAATTCAATTATATCCTTTCCTCCCAGCGTATTCTTCCAACCTTTTCTTTCAGCTTCTTCTTCTTCAGTCGACCTATCATCTTGAAAACAGTCTAAATTTTCAATTTTTGAGTCAATTTGAGTGTTCACAAATTCATATGACAACTCTAAGAATCCCCTTATTTGCATATCATCCTCAAAGACCTGCCAATACTTGGAGTTGTCTGCTATTGATGGTCTATTTATAGCCTCAATTTCATATTTCTTCTGAGAGTAAATGGGAGTCTTAAAACCGCCACCAGTTGTAGCAAAAGAATCAGCCACTTGATTTTCTATTCTGGGAACCACCCTAATTTTATGCTCTGTAAAATCATTTCCAAACATGTCCCAAGCTTCACTCCTGTAGGCCCTCATCCTGGAATGTTTGGTCTGGTAGCTATCATTCACTTGGTTTATCACAAGCTCTGAATCCCCAAACAACTCTATTTTCTTTGCTCCCATATCTTTTAAGCCTGCAAACCCAACAACAAAGCTTCATACTCATCTACACTATTAGTACATTCAAAGGTCGTTTCGTAAGACAAAGCTTTGAATTCTATGCCTAGGGATATGATCCAAACACCTGAACCAACTCCATTTTTGCTTAAGGATCCATCAAAATACATATTCCACAACCCTTCCTCATTATGTTTCTTCTCCAAGGTCTCTTATCTCTTTGCATATTCCTCATCCTCCTCAACTTCAATCTATATAGGGACTTCAGGGTCAGTACATCGCCCCTCATTGAAAAATACAGAGTATCCCAAATCAGTGTCAACAGCATAAATAGGGTGATTTTCATGCCTGTCCTGACTGCTGACCACATAGGCTAGTCTCTTTTCTCTGTATAACCTTCTATTACTTCCAAACAGGGGTATAGTGGCATATGACAAATCCACCTACGTGGTCCCTCTTAGTTTTTATTGCCAAGATCTTGATAACAGCATACCAAATTTTGCAGGGACATCAGCTACTACAACATCCATCACAATGATTTTGGCTGGGAGTTTTGCAAGAGATACCACCATATCCTTTATTAATCCTAGACATTTAACCTTCCTAGAATCAAAAGAAAGCAAGTCTTTATAAGGCCTAGTAACCTCTGGTCCTAGACTTTCCACCACTATTTTTTGCATTATATTATGAGATGCCCCAGCATCTAGCATTGCATTGTGTACAATCATATCATGGATGTTCAAACCATCGGGGATTCACTAGAAGGCAATATAATATCACGTTCATTCATATTACGGTATTAAATATTCATGAAAACCTAAAAAATATATCGCTTATATATTAATGGGCAAAGGGTTTTTTTATTTAATGTAACAATACAAAAATACTTTAGGGTCTTTTTTATATGGGTGGGATGACAAATATCCGCCAAATGGAGATGGCGAGATCACGGCTGGATGAGAAATTGGGTTGAGGCAAGTCTAGGGCTTACCATTACACAGGGAAATCACATCTTGAGGCATGCTTGAGGTCAGGGGTTTCGTGGTGAAGTGGGTTGCCAGTCGATCATAGTCGAGAGATAGTGGTCATTGACAACCAATTGTTACCAATAGCACTCAGCCAGTTGTTTCCAATAGCCTTGGGAGACTCTAAGCCTCCAGGTCCTGTTATAGGCCCTTGATAGGTCTTGAGGGCCTAAATACCCAACCACTCGTGCCTATTACAGGCCTTTAGAGGTTTAGTCAGCCTCTTAGAGCTTGTTATAGGCTCTGGGGGCTTGGATACCTAACCCACAATAGGCTCAGTCAGTGATTGGGGAACTGGAACATGCAATTTAAATGCTGTATTATGTGCATTGGCTCTAGTGACATACAAGAAGTGATCTCCTATCTCTTCATTAGACCATTAGATGTTGCAAATCATAATGATACGTGGTTGAGTAATTGCATTGTGGGTGAAGTAATGTGCATCCACAATATACATCAAAAGAAGCAAGGTGCATTGTAGAATGCATGTGGGGTCATAAGAGGGGTATCATATCAATATACTAGGTAGAAATATAAAGGGGTATAAAAAATGTTAATGAAAAAAATGATACATACAATATCTAGTGAAAATAGGGGTTTTTTAAATTTGGGAAGGCATATTGGGAGGGGGTGAAAAAAACGATTTTGGAAGATATTTTCCAATATTTAGTGAAATTAGGGGTATTGTTTCACATGCCACGAAAGAACGTGCTATGATAGTGGTTTATTGAGTGAAGCCCCCTTGGTTCAAACTTAGATTAAAAGGGGGGACTCCTTCACAATCTGTATCTTCAATTTTGGGTCCAAAGGCAATAGTGGGAGCATCATCTGTCACTTCTAAAATATCTGGTTGACACTCATCTTTGTTCTTGACCATTTTAGTGATTTCTTCCCTATATTCATTATTCTTCAACAACTCATTAAAAGGAATAGAAATCTTAACCTTTGACAACTCTGTTTTCAGGATGAAAGATGAAACTGGTTTATCCACATCAATTGGCCTTGACTATTTAGTTTCCTTTGGTCGTTGCTCTTTATTTTCTAGGTTCTCTTTTGCAACAGTCTCCTGCTTTCCTATTTGTTCTTCTAAACTTTGTTGGGTGTTGGAAAGCGGATTTTGATTGGACTTTCCTCTATATGTTATTACCTCCGGATTTCTCAGTTTTAGTTTTCTTTGAAAATCATCAAGGGCATTCTGATACCCATTTGATATTGCTCTGAATCTAGCTCTAAAATATGACTATCACCTTCTTGACTGAAAAAATTATGCTCTTCTTTAGTTAAATGTATTTCAGAATCAATGTCATTAAAGTGGTGAATCTGGTCATTCATTTCAGCTTCCTATCCTTCCTCATGAATCAATTTTTTCTGGAAATGGTGGTCTTATTTGTTGATCTTTAGGATTCCTTTGGTTTCGTTGAGGAAAGGGCCTTCTAAAATTTGGATTTCTCACTTGATTTTCAAGTTTCTCTCTATTAGGTGGTATTTTATCTAGGGCCAACCTATCCATCAATTTCTCCATTGTCTTCATCATCATCTCAAACTTTACATCACTTGCAGAGGAGGAAGAAGAGGCATAGGGTTGGGCTTCTTGTATCTTCCTATCTACTTCTATATTACGTTTTAACTTCCCTGAAGCCATCATATTTGCCTCCACCTGTAGGGAATCCTTTGACATAGCTGACAGGGTAGGTGACTTCCTCTCTCTCAACATACATGAAAAATATCCATCAAAAGCATTAGCATAATGAAGTTTAGAAACACCCACTAAGGGTTTAATATCAGTTGGGATTGAATTGCACACCCTCATAAATATGCTAGAAAACTCATGGACAGACTCAAAGTTTTCCTTTTTCAGATGGTCATACTGAGATAATATTTGTAGAGGGCTCTTCTTTGCTTCCCACCTATCTAAAAATAGTGTTTGAAAAGCTTCAAAGGTAGGGTCAGATGCTGTTGGTAGATCTTTAAACCATCTCTTAGCTTCCCCAAACAAAATCTGTGCAAACAAACTCATCTTTGCATCATCATAATCCAATTCTTCTGAGTCAACAAAATCCTCAAACCTATCCATATGTTGTCTTGCTAAAAAGTTCCCATATCCATCATATAAGTAAATTCCGTGTGAATAATTTTGAGGGAGATCATGCAAAACAACTGGTAGAGCCAAGGGTGCAAACGTAGCTACCATTGGTCTGGGTGGATTTGGTGGTACAATAGGTGTATTTTGTGGTGCAGTAGGGTTTAGAAGAGGATTATTAACAAGGTTGGTATTATGAGGCTAGGAAGTTTGAAAATGAGGGTTTCCGTCTTCAGCTTTTATAGGGTTTTGCAAATTATACCACACAAGATCTAGCAAGTATGATTCAAAGTTATTTAGATTTATTTCTATTTGCCCTAGGTCTGATTCTGATTTTGACCATAATATAGACTTCCCAATGTTTACTTCTAAATCCAATTCATGAAAACCATACAACTCTTTTTTAGACACAGATCTTTCAACATTAGAAGTGCTTTCTTTCACTTTTCCACTTCTATATCTAAGCAAAATTTCTCGGTTTTCCACACTTAGTAAAATTTCAAAGATGGGATTACCTCTTGTATGGATCTTTCTAGGAGCCAGGATCTCTTCTAAAACCTTCTTTGGATCAATGTGGAGTCACCAATTTCCCCAGTGGAGTTGTCTTCAACTGAAAATTCTGATGAGTGGAGTCGTCAAGGAAAATATACAACCTTCCTCAAATACATAAATCTCTGTTTGCCCACAGAAATCCTTTCTCTCTATGAAAACTTGGAATCTTTGTCGTTTCTCCCAGGGACAATATGACTTTCGTTCCCTGGAAACGGCGCCAATATGTTATCACTCAAAATTATCCTCAAGGTTGTGGGAAAGGACACTTTGACGTAACCATAGAACCACTTTAGGAAAGGGAGTTGTCTTATTCCTTTCTAGAGAGGGATCTCTCACCAATTGTTTAGCAACGCCATATATTTTGTTATAGGTCAAATTTGCACTTCTCCATTCGTGATCACATTGCCCTGTTGATCACACAAAAGGACACTATGGATGGAAGAGATGGATTGACCTTGGATGAGTTATTGTTGAGATCACACATCTTCAACTGAAAACATATTTTTTCTACAGATTTCACTATGCGCTACTATTTCCACTGACATTCAGCATCCCAAATGTTGGTTCTAATATTGAAGACAACCCACACACTTATTCCAAAATATATGTATGCTAGTTGTTAAGAGCACTAGTTGCATACTATGCGCTAGTTTACTATTATGATACCTGTTCACATATTAAGATAAATGGAAAAAATATATTAAGGTTACAAATTGGGATTAGTTTAGGTTGGTTTTGTAACTCCCCCAACCTCCCAATTCAACTGCCTCATGAATCTAAATTCCAGCCTTGTCCCATAAATTCAAGGGGAATCCATGAGGGAGATGCCAATGAAGAAGAAGCTACTGTTACGCTGAAGGATTTTCTAAGTCATTGTGAGGAGAAGGATCCTAGGGCTCGATTGCAGAAGTGTTTGGACAAATCATGTATAACTGTATTTGGCTACATTTCTTTGGCAATAAAAGATTGAGATACCCTTCCCATCCCAATGGAATGTCTTTTATATTGAATATCTGATTGTAATTAATGTTAAATTGCTTTCAATTTCATTATATATTTGTATTCAAGATACGCTGAGGAATGTTGAATTATTTTGCAGGTATATTACTGTGGAGATTGGGCGAAATCTAGGACCAGTCATCGTTAACAAGGTACTGATTTCAGAATCCTAATCTCATTTCCTTCATAGTAATTAGTGCAAAGTAGAACGTATCTATCTGCTACCCAATGTAAGTTGATAGTGTCATTTCCCCCACCATAGGGTATATTCCTGCACAACAGAACTGGAAACTCCACTGGGGAGCACCAGTTGTTTATGCTCTGGGGACCTTGTCTAGGTTTTCTTTCAGTTTTATAGTTTGTTGTCTTTCTGAGAGGTTTTATAGGTTACTTAGCTTTTTCCATTTGGTTTGATTCATTTTAGTATGACTGTGCAAAGCCCCTTTTTATTACTTTCAGTCTCTATGCTCCAGTCTTCTGTGCATATAGAAGCGCACCTTCTTCCCTGTGCGCTAGTTGCCTTGAAACATACCCGCGTACTTTTTGTTGCAGGTGCTGGTGTTTATACTAGACATAAGTGTACATTCCTGTAGGTCTAAACCTTTCACTAGGGTTTGGTTTCCAGGTTGTTTAAAATACTGTTGGTACTTGCTTTGTATTTCTAACTATCTTTGAGACATATTTGTCTTGTTTCATTCTTGCTTTAACCTCTTGAAGGTCCTTTTGGTTTACTTCACTTCCTTCAGTACTTGTTTTAGGTGTCTTTTCTGCTTTTTAGGTCTTTTGAGCCTATGCGCGACTCTCTACTAGTCACGGTAGTGCATCTTTTTCCCTAGATGCATATTACATTTATACAGACCTACGCACTCAACGCTTGTTGTCTGTTGCAATACCTACGCACTTTTACCGAGTTTCACCTTATCTTTTAGGGTTTGACATCAGTTTGAGTTTTTGGGTGTCTTTGAAAGATTTTTTTTGGGTATGGATACCTTTCTGATTTTATGTTCAGGTTAGTCTGAGTTGGTTGAAGTCTTCTTGATAGTTTTTCCTTTTGAGGTTGTGTGGTGGTAGAGTTACTTTGGTTTTCTTGCCTACCCTACCTGTTTGGTGGATGATTTTCTTTGGTTGTTGATGCTTAAGAGCAACCTCTAGGTCTGTCTGTTCGTTGCTTGCATCATCTTTTCCTTTTCTTTTGCATCTTGTTCCAAACCTAGATTTTTTTCACATAAACAACTCTGCAGGTCAAGTCTTTGAGATATTTGGATTTGATAGCTTTAAACCATTAAGTTTTTATCTTTACCCACACCTTCACTAGATCTTGCTTGTTTTTTTTTTTCAGATTCATTTTCTTTTGCAAAATAGAAGAAAAGATCAAAAATTGAAAATTGGTAGCTTAGTAGTAAGATTTGCCATTATTGTTTCAAAGTAGGATAGATCGTTTTGCTACTTGCTTTGAAAATTAAAAAGAAAATTGAAAAAAATGCTTATGCTTAGGATTGCCTATTTCTTGTTTTGAAAGACATAAACGAAAAATAAGAGTTTTGTGAAGTTTTAAAGCATCATTTGTACACACTTTGCTTTTTG
The DNA here is from genome assembly GCA_027924585.1 of Larix kaempferi. Classification (NCBI taxonomy): domain Eukaryota; kingdom Viridiplantae; phylum Streptophyta; class Pinopsida; order Pinales; family Pinaceae; genus Larix; species Larix kaempferi. The sequence goes on from BSBM01001138.1 coordinate 4,083,165, forward strand.
TCATAAACCATACCACACTTCACTACCCTTTTTGAGTTAAAAGTAGCCTCTAAAAGAAATTTTTAATAAAATTAATTAGCAAATTTTTCTTTAAGGGTTTGTCATGACATCAACTAGCTTAGGCTAGGGTTTTGGGGTAAATCACCTTTAACTACCCGAAATTGGTTTCATTACTAAGTAATCGTAGTAAGACAATCTCTTAGGTAAACCCACTTATATCAAAATATCCTGGGAATGCTCTACTCAAACCAGAGTTAAGAACGAGGCCGTGTACGACTAGAATTGCTGAGGATACCCCCTCACTTTCCTTTCAAACATAAACCAGAGCTAATTCACGTACGGGGGTCAACTAGTACTTTTAAGTGCTTTTGGATTTCGGGCTTTAATACCCTACCCATGCGTCTTGGCTAGGCTGACGACTATTCCCCCAAGTATTTTGTATTTGTGGTATCCTTAGTATCTTAACCCTAGAGCTCTTCATAGGTAGAGTGGAAGGATATTTCCACTTCACCTTGAACAGACACGAAAGGTAGCCCTTTGCAGTAATCCCAAGAGGGAGGTTTGGTGATTCAAATGCTTGCACCCAGAGAACCTCCATTGGATGCCATGTAACTGACCGTCGATACTCTATTAGTTTGTTCTGGGCCCTCATAATCCTAGACTTGCTTCTGAGAGTATTAGCTTTGGTTGGCTGGTTTTGATCACTTAGGACATTTTTTTAGTGGTATGTTGTTTGCTCCCTAGTCATTTAGTGGCCACTAGTTTTTTTTACTTAGTTTTCTTTTGATATAGCTGTGGAGGACCAACCTATTTGTAGGTCTCGGAGGTTGTAAAACCTTCCCCCACTCATTGTGTAGCCTCCACCGCCACTGCAACGTCGGAGGATGGATTCCCGTGGTTCATACGAACTTGCATACGAAACTGAACCAACTGGTGAACCACAGGTAAGATTTCAGGATCAACATGTCTTTGATACTATTGAGGTTTAGGACTTAACTTCTCGAGAGTTTAGCACTCCTTTCAACCCTCCTTTGACTAGACCAAACGATCCATTACTTGTAACTATAGAATCTCTAGTCCAACCCGACTATAGTGTGTACTGGTTTACCCCTGGTCATTCTATGACTAATCCAAGAGATGACGCGGGAGTTCCTCAAACTCCCACTGTATCCATGGTTTCGAGTGTTCTCTCTCCTTCCTTTGAAAACACTGTAGTACCTAGCTCTTCGCAGACTGCATCTGCTTCGAGCCCGTCTTTTAGTTTTAATGCTGGTACCATAGCCATGCCAAGCTCACAAGCTTTGACATCAACTAATGTCTCTATCCCTAGTTTAGGACCAGCTAATATCCCTTTGACAGGGAAACCTTCAGTGACATTTACTCAACCTCTTGTTACTCAACAGTTCCAGGGCATACCACAGTTTGCTCCTTCCACATCTTTAATAGGATAAATCCCCACTACATCGATGCCTAGTATGGGTTCGATGATGGCACCGTCCGTTACAACTACACTTGGTTTTAACCCCTACGCAGGTTATAATGTAAATCCATCTACTATACTTGTAGGGAGCATTCCCTTCTCACTGTTTACTGGAGGGGGTGGTAACATTTTAAACCCACATTACGAAGGGGATAACACCCAACCGCGATGGACGAGTACCCCGGGAAGCAATCATCTTTCTTATGGATCGGGCAATTTTAACAACACTTTTACCTCACAACTTATGGTTGGGGGAAACCCCAACCAGAAGTACACGAACCAGGTTTTGGGAGGTTCCCCCTACCGAATTCCTTCTTACCAAATGCTATCGGCGATTCGGCACAACCTCATTTACCTTTTCTGGCAACTTTGAATTTGCCAGACCTTTTAAAACTTACTAATGATCTGGTGCGCCACAATCTACATGGCCATCAGTTCCCACTAAGCTGCCTTCAGACATTCCAAAGTTTGAAGGTAAGACTGGTGAAGATCATGGTGACCATGTCACTATGTTTCATCTCTGGTGCTCTTCTAATTCGTTGAACGACAATTCCATCAGATTTAGGCTCTTTCAAAGAACCTTGACTAGTGTTGTAGCTAAATGGTACATTGAACTACCTGCAACTGCTTATGATAACTTTTGGGATCTGGCAATAATTTTTCTGAATAACTTTCAACTTCTTGTCTGGTATGATGCCGGTACAGACCTTCTGTCAACCTTTTGATAGAATAAATCCACTCACTCATTTGACCATATTCAGGAGTGGTGAAGGAGAAAGAGGCTCATTAAAGCCGGCATCCCTCTAGATTTCCTGTTAGAGTGGTATCTCAAATAAATCCTTCCTTATATTTCTAAGGAAGTAGCAACTTCTGGGGTATCCTCCGAAGAGGAAGCTATCCTTAGAACCCAGCAGCTTCATCTGGTGTATGCTCAGTCTGGGCTCTTATATGATATTATTCCTGATGTGCCGAGATCTAATATAGATCTAGGTAAACCCAATCCTGGACCACATGCTGATGGCATCATAAGGTTCAGTATAGTCTACAGCATTTGAAGCTTTAACTAAGCAGGTTCACGCCTTATTTGTCAAACAATCTGCTGCGAAAGCAACTTCAGTTGCAACCTCTCCTTCACAAACAGAATCTGTACAACAAGTGTAGATGAATCAAAAGGGCCCTCGGCATCCCAACAACAATAAAAAGAAGGGAAAGAAAGGAGAGGGGAACCACCAAAATCCCAAGAACACAGAAATGCCGACGGTAAAAAGGATAAAAAGAAAGTGAAGTTCCCTTGCAAGTTATGCAAAGAGGACCACCTCACCCATCAATTCCCTCTGATGGAAGAATCCCAGAAGCTACTCCATGAGAAGAAACCAGCTATCTTAAAGGACCCATTCCCTTATAAAATTAAGCACAACAGATTTAATTGAACATGTAAAACAATTACAAAGATGAAACTCAACAAATATGTCTAAACTGTGCAAAAGGCTTGCAGGAGTGCTCTATTGAACTTGGAAGTAGAATACAATACAAGATGTAGTCATAATGAATGAATGAATTCAAATTACCCAAGGAGGTCATTCAAAATACTGCATGGAATAGCTTGGCTCGAACTAGGAGTCCTCGTCATTAGATCAATGGAGTCATCAATGCACAAGTAATGGTCAACCAGGTGTCAAACTGAGTCTAAATGAGTATGGTAGGTGTAACTGACACATGGAGGCACTAACTAAATGAAGGAGGCTTAGTGGAGGGTACATGAGGATCTAATTGGAGTCCAAATAGGAAATCTAGTCTCACTGGGGGTCCAACGGAGTGATACAATCAATTAGGAGTCAATCTAGCCTTAAATTAAGGAAAGCCAACTAGCTAACTGAAGTGAACTAAGTGGTATGTGGAGAAGTGTGCCTTTCTTAGGTGGTAGGTGAGAAGTGGGTGCCTTACTGACTAGGAAGGCTAAACCTACAAGGAAAGAAGCTCCTAAGTGTTGGAAAACTGGGGACAAGGTGCTGGAGGCATCAAACTGGTGACTGGAATGCATGCATGCATGCAAAAGTGCATGCAAAGTACAGAACTGAATGATGAGATATCCTAACACCCCCCCTCAAGCTATACTATGATGTAAAAAATAATAACTGAATAGGGCCCCAGTTACTAAGACCAAAGGTCACCCCGATACAATAATCCAAAAATGCTAGAAATAAATCTAAGTGAGGAAAGAGGGAAAACCCATTGGGAAGAAATCCCCCCTCAAGCTGAACATAGAAGGATCTAATTTGTCTCCACCATGATGGAACTCACCCCCAACAGTGAACGGAGGTAAGAGAACTTATTCTCAGTGAAGCTCTTTGTGAAAATGTCTGCAATTTGCTCGTTGGTAGGAAAATATTGCAAAACAATGGTTCTATCATGCACAAGCTCTCGGATGTAGTGCATGTGGATCTCGATGTGTTTGGTCCTCTGTCACTGAACTGGATCTGTCAAGATCTTGATAGCACTTTGATTGTCACAAAAAATGACATTCCAAGTAGTACTACCAATATCAAACTCTGACAAAATACCCTGCAACCAAACTACCTGAATGCAAGCATTGACTGCTCCTCGATACTCTACCTCTGCTGAAGATAATGAAATGGATGCCTGATTTTTTCTTTATCAGAAAATAGTCCCATTTCCAATCATTAAAACATAACCGGAATTGGACTTCCAATCAATACTATCACCCACCCAATCTAAATCAGTATGCCCAATCAAATCTAGCTCACAATCTGCAACATAGTGTATGCCAAAGTGTCGAGTGCCCTACACATAGTGTAAGATCCTCTTGGCTTCCCACCAATGGAGCTCATGGGGCTATTGCATATATATTGATACAACACTCATGGCATAAGATATATCAGGCCTTGGGTGTGTCAAGTATAGTAGAGAACCGATCAACTATCGATACAATGTAGAATCTGCAAGCAGTGTAGAATCTCTCTCCTCAAGACTGGTTCCTGAGAGGAATGGAAAAGGGGATGCCTTACAATATGACATGTTGAACTTGTTTAACAGGTCTGAAATGTATTTTTTTTGAGATATGGGGATCCCATCAAAAGTTTGTGCCATCTCAAGCCCCAAAAGTTGTTTTAGCAAGCCCAAATCGCTAATGTCAAAAGCTAGATTTAAAGTAGTCTTTAACTGGTCGATTGAAGCAAGAGTGCTTCCAGTTATTAAGAGATCATCAACATAAAGAACTATAACCAGAAAATTACCTTCATTTTTTCGTAGGTACACATTTGGATCTGATTTGCACCTTCCGATGTTTTGGAAGAGAAGGAAGGAGTCCATCTTAGCATACCAAGCTCTTGGGGCATGTTTTAAGCCCTGCAATGACTTATTCAATCCGCATACTAACTTTGGATCTGATATATATCCTTATGGCTGCTTCATATATATTTCTTCTTTCAGATCTCCATGGAGAAATGTACTCTTCACATCCATATGGTGCACTTCCCAGTGCTTGGATGCGGCAATAGCTAAAACAAGACGGATCAAATCCATCTTTGCAACCGGTGCAAAGGTCTTAGTGTAGTCCACTCCTTGGACTTGGGATAAACTTTTGGAAACCAATGAGCTTTGTATTTGCAGGTTGGGACATAAGCATCAACCTTTGTGCGGTAGGCCCATTTACATTGGACTAATTCCCTCCTAAGTGGAAGAGAAACTAGCTCCCATGTAGCATTATTTTGAAGAGAACTATACTCTTCATCCATGGCGGTTTACCATCTCGGATCTCTGTGGGCATGATAATATGATTTAGGATCTGAACCTATTATCAAAAAAAATTTCTTAGATAGAAAAGGATCAAAGAATGAAAGAGCCATACCCGCTCTTTGAAAGTATGCTCGAGTCCTCCTTGGATCGGCATGATTTCCAATGTTTTGACCAGCAGAAATGAGTGTATTTTGGGCTCACTTTGGAAAGTGTTGGGGCACAACTGGATCAACTTTTGAACCTGATATATCATTTTCATCAAAGTTTGATAAAATATCAGAAATATCAGAACGAATACTTTCATTATCTTCTTCAAATTCTTCTTCGTGTAGAGGTAGTAAATCAATAGTTTCTTCCTCGACTAGTTCTAGATTTTGAAGCGGTTCTTCAAGTCTGACACTTCGCTCAATGAATATTTTTTTGGATCTGATATCCCATAGTTTGTAGCCTTTTTATTCTTCAGGATATCCCAATAGGATGCATTCAACACTTTGCGGATCCAAATATTTTCTCTCTTCAGTCGGAATTCTAGCCCAAGCAGTTGAGCCAAAAACACGGAAATTTGACACATCAGGTTTGTGACCTAGGTAAGCTTCGAAAGGTGTAATATCAATCAAATATGAATGTGGAAACCTATTTTGAATGTATGCGGCAACATTCATGGCCTCATACCAAAGGTTCTTAGCCAAACCTTTTGATTCAATCATATAGGTTGCCATCTCTTTCAGTGATTTGTTCTTCCTTTCCGCTACACCGATCATCTAAGGTGTGTAGGGAACTGTATGTTGGATCTGAATGTCACTTTCAACACAAAGTTGCAGCAGCTCTGATTTGATATATTCACCTCCATTATAATATATAAGAGATTTGGTCTTCCTCTGAGTGGCAGAGGTGTATACAATCCCTGTCGTTGATTAGGTGGCTTAGCAATGGCACAAACCACGCATGATCGACTGTACTCGTTTTGATATGTCAAATATCAAACCACGGTTTTTGTACCACATTGCTATCCAACTAGAAGTAGTCCATGGTCCCAAGACCATTGGATGAGATGTTGTAGATGAGGGTGCGTCTACGTGCATAATGTCCATTTCTTGATGGAAGACTTTGGGCTCACCCGAATTAGCCCCCTCGAACACCTTGCTTACCGCCTTTGATGGAAGACCATTCCATCCACACTGAGTCATACCATCATTTGATGTTGAACTCGTTGGTAAGCTAGTCTTTGTAGAGCTTGAAGTGATGGATGCTCCGCTTGACTACAATTTGTTGTTAGGTAGGAGTTGGACGTATGCAATGCAAGCAGTTCCATCAGTCGTTTTCCGAGTTTTAATGTTCCCTCACGAAGGAAATATCATCACAATTGATCAACATTCATTTTCTTGGAAAAACAACCAGACTTCATCGGATTCAACAATTATGTTGGTTGATTAGTCTCACCCAGCTACTGAGAGTTTAGGAGCAGGGCTCTATGGGTCATTAATGGGCACTTTTGACCTACCTTCTCTTGTTCATTTTATTGGTTCTGAGGAGTGTTCATCGTCTGAGATTTTCACGTTTGTCCAATGATAGATCCATGGATTCTCCCCACCGAATCAAAACTAGTAGTGCCCCTATATGTTACGGAAACAACCTATTTAGATTCAGAACATGCTGCAACAGAACATATCATGACTCCATTGGTCTATGTCGATTAAGATATGGACTATGCACCGGCATGGTTAGTGGACTCTATCCACTCTTTTAACTGTCTAGATACTATTTTTCCCTATGATGAGGCTATTTTGGAAGCAATGATAGGCCTGGACCATCCTTGGAAATACATGCACCATAGGTCTGATTTTCTTCCCGATCTAGACAAGATAGAGAGCGGAGAGTTTTCTATGAGACCTGGTGGTAATGTTGATTTGTCCGCAATCCCTTCTACTTCAAAAGCTATTTATGCCGAAGGGAATATGGAAAACATATCGAGAACTATTCCAATCAAAATTTCCATCAAACCTGGAGTTGTGGAAAACCTTTTTATTGGGGAAGATTGTTCTCCTGAGGAGATCACTTTGTATACCAATCTGTTTAAGGAATTCCATGATGTTTTCACCTAGTCTTATGAGGAGATGCCAGGCATTGACCCCTCCATTGCAGAGCATGTCATCACAACTTATCCAAATGCTAATCTTGTGAGATAGAAGCTCCGTCCAGTCAATCCTAGAAAAGCAGAAACCATTAAGCCAAAAGTTGAGAAGTTGCTCAAAGCCGGATTCATCTATCCAAATGTTATGAAGGAATGGGTCTCAAACCCTATTTCGGTAGATAAAAAGCAAGGAACAATTCAAGTTTGCACAAAATTCTGGGATCTAAATAAATCTTGTCCTGAATACAACTACACCACACCATTTATAGATTAGATTATCGATGTGTGTGCGGGCCATGAAATGTTTTCTTTCACGGATGGTTTTTCAGGATATAACTAGATTTAGATTAAACCTGAAGACCAGCACAAGACAACTTTTATTTGTCCTTGGGGTACCTTCTCTTATCGGAAGATGCCATTTGGCCTGAAGAATGCTGGAGCTACCTTTCAACGTGCAATGAACTTCACTTTTCATGATATCAAGCACGTAGTTGAACCTTACCTTGATGATCTCCCAGCACGATCTCGCAAGAGACAGGATCATCCTGATCATTTGAGACTTGTGTTTGAATGGTGCAGATATTACAAGATTCGATTGAATCCTAATAAATGAGTATTTTGCGTCGAGTCTGGACGTTTATTGGGTTTCATTGTATCTAGTTGTGGTATCATGGTTGATACACTTAAAGTTGAGGCTATTGTAAATATGCCTCCTCCTCAAACCCTAAGACAACTTCAGAGTCTGCAAGGTATGTCCAACTTCTTACGACATTTTATCATTAACTATGCCAAAATCACAAAAGGTTTCATAAGACTGCTCAAACAAGATACCTATTTCCTTTGGGATGAGGCTACTTAGACTTCGTTTGAGGCCTTGAAAAAGGCATTTCTATTAGCCTCCTTGTTGAGCCCGCCAAACTATACGAAGGATTTCCTTTTATACCTGGCTGCATCCGTATACACAATCAGCATAGTACTTGTTCAGGAGGATGACAAGCTCCAAAAGCATGCCATTTACAATTTGTCGTGTGCCTTAATAGCTCCTGAGGCCAAGTATTCTTACGTGGAGAAGTTGGCATTAGTTGTTGTCTATGCTGTTTAGAGATTACGTCACTATATCTTATTTTGAACTACCACAGTGATTGCAGAGGTCAACTCGTTTAATTATGTTCTCACTCGACATATCATCGATGGGAAATTCAATAAATGGATTATAATCCTGCAGGAATTTGACTTGGTTTTTAGGTTCGCTAAGTCAAAGAAGTCATTGATTTTCGCATAACTAATTTCTGAATTTCCTAGTTACATAGTACACAATAAAGAAGAGTCATCATACTCAGATGAACACATCTTCCTCATTGCATATTCTAACCCATGGTATGGGTATATTTTGGTATATCTCCAGACTTTGAGGTGTCCCCCTGCTTTTTCTAAGGATGAACGATGAAAACTTAAGAGTCATGCAAAGAACTATCTCATCATTTCCGACACTCTGTACAGATGTGGGATAGATTCCATTTTACACAGTTGTTTGACTTTAGAAGAAGCCGAAAAAATATTGAATGATGCTCATAGTGTAGCCTATGGGGGTCATCTTTCTGGGTTGGAAACAACCTAGAAAATACTGCGTGCTGGTTATTTTTGGCCCACGATCTTCAAACATTGTGCGGAAGCTTTGAAATGCTATCAACGATGTCATTTTTTCACAAAAAAGATGAGAACACACCCAGCTCCTCTCTAACCCGTGATTACAACAGGCCCCTTCACCAAGTGTGGGATTGATTTCATGAATTGTAATCTAGTTTTGGATGGAGGTCATCATCACATCATTGTTGTCATCGACTACATCACCAAGTGTGCCGAGGCAATGCGTACTATCAAAGAAAATGGGGAAATGGATGATTACTTCATATTTAACTAGATCATTGTTAGGTTTGGTGTACCCAAAGAGATCATTCATGACCACGGTCGACATTTTCAAAACAGTATCATGACCGAATTATACACCATGTTAGGTTTTCGGAAGGAACATTCATCTTCATTTTATCCACAAGTGAATGGTCAAGTCAAAGCAGTTAACAAAACTTTGAAAACCATCTTCCGAAGAACTGTTAATGCCACTCAAACCAACTGGCACATCATGCTCTATCCATCTCTTTGGGCATACCAAGCTAATGTCAAGACTTCCACCGGGTTCTCTCCCTTCCAACTTGTTCATGGGAGAGAAGTAGTTATTCTGGTTGAATGTGAAATCCCTTCATTGAAGTTGGTTGTCCAAATACTCCCCGACACTTCAGTCTTAGAAGAACAATTTTTGCACCTAGAACATCTTGATGAAAAATGCCGTGATGCGCTCACAGCAAATGAAGCACGTAAGAATTGAGTCAAAGGTCAATATGATAAGTCGGTTAAACCTAGGATTTTTCTTGAAGGAGACCTTGTTTTTCTTTATGACCAGGACAAGGGACCCTTAGGAGCTGGCAAGTTTAAGTCAATGTGGCTTGGTCCTTACATAGGCTCTAAGGTTCTGAAGAAGGGTGCTTATGAGTTAACGGATTATGAGGGTAGTAAGTTGTCGGAGCCTAGAAATGGGCTCTACTTGAAGAAGTATTATGCTTAGGCCTCTGTGTTGTTTCGTGTATTATAGATGTACATTTTGTAGAGTTAGCTTTGCTTATAGTTGTCGTTACGTCTTATGTGTCTATTGCTTTGTGTTTCAGATGTCGACTGAACACTTTATAGGATTTTTTTATGGCGCCAGTTGCCACACGCACTAGTTGGTTGCATTAGCTTGGGTTATATACTCACCGTCTGTCCAACTGATTTCCTCGAGAAGGGATTGCTTGGGTCCCACAATGAATAATGTAGTTGAATATAGCATGGTCATAGAGTTACTCCAAGATGCTCTTTATCATGGCATTTCACATCTAGAGGTAAGACTTGACTCGCAGCTGGTTGTGTTTCAGTTAATGGGTGAATATCAAGTTAGAGATCCTATTTTGCTACGTCAGTTCTTGCGAGTTAGATTACTTGAAAGACAATTTGATTACATTACATATCAACACATTCCATGGAATTTAAATGCACTAGTTGATTCATATGCAAATTACATTTTAGATTGGAATCTACATCATACACATCCATAATAAGCATTTTACACACAAGATAATAACACACATCTAAATAAATCCGATATTGTATATAAAAGCCATATAAAAAAATACATGAGTTTGAGTCATAAGTCTGTCACTGTTTCATATCATAATACAAAAAGGGATCAACAACCTCAAATATATATATATATATATATATATATATATATATATATATATATATATATATATATATATATATATGTGTGTGTGTGTGTGTGTCCTTCTCCTATGGAGAAGGAGGGGCCTCATCTGCCTCTACCATCTCTGCCACAGCCTCTCTGTAGAAAATGACTAGCCTAGCTACTTTCCTCAGTAGACGAATCCATGTTGGGGGCACGCCCACAACATTCTCCTACATTTCGAGCAGCATCCGCTCGATCTTGTACGTCGAAATGTCATGAGTCAATCGAATCATATTCCGCTCTATGTATTCCAACATGGAATCGACTGCCCCTACAATGACTAGTTGTACGAAGGTACGAGGGTGTCCCTTAGGACGCACTGGCCCAACATCTGCATAAGACAATTTATTTTAGTATCTCAAACTCATTTAAAAAATCACATGTATAAAATGAAAAAATTAAATAATTTTTCAAAAAACAAACTTACCTATCTCTCCCCAAGCTGATCCTAGAGGAAGATCCAGCTTAGGATCATTGCGGAAGTCTATACTTGCATAATGGAACTGCTCAAGAGCTGGGACCGATAAAAAGATCACATGTATAAAATCAAAAAAATTAAATAATTTTTCAAAAAACAAACTTACCTATCTCTCCCCAAGCTGATCCTAGAGGAAGATCCAGGTTAGGATCATTACGGAAGCCTATACCTGCATAATGGAACTGCTCAAGAGCTGGTATCTATCGGTCCCACCACGCCCATAAATCATCCTCATGATAGCAAAAGTTGCTCTCGCCACCACCTTGGCGTAGGAATATCTCTCCCAAACGAGACATAATAGGCTCATGAGGATTGAGTGGGGGAAAGGCCATCCCCATACTCAATGCAGGTACCCTTTCAAAGAAAAAGGTTCAAAGTATACTCCCGTAACCAAAGTTCTTCATCCTCCCGGCTTTGCACCTGGAAAGATGAAGTTTCATGTTTGCCAGTAAGCTATAAAACCAGTCACACATTGTCCCTCGCAAGCATTCTGTACCCACATGCATATAGTTTCTTGAAGCTAGGTGTTGTGTCACGCTTCCTCCCATACAGTTCAGAATACTCAAGATGAATTTTAGTGGGAATCTCACAACAGTGGTAATAAGAACTTGTCTTTCAGTCTTTTCAGTACCCGCCATGTAGTGGGTGTTGATATAGTCTTGCACGGATAAGGAACCCACATTTCGAGAGGTACCTTTTAGATTCACCACATCTCCCCTTTGAGAGAGACCCGTGATGAAGTAGATGTTGTCAACAATAAGTTCCAGAATCTTCCCTTGGAGATTGAACACTCCAGCATTGGCATCCCAATACTATACTAGCCTTTTGAACAATTGGATTTGTTCCCGCATGTTGACCGTTCGATAGATGTTCAACAAACCACATCCTTGTAATGCTTGTAAGGTCAATGGATCATTCAGAGCATGTTGATCCATCTCCTCATGTTCCCTTTCACGCCATACAAGAACCGTCCTTCCAAGCAAACATTCAAGCGTTGGTCATTTTTTATTTTTTCCCTATTTCTTGCGGTGAATGTTACTGTCTTAGATAGATAGTAGTGTCCCGTATGCTACTGTTTCGAAAGTAAATAGTGCACTTTTGTTGAGTGCGCTAGTTTTGTTCAAAACTAGTTGCACTCATGCATAAACGTGTTTAAAACCTAAATTAAAAATGGATTTGACCACCAAAAATAAAAAACTTTGCATGTAAATGAAAGAGTAGGATGAAATAACTTACTTGGTGAAAGCGGATGTCGGTTTGGTATCCCGGTTTGATCGCAATGAGCAAAGGAAGTTTGAAGGTTTTTCTCCACACTTTGCCCTAAAATTTGAAATGGTGAATTATGTTTTTAAATTGAAACTATTTATAAAATTTGTTTTTAAATTTTCACCCACTTTCCTACATGTGGTATAGTTTTAATTTATCTTTTAAATGTTTCATTTAATTCAGTAATATCTTTTTGAGTTTTGGTGAATTAGGTGAAGTATACATTGTAGATTTCACCACTTTTTTTCTGTCAAGGTGTGTCTTCTTCATTGACATGTCGGATTAGGTATGGTATTGTCCAGTATTTCATGTCATTAAGAAATTTTCTTTTGATTTTTCAATATATCACTAACTTGGTTATCTATAATTTTGTCATCTGGCAGGCAATGAACTTATGATTCTTGAAGCTGTTTAAGTCATTTTTAAGCTCTTGTTTGACTTTTCAAAAACAAACAAGATGGCCAAGCATGCTTGTTCTCTTTAGACTTGTTAAAGGAATTGAAGGAACATCCGCTTAAGTATAATTTTAACCATTTTATGGACTTTTGTGGATTATTTACGAAAAAGGAATATTCTAGTCACTTGTGGCTAGAAGAGTTCTCCTCTCATTGTTTTACACTTTTTCGGGTGAGGAGACTAACGGTATGAAAAAGGACCTTTTGGAGTCTTCTTTAGGGTATTCAGACTCTCGAAACTTGAAAACACCAACAAGCATTCACCTACTCGAGCTTGATGTGAAATCCACAAGAAGGTATATAGAGGATTGTTCAAGTTTTTTAGACTCAATAAACAGAAAAACACTGACGAGCACATACTAAGTTGAGCTTGATACTAAAATCCACGAGTAAGTGTATGGAGGATTGTTTAAGTTTTTCAGACTCCGTAAACAAGAAAACACCGACGAGCATAAACCGATCCAGAATCGATATTAAAATTCGTGGATCAGTGTTATAGAGTATTCGTCTATCTTTTCTTCGAACTCTGTAAAACATGAAGAAAGACTATTGTGTTTGCTTTGTTGGACTCATTAAAAAAACAAGAAGCATATTCTTTTATAAAAAGAATAAGGGAAGAGAAGGGTATCATACATCTTTTCAGTTTCAAAGGCAGCTAAGTCAGTCATGTCCTTGAACAAAGCACCTATTTGAGTCCATCATTCAGTTGGGTTTTAGTTTTTGACCTTAAGGCGAACCCGATCTCAGAGTTTTTGCTCCTCCGATTGGTTATTATTCCAATCATATGGAGAATCTACTAATGTCTCCTACATTACAGGTTTATTTCACATTCCCCTTATGATAAAAGCTTCCTAAGTCACTTTGTGTCGTGCTCACTATTCAAGGATACAACCTGTGTCGGCCATTCTTGTTGATGTATTTGTAACTTCAGAATGTATTTCACATATGTATATTGTAATGCTATAGAGATGTTATTATTCCTCTATGCGAAATTGTCGTCATTTATATTGTAAGTGTCATAATTTATACTTGATGGGCTATTAGACCACCTTGATGGGGTCGGCCCTGTATAAGTCATGTGGGTTAAAGGGTTATTAGACCACCCTATTGGGGGATCGGCCATGTCAGCATTATGTTATGTGGTTTAGCTGAGGCTGACCTAGTAAAGGTTATTAGGCAAGTAAAGTCAAGTATAAATAGAGTGCAGGAGGCACTCTATTTGATCATTCACTTTCTCACTCATACACTCATTGGAGAGTGGTGCACTAGTGGAGGAGGATAAGCTGCTGCTAGGAGACTATCTCTTATGCTTGGGTTTTGTATCATTGCTCTATCTATCTATGAGGAAGTTATTGGGGTTTTTCACCTTTATGGTTTTCCCCAAGGAAACTCTGTGTGTCTATTGTCTCTTGTGATTGATATGTTGTACATGTTATTCTCTCAGTTAAGATCCTAGAATATGTTGAATTAATGCAAAAAAATTAACATGGTATCAGAGCTAACCTGAGAAGAAGACATTGTGTAGTTGCAGAAGCTAGGGATTCTTGTTTTTGGGTTTCTCTCCACAAATTTTGAAAGGAAGTAGGGTAGAATGACTCTCCTTAGCAAGGCTCATCTTTCTATCCAAACAGAATTCAATTATGAGCATTTTCATATTTTGACCTAAACATTAGGGTTTCCACAAAAAGTGGAATTTTTGAAATCTGAGACCTTGGCTGGAAGCTCCTCAGAAAAATCAAATTTTAGAGCTTTGGATCGAACTTTTTGGTTGGGTGAAGCTCCGATAAAATCAAACCCTAGTTTGGGGTCCTGCCTAGTGAAGCCGAAAATTAGGGCTTCTGCAAAAGTTGGAATTTCTCAAATATAAGACCATGGCTGGAATCTCCTCAAAAAAATCGAAGTTTAGAGCTTTGGATCGAACTTTTTGGTTGAGTGAAGCTCTGGTAAAATCAAACACTAGTTTGGGGTCCTATCTAGTGAAGCCGAAAATTAGGGCTTTTGCAAAAGTTGGAATTTCTGAAATATGAGACCATGGATGGAAGATCGTTGGAAAAATAAAAGTTTAGAGCTTTGGACCGAACTTTTTGGATGGGTGAAGCTCCGAGAAAATAAAACCTTAATTCAGGGTCCTCCTTAGTGAATCCAGAAGTTTGAAAAGCAAATTTGAGGGGTGAAACTTTGCAGTTTTCAAAATCTGAGTATACTAGCTTGATCAGCTCATTAATGCACATATTTTTATCCTTTCAGAAGTTTGAAATTCAAAGTTTGAATTTTTAGGGTTTCTCTAACAAACCCTAATCCAGCTCCAGATCCAGTTTTCAACAAATCAAGTGGTAAGACCCAATAACTTTTCTATTTCCATTTGAAGTACTTCTTAAGATGTCTCACCACACCAAGCTTGAGGATAAGCTTGAAGGGGTTGATAAATTTCGAGCATGGAAGTTTAGGATGGGGTTAATACTAGAAGAGAATGAGTTAGACACTTCCACAAGTGAAGAGGTTCCAGTTCCAGAGGGAGATGAGACTAAGGCTTCACACAAGAAGAACTTGGTCAAAGCCAAGAGAATCATTGTTGATTCTATTAAGGACTATCTCATACCCCATGTATCTTCCCTAAGGACACCTAAGGAGATGTTTGATTCCTTTACCAAGCTATTTGAAGGGAAGAACATAAATCGGAAGATGACATTGAGGAATGAACTAAAGAACATCTAGATCCAGAATGCAGTGACCATGCAGTCTTACTCTTCAAGGGTCTCCCAGATAAAAGAACAACTTGAAGTTGTAGAGAATGGAGAAACGGTAATGACCACTCTTAATGCCCTTCCTAGGTCATGGGATTCCTTCATCCAAGGAATTTGTGCTAGGAAGAAACTTATCACATCTAGTAGGTTGTGGGAAGAATGCTCACAAGAAGAAGCTCGAATTGTAGCATGAGAAGAAAAGATGGGGAATGAAGATCAAGCTCTCACAGCACATGCCAAGAAGAGGACATTTTTCCTCTTATTGTCCTAAGAACAAAAGGAACAAAAACAACAACTACTACAAGCAATCTGACAGGTATGACTTATATGTATGTTTTGAAATATGTTCATGATTAAGTTGATAATATGATTGTCTTCATGTTATTGATTTTAGTATCAATCTTGTTTAATTTTAAGACTTGTCTTATCATCCTAGTAAAAGTATGAATGCATTATAGAAGACATTCATTTATTAGGGTTATGACACTTATGATTGTACTAATGCACTATGGTGTTGTATGAGGATAATGTTATCCACTAACATGAAAGGTACAAATCAAGTTCTAGATCAAGACCATGGTGACATGAAAATAGAGACTCATTCATAGTCATGGATCACATAGAGGTATGTATGTTTTGGTTCTACAATGGTTAACTTATGAGTTATGTAGGTCATTGAAGAGAACAAGAAAACATTGCTAGATATAACTAGCAAATATGATGACCGGGTATGTTAGAACCCTACCCTATGTTAGGATCTTATACTTTTGTATATGATTATTCATGAAGTTAGAAATTTAAGTAATCAAGGGTTTATGCATATTATGTCTCTTACCTTGATTGATGATATGACTAACCAGAAGATTTATATGGTTAAAAAAGAACATGCATGAGTAAGAGAAGTCTTCCCTGAAAACCTTGAATACTAATGCTTATTATCTGTGTTTGAAATGATCATGACTATACATGTTTAAGATTATTGTGTTTTGATAGTATTAAGATTATACTAATGAATGTATGAGATCTCGAGGAGAACACAATGATGATACTAGTAAGCATGCATAGTGATCAAGGATGGATATAAGTTCAAGGACAAGTAATCCAAGAAGCAAAGATCAAGAGGGAGCACACTCCGGTAGTTCCTACAAGATTGAGAGGGAGTCCACCCTACAACAAACAAAGATAAGTATTTGAATTGTCATTTCTTGGGTTTAAATAATATTGATCAATGATGTATATGCTTATACTCCTAGGCTTAGGTTGTGTATTATGCATATTAGAATAATTGCATTAATGAACACTATACTACTGATACACATGTAATGGCTAAGTGGCCTATGGCACTGTACAACATTGCATTGCTACTTATCTAGAATGAAACCTCTTTGCTGACATGTTGGGAATTGTGCACACTCTTAACAATGTTCTGGTAGAGATTGGAAGGCATCTAGAAAGTTATGGGATATGGATAAATGTTGTATTGAAGCATTGGCTAAAAGAATTGCATGGTTGTATGACATATTTCTTTATGTGCAAGAATTTGTTCTAAAAACTATGAGATGTCTCTAATCATGTAATTTAACTTGTCTTGTAGGAAAGATCGTATACCATCACCTACAAAAGAAGGACTACAACATTTACTCCAGCAACAAAGCTATCTATTGAAGAATCTGAAGTTCCCAGGATCCGAGATGAAGTAATGATCAAAGAGTACCAGTTGATAATGAAGAATGATGTTTGGGATGTGGCCCCAGGACCTGAAGGGAAGTCTATTGTGACTTCTAAGTGGATCTATAAGATCCAACATGCTATATTTGGTAGCATAGAGAAATAAAAAGTGAGATTTGTAACTCATGGCTTCTCCTAGAAAGAGAGAAGAGACTATGAAGAGACTTTTTCTCCTGTAGCCAGATACACTTCCATCATATTAGTACTTGCTCTGGCTGCAGTGATGAAATGAAAGATACACTAGATGGATGCCAAGACAGCTTTCTTGAATGGTGTAGTCAAAGAGGAAGTGTATCTGGAGAAGCCACTCGGCTTTGAGACACATGACAAAGGGACTCATGTGTGAAAACGGAAGAAAGCCCTGTATGGTTTGAAACGGACACATAGGACCTGGTACGACAGGATAGACAACTTTCTATCCAGTTTGGGATTTACCAAGAGTAAAGTAGATTCCAACCTTTACTACAAGGTTGAGGAAGGCAATCCTTTGATACTACTTTTGTATGTGGATGACCTGTTTGTTATAGGTGAGGATAGATTGATTGCCGACACGAAGAGGAAGATTGATGCCGAGCTCAAGATGAAGGACTTGGGGATGATGCACTGTTTTTTAGGCATGGAGGTGTGGTAGAGTGTAGATGGAATCTTCCTTGGACAAGGGAAGTATGCAGTAGATATCATGAAGCGGTTCGAGTTGATGGACTGCAAGGCCATGGCCACACCTACGACATCGAACCTGAGCTTCTATGTGATGCCTCATCTGATCCGGTTGATGTCACGGTGTATCGTTAGATTATTGGGTCCTTGATGTACCTGACGAACACTAGACTAGATATTTGCTTTGCAATGAACACATTGAGCAAGTTCTTGACAGATCCCAGAGGTGTTCACTTGGTTGCTGTAAAGCATATTATGAGGTACCTAAAGGGTACAATTGATTATGGGCTCAAGTATGATGCGAATCAAAAGTTTAACCTACAGGGTTATGTTGATTCACACTGGGAAGGTAGTGCTACATATAGGAAGAGCATGTCTGGGTGCTACTTCAGTATGGGATCGGGTGTGATCTCTTGGTTTAGTAGGAAGAAGTCCTGCGTAGCATTGAGTACAGTCGGGGCAGAGTATGTTGCAGCTTGTTCGGCTAGTTGTGAGGTAGTATGGCTTCGAAAGCTACTGTCTGAGTTACTTGATCTCCCGCTGGAGGCTACTGGTATCTTTTGTGATAACCAGAGTTGTGTGAAGCTATCTGAGAACCCAGTGTTCCACAACAGGTCAAAACACATTGAGATCAAATATCACTATATCAGGGATATGGTGCAGAGAGGAGCAGTGAAGCTCCTGTATGTTGCGAAGGATGAGCAAGTTGCAGATGTGTTGACGAAACCACTAGCCAGAGTGAAGTTTGAGTACTTCAGAGAGAGGCTTGGTGTTCTTCAGATTGAATATACTTCGAGGAAGAAGTGATGGGACACATTTAATGGAGCCATTCCAAGCATGGTGAGAGGAAGATCTTTCCCATGGCTTTGGATGTAAGCGCTAGATGATGAGCATCAGGATGATGCTCCAATTACTACTTTGTATATGCATCATGTTGGATACTTGATTTGATCAGTTGATCATGCATTTGTATATGCATCATGTTGGATGCTTGATATGATCAGTTGGATCATGCATTTGTATATGCATCATGCTGGATGCTTGATATGATCAGTTGGATCATGTATTTGTATATGTATCAGGTGGATACATTGTATGATCAGGTGGATCATGTATGATGATATGTATCAAGTGGATACATTGTATGATTAGGTGGATCATGTATGATTATATGTATCAGGAAGATACATTATATGCATCAGGTGGATTCATGGTATGATCAGGTTGATCATGGATTATGAGTATCGGGATGATGCTCCCAATGATATGCATCAGGTAGATGCTTGGCATGATTAGTTGGATCATGTGTGATGAGTTCTGAAGACACAAATCCACATGGGATTTTCAGACATGGTGTAGATGTGTTATCCCATGGTCGTGATATAATTGCCGATATTTTTCGACAAAGGTGTAGATGTGTTCTCCTAGGGCTGTGATGTAATTGTTGAGCCATTCTTTACAAGGTGTAGATGTGTTCTCCCATGGTAAAGATGTAAGGGTTGAAGCCATTCTTCACAAGGTGGAGATGTGTTCTCCAATGGTGAAGATGTAAGGGCCGGAGCCATTCGAGCATGGTTGAAGTTTGTCTTCCCATGGCTGTGATATAAGTGTTGTGCCATTCTTAGCATGGTTGAAGTGTGTATTCCCATGGCTATGGATATAAGTGCGGTGCCATTCTCGCATGGTTGAAGTGTGTCTTCCCATGGGGCAGATATAAGTGTTGAGCCGTTCATGGATGGTTGAAGTGTGTCTTTCCATGCCGGTGAGTGTAAGTGTTGTGTGATGTGCATTTGGGTTGTGCTTCATGAACGATGATCATGAGTATCAGGATGATACTCTGTGGCCATGGATAGGTTGTGCAGTGGCATGTAAAAGGTCCTCGGAGATCCGATAGGTTGAGTAGTGTGCTCATAAAATTCCCGGGATGCTCTTTCGATGTTTTGTTGACTCATGTAATAAGTCTTGAGGATTCCACAGTATGGCCAATGATGATGAAGACCTGTAGGTGGTGGGCCTACATCTAGTATGAAAAAGGACTGGCTCTGTAGAACTTCCTATGACGAGTAGTTCAGAGATTGATTGAGATAGCAGCAGCAGTGATGATGATGATGATTCGATGACGATGATCCAGTGATGATTATCCAAAGAAGATGACTTGTGCTAGCAGATCTGTGTCGATAAATGCCTTCCTAGTTAAGAGAGAGTGTTGATGTATTTGTAACTTCAGAATGTATTTCACATATGTATATTGTATTCCTATATAGATGTTATTATTCCTCTATACGGAAGTGTTGTCATTTATATTGTAAGTGTCGTAAGTTAGACTTGATGGGTTATTAGACCACCTTGATGGGGTCGGCCCAATATAAGTCATGTGGGTTAAAGGGTTATTAGACCACCCTATTGGGGGGTCGACCCTGTCAGCATTATGTTATGTGGTTTAGTTGAGGAAGACCTAGTGAAGGTTATTAGGCAAGTCAAGCCAAGTATAAATAGAGTGCAGGAGGCACTCTATTTGATCATTCACTTTCTCACTCATGCACTCATTGGAGAGTGGCGCACTAGTGGAGGAGGAGAAGCTGCTGCTAGGAGACTATCTCTTATTGTTGGGTTTTGTATCATTGCTCTATCTATATCTGAGGAAGTTATTAGGGTTTTTCACCTTTATGGTTTTTCCCAAGGAAACTTTGTGTGTCTATTGTCTCTTGTGATTACTTCTTGTGATTGATATGTTGTACATGTTATTCTCTCAGTTAAGATACTAGAGTATGTTGAATTAATGCTCAAAAATTAACAATTCTGCAATTACCTTGACTTTATGTGTTGTCCATCTTGGTGTTAGTTTGTTTCATTTTGTATTTTTCCTACTCCAAATCAGCTCAAACTTTTGATTGTTCCTCGTGTTGGATGATGGAGGATGCATTAATTCCTTCCTTCCAACAAAATTCTTCCCATCGACTTCAACTCATTATGCTCTGGGAATGAAGTTTAGAGTTTTGGTTAGTACCTCAGGGATTGAAGTCATTAGTGGCAGTTTCCCTCGCTGTTGACTAATGGGAATACATTAATGTCTCTTATTCGACAGGTTCCTCAGGTTTTCGACTTCAATTCCACTTATTTACACTTGTTGGAATGTACTAGGTACCTTGGGCCCCATTATCATTATCGATGGAAGCCCTTGCATTTGTTAACGATATACATCAATGGACGGTAATCAAATGATACCCCCCATGTTTGACTCTAGCTCATTTATTCACATGGTTAGGGTTTGTACCTTGGGTATTTTGGATGAATACCTTGGGACTCTGATAGCATCACCATATTCATGTTATCACCTAAGTTGTGCAAGATTGAGCCACACTCATTTTTGGCTCTTCATGAGCAATAGATCCAATTTGTTGTTATGGATATGATCTCTTATCTTTGACATGGATCCATGCTTGTATTTCAGTGGCCATGCTATATATACATCTCCAAGTTATGTATTGGAGATCATATTGTATCACACCAAACATCTATATGATGTCACAATTGTAATTGCTCGCTGACCTTGATCGTTGTTTTTGGGTACTTTTTGTGACTTGGTACTGTGGTTTCTTGCTCCTCCTTTGAATTGGAATCATAATGTATTTTTTCCATCGTTTCCCTCTGACCTAACACATTAGGGGGCATCTATTATAGGTCAAACTTGCACTTCTCTGTCTGTGATCACATTGCCCTATCGATCACACAAAAGGACACTATGGATGGAAGAGCTGGATTGACCTTGGATGAGTTATTACTGAGATCACACATCTTCAACTGAAAACATATTTTTTCTACATTTTTCACTATGTGTGCACTACTATTTCCACTGACATCCAACATTCCAAACGTTGGTTCTATTGAAGACAACCCACGCACTTATTCCAAAATATATGTACGCTAGTTGTTAAGAGCACTAGTTACATATTGTGCGCTAGTTTACTATTATGATACCTACACACATATTAAGATGAATGGAAAAAATATAATAAGATTACAAATTGGGATTAGTTGAGGTTGGTTTTGTAACTCCCCCAACCTCCCAATTCAACTACCTCACGAATCTAACTTCCAGCCTTGTCCCATAATTACAAGGGGAAGCCATGAGGGAGAGGCCAATGAAGAAGAAGCTACTGTTACGTTGAAGGATTTTCTAAGTCATTGTGAGGAGAACACGCCCAGGACTTGGTTGCAGAAGTGTTTGGACAAATCAGATATAACTGTATTTGGCTACATTTCTTTGGCAATAAAAGATCGAGATACCCTTCCCGTCCCAATGTAATGTCTTTTCTATTGAATATCTGATTGTAATTAATGTTAAATTGCTTTCAATTTCGTTATATATTTGCAGTCAAGATACGCCGAGGAAGGTTGAATTCTTTTGTAGGTACATTACTATGGAGATTGGGTGAAAGCTAGGACCAACCATCATTAACAAGGTACTGATTTCAGAATCCTAATCTCATTTCATTCATAGTAATCAGTGCAAAGTATAATGTATCTATCTTCCACCCCATGTAAGTTGATAGTGTCATTTCCCCCACTATAGGGTATATTCCTGCACAACATATGTGATTAAAAGTACAACTCAGATTTGTTGTTTGATTGAAACAAGGTGAAGATTCATTGGGCAATGGAGTAAAAAACACTTATGACAATAAAGCGGCAATGCTTTGCAAATAATTCATAACAGAGGAAGGGTAGCTACTCATTTACAATCGAAGAGTTGTTTGTCTGGTGATAAGGAAGAAAATAAGAACGGTCCATCAATACAAAGCATTATTAAATGAATTCTTTATTAACTTTAGTAGAAATTGCTTTGTGGATGCTTGGAATCAAAGAAACAAAGCATAAACATATGAATTTTGCCTCAATATACACTTATCCAAACATGAAAGAACACGTTATGAAATAGACAATAGGGAAACATTCACATGAGCAAAAAGAAGGTACAGACTGCAAATCAAATAACACAAGAATCTCTGCTCAAATTGTTTGCTCGGCTCTACCAATTTTCATTAAAGGCACATCTCAAAATTACATGACACAAAAGCCTCATGGGTTCCTACAAGTTTCAACCAGTTTCAACCCTTTGTCTTTCATTACATATGAGTATATATAGGTATCCTCAGCCTTTAGGATTGAATCATTCTAACGGAACATTGTTAATACTGGAGAGGACACCTATACAAATAGTTTCATCCTCTCTTAGAATGAGTTACAACAAAACACAACAAATGCTGACAGGTATGCTTAACATCCTTTTACAAGTGACCTCGAGCCTCTACTAGTTGGTAACAAATTCTAGTAAATAAACAAAATTCCTGGTAATTAATTCTTCATGTAAAAATATTCATGATCCTCGAATCTTCATGGGTGTAGGGTTAGTTTAGCTTTCCCATACTTCTCCACGAGCTTCCAATGATTAACAGCTAGAAACTATGACGTGGCCACCTCTTTAAACAATAATCGAAGCTCTGTGTGATCCCTATATGAACAACTCTTGAAGTGTGCACAAGCTTCCCTGAAGACGCAAACCAGCTCAAATTCCTTGGTTAGCTTTTCCACCACTGTTTTGCTTGTTAGAGGCTGGTCCATGTCAGCAAAGCCTTCATGATCCAATCTGCATTCCCATAACTTTCCCTGGTATTCCTCTTGAGTCCTCATGTTTCCATCCTCCTCCCAAAAGAGAGGAAGTCCCCTCTTGAATAAAGGGTCAAACATATCCCTGAAAAGTTTCACCTACTGTGTCATAACATCAATCCTAGATTGAATAGCACTCACATGCTTATGCTTATGTATTGCTTTCTTGGCCCAAATGATAGTGGACACTCTATCCTTTATACATGTTATCTTTACTTCATCTTCAGTCAAGCCATTCAAGAAATTTATGGCCTTTTTAGTGTGCTCCACGGGATTTTTATTCAATTTTTCATTTGTTGCTACTACACTTTGCTTCGCTAACTTGATTACAGCCTCTTTGTCCAGAATGAAATCGAGATATGGCCTTAACTTTTTTTCCTCTACAATAATGTCATCCCAAATTACTTGCTTCACTTCTTGCAAGGAGATCCGACCTGTGACCTGCTTCACCAATTCCTCATTCTTGACCTGTATCTCCTGGTACTTGGTTTCCCAAGCCTCATTTTCCTGCTCTGCCATTGCCATCAAGGTTTTCAGATTTTTGTTTTGCTTCTTTAACCTTTCCACTTCTAAGTCTTTTAGATTTTCTTGTACCATATCCCCTAGAAGGGAGAAGTCACCTGATTCTATGGAGGAGGGTGTGGCCATGTTCTCTAGCTCATTTCTCTTCTCCTGCAGTTTCTTCTCAAGCTCTTCAGACTTAGCTTTACACTACTTTTCACTCTCCACCATAAGAGCCATCTCACTCATCTATAGCTTCTCTTTCTTCAAACTTCAACAACCTAGATTTGCAGTTTGTCAGTTCATTTTGCAGCTTGTTGGTGTCCATTTTGTCACCATTTTTGAATATCAAATACACTTTGATTGGCATTACTTTCACCATTTTTTATGTAATAAGTCACTCTCATTGCCATTCAGACCGTCAAATGGGGAAGGTATGCCTTTACTTACACATCACATGAATTTTGGGTAAAAATTGTTATATTATGGTTTATTGATGTTTATTTGGCTTGTTTAGTAACTACATTTTGTTTTACAGGTTTTGGCTCTCAAACGAATCTTCAATTGGATGCATATTCAAGTTGTGGACAATCAGTTGCATTCAGCCTGCCATTCAAACTCGCATTCGACCTGGGAAATTGATGATTGAGATATGCTCGGGCCATTAGAGAGTAAGCCGGTAAGTGGATTATGTTTGCGACGTGGCCCTGATGGTACGTGAGCTGATGTTCTAGAAGATCCTTTCTCCTGTGCGCTCCACTCAACATCACATTCATCTTTGCCCGCGTCAAAGGAGCATTGACGCTTCAGAAACTACGTGAAGGATCAACATCGTGGAATTTGGAACAAAGCTCTATGTGTTGTCATGAACTTTATGAGGTCGTTCTTCGGCTACGAGCTGTCACGAAATGATTAAGAAGAACCGTCCCTTGGCTTATGCGTGTCATGAATTATTAAGCATAGCCATTTTGGGGCATTTAATATAGTCTGTTATTAAGCAGTCGACCACTAAAAAGGTTGACTTGCTTTCTTCATTGTAACGCTGTATAAATAGATGTCCCTGTAGCAGAGATGATTTGGTCATTAGTCAGTCAGTATTTTTATCTTTAGGCTTGCCTATCTTTTCAGCTGCAAATGGATACCAAAGAACTGTAACTCTGTCCTTTTATTAATACAACTCTATCTCAGTTTTATGGAAATTTATCAGCATGCGTGGTGATTGACTGATTAAGGCTCAACCTATGTTTGTTGAGACGGGCCCCTCAACGACCAGTGGTCTTCATCAGTGTATATAAATTGTCTTTGTATATTGTAGATAGACCATGTCGTTATTTCATTTATGTATCTGTTTTGTATATGATGTTTTTGTTCTATGATATAAAATGATGTTGTGTTATTTATGTAAATAATGTTTCTATTTATGTTATGTATATTTTTCTGTTGTTTATATCAGTGTTTCCAGAAGTTAAATGGTGATCGGCCACACTTAGGTTCATTTAATTTTGCTTCATAGATTAGGTCACACTTAGGTTCATTTGAGCTTGCTTTATAGAATAGGTTACATTTAGTTTATTTCATTTTCTAAAGTAGTTTAGATTGCATTTATTTTAGTTGCTTAAATAGTTTTATTTAAAAGATTTAGTTTGCTTAGTTAACTTAGAGTCTAGTTAGTTTCACCTCTTAGATCTGCTCATAGACTAAAGTTCTGTAGTTTCTTCCTAGTGGTATAAGATTAGCTTAAGTTACATCTCAAATCTCATAGAAACAGTTAGTCTCCTACCATATATAGCTTCTCCTCACTCTAATCCCTTAACTAGCTTCTTTATTTCTTTCCCCTGCACTATAGGATCATATGCATCAGGCAGCTAATAGGTAAGATCATCCCATCTTCTCTTCTCTTTAGTTTAAGCTGTTTTCTTCCATTCAAATTGTCATTCAGATAGTCATTCAGACCGAAAATCGGACCTCAACATTTATTTCATCATTTTGCTTAATTAGAATTTGGTTTTTAAGTTTTCCTCAAATTATAATCTCTTTCACCCTTAATTAGTATTCTTAGGACCTTGTTATGTTTTATATGAAGTTTTGATCAAGTTTTGTCATCTTATTTAGTTTTCATTCCCTATTTCCTTGAAACTTTCCTTTAGTTGTTTACAAGTTATCTTTTCCTTATGTTTGATTTATTAATGATGTATGGTTACATAATTTATTAGTTTCAAGTTCAATGCAGTTTATTGTATGTTAATAATATCAATATTAGGTTAAGTTTAGTAATTCTATTCTCCAAATCATTTCAGTCTTGAATTATTCTTCCCATGCTTTCATAGAATAAGATTTAGTTCAGAAGTACAATATCTTTATCAAGTTTTCTACTTGCTTCTGAATTAAACATCTTTATCAAGTTTTCCACTTGCTTCTAGACTTCTTCAGTTCAAGTCCCTCATTTATAAATAGGATATAGGTCATTATGTTCAAAGTTAATTGTAGTTGGGTAATCTTTAGTTTGCATTTATTTGTAGAAGTTAAATTATATTTAATTCCATTTTGTTTTCTTGTTACTTTTGAAAGCCACTTCGATACATTCAACCCTATTCCCATCACATTTGATACTTTTCCTTAGGATTCCAAAGGAGAATGGAATTAGATGCTTTAGTAGTTTTGAATAGTTGTTGAAGTCATTAATAGTTTATAATTTGCTTTAACTTAGTTTCATGTTCATATGATTAAGTTATTCCATAGGTAGGTATTTACTTTCTCCTAATTCTTAGATTAGAATTTGAGAATTGATTAAGTAGTTTTCATTCTTACAAAGAATAGTTTGTTTTTGTCTTCCCTATTTTGTTTCATCACAAAATAGAATAGTATTGTTTAATATTATTTTGATCTAGTATTTTAGATAGGTTCAGTTAGTTTATTTGTTGTCTTTCTGAAGTTTGACTCCGTTTTTCATTTTGAAAGATCTTTCAATCTTTTATTTATTTAATCTTTTAAGGTCTGACAAGATGAAATTTAGGTATCATCCTACCTTAGCATATACTTTTCCTCAACTCTAAGATTACCAACCCTGGTTGATAATTAAATATTAGGTGTTTTCTTTGAGATAGATCACACACCCAACATTTTGGTGCCGTTGCTGGGGAGTTGTAGATAGATAGGTAGGATTTAGTTGCAAATCAATAGAACCTTCTTTTAGGAATAGATTTGAACTTCTCTCTTTTTGATAAGCTGGTGGCGGGTGAGCGGTAAGACAAGAGGTAAGAACCTGTGCATCTGTTATAACAAACATCTCCAAAACCCAGCAACAATAGTTTTGCAGTTAGAATTTCTTTCAGTTATAAATTTGTATTTTTATGAATAGGTTTAGAAATCTCATGAGGTAGAAATCCCTACTAAAAATTCCCACTAACCTATACAAGGGGTGTGCCACCCCAACCCCTAGCATAAAGGTATTGGAAGACATCCAAAGGGAATAATTCTCATTCAGAAAGATAAGGAAGTCCTTTCTATAGGTCAATTAGGAGAAACTATAACGACATTAGAAGATTCTTTTTATAAGAAAATTTCACTAAAAAGAACCTCGAATTCATGCAGAAACTGAACCTAGACAAGAGGAAACTCCAAGGATAAAATACAGAACATTCAGACATCCCATATTCACCAAGAAAGGAACCACCTAGGTATTCTCTTTTTGGTATTCAAATCTTCATGGAGAATGAAGAATGTGTTTATGGGATTTATTCTAGGATCAGAGGAAGAAGTGGAAGACACTGTCGAGAATTTTATGCTAGGAACATAAAAGAAAATATATCCGGTTCCCGTCAAGTTACAAAGGTAGAATTGGAAAACCTATTAGAAAACTTTAAATTAGATATCCTAGAAGCAATAGGTTCTCAACTAGATACACTACAAGCTAAAAGAAGGCAAGATCAGGAGTGGGCAGCAACAAGTGTTTTTTTCTCTAGGTGTAGGATTGAACATCCTCTACAAGGATGTCCATGGAATAATGTCCTAGTTTGTTACCTTGGTACAGAAAAACATCCAACTGATAATAGGCCAACGTTTCCTGGAGTGCAAGCCGTATACAAAATTGAAAACTTTGATGGACCATCTAGGAGGCCTTGGAAACCTAGAGCTCAACTATCGTATCAAGATTCACCACAAATTCCACCCCATCCTTATCTACCTCCTCAACAATGGAATGCCTTAGGTTGGCAGAATCGGCCACCATAGTACCCTCCTCAGAGTGCTCAGCAATAGCAATGGCCACATGGAGGGAGAAGACTAGCTAGTGCTCAACCACCTCCTCCCATGCCTAACCATCCCCACCTAATATCCAACAACTTTTGCTTGGATTTGTGCCTCCTTCACTACCCCCTATCCCAAATCAACCTCACCATTTCCAGAATGAGAATCCTCCAAAGCCTACAATATTACGGGCACAACCAATACCAAATTCTAACCATAAACCAATCCAAGCTTTTAATAGCATTGGGTTGTTATCTCTTCCATCATATCCCGTTGTGACCACACCAATACATGAGATTCAACTGCGGTTTGGAAGAGTTATGCAAGATGAGCCCAAGTCATCAGTTGTTATCCAAGAAGAGAATGAAGAAGTCAAAACAATTGATGATTCACAAATATCCCCTATTGTAAATGGACATAGACTTAGACCTTATCATCAACCAATATCTAAAAAAAATTTTGTGCAGAATATCTTCCAACATAAGGAGATAAAACTAATAGAAGAGGAAGTCATTCCTCTTCCTCCTAATCTTTGAATTATTTTTGGGTTATCTTCATTGGTATATATATGTAAATATGTTCTTTGTTTTCAATAACAGAGAGTCATTTCTAACAATTGATTGCATTTTTACAGGAAGCTCATTGGTATAATCAAAATTATGAGATTTTGCCAATTAAAACAGGAAGACTCTCTCTCCTTTCTTTTTGTACATATATGTTTGTTTTGAATAAAATTGAATCATCTAACAAAGTGGTTTTGTAGTATGATTACAAGAACTTCACAAGCATCTCATGCAATATTTGAAAAAAGGAAGTGCTTTAAAAATACTTATAAATTCTCTTTCTTCTTTGATTATTGTTGGAAATTGAAAATTGAAAGTGTCATCCTTAACCACTTTCTTGTGTGATTCTACATATGATACCTGTTTCAGACATGTACATTTATGATTCCTTATTAGAATAGTTTCTTAAGAACCTACTTTAATTTCTATGATTTTCAAGAAAGCTCTATCTTACACCTATGGACTACTAGTCAGCCTAGACTCATTATCAAAACTTCTCTCTCAAAGAATCTTTAAAAAGGTAGTTCAAAAGGGAATGACATTTCTATTTTTGTGGGGAACGTTAATGATTTTTTAATGAAGAAGATAGACAGAAAGGTTGAAAAATAGCTTTAGGTTATTATTTTTTGACATGATCTATAATCTAGGCCAACTTTAACAAAAATTTACTCACAAAGGGTTGTTCTGAAATTTTTGAATCATGTGTTTAGCAGGCTTAGCACACTCTAGTGCCAACCGACTTCCTTACAAAAACATACACATATATCATTATACAAGGTAAACCCACCGAGGTACTAAACAGGCCTACTGGCAACGAGTCCATGCTAAGTAATATCTAAAAAATAAGGAAGCTCAGTAAGTGCAAGTAAACCCGTCGGGGTACTGAACAGGCTCGCTGGAAGCGGAGCTATGCTTGCATGGTACCAAGATAAACCTGTCGGGGTACTGAACAGGCCTGCTGGTAGCGGGACAATATCGGGTAAAAGAGGCTTGGTTAATGCATTTCTATCCACATGACTCATAAAAAACCCTGAGTATACAAACACATGTTCAGGCCAATTATTTATACTGTCATTAGAGAATAGCTGTAAGTTGGACTTGGACCGTGTCATCTAATTCACACATTACCTAGGATATATTTATCCTAGAAATGGGACCCCTAATTATAGAAGTCTCACGAAATCTACAGTGAACTTTATCTATATTGGATGAGAAGAAATCTTTACAATGAATCATAGATGACTAGTTTTCCTATGGTAATCTCTTTACAACAATTATCTCATCATTTTTCATATGATCCTCTTAAGCACTACTATGTTCTTTTTTGATGAATGTACATATCTTAATCATCTATATTTTCTAGTTGATATTCTATTTTCTTCTATTATTGCAGCATTTTTAGAATATATTGGCAAATTTTTTAATTAAAAATATGTGAATATTGGTTAATTTTTCTTTGATGGCTTGAGGACACGCCATATTTTCGGTTTGGGGGAGATTCAGAACTATTTTTACTCTCTAAATATTAATGAAAAAGATCATGTATTTTTGGTAAAATAATAGGTGTTTTCAGGAAAATGCAAAAAAAAGAAAGAAGCTCGCTTTGATCAAAGACAAATGAGAAAGAATGTGAGCATGTTGCTATCCATATCCAATCATTGTCCTTGGGCTTGGGGGGTTTGTAGAGCCCTTTGAGCGTGTTGCTGAGCCAAAAAATCAGCTTGGATATCTAGAGGAAGTGCTGCAAGAAATTATGGATCAATTTCTTCTGCAGGTGGGGGTGCATAATTTGCATCTCATGTATATTGAAATTGCTAAGAAGCTAGAACTTATGCAGGAAGGTCCTCTGTTTCCAGGTTGTTTCTAAATGCACAATCATACAGGAGTAAAATTCACACGTAGATGCCTCGGCCGCTTTTAATGCCCCCAAACCTTGACAGAATGAAAACTACTCCCTTCGATGTCCAGTGCTAGGAAGCACTTGGACAAATGAAATGTGCATGCAAATGCGTGTGACTGGAGAGAAGCAACACATAGAAGGCTTAACGTGTTAGCTTTTCGAATTGATCACTTACATCTTTAAAGTGACTTTAAAACATCTCACTTCTATAATTTTTGCTTTCCGTCCAATGGTAGCTGGTTGTTCCTTTCTCATGCCATCCGTGTGGAACTCAAATCAAGTGCTAAACTGCAATAATAAACAACATAAGCAAAATGTGTCCAAACCCGAGACACTTGCCTCAATCCAGACCTACCTGAAATGCTAATGCACCTTTGCTCTATCAAATCTCAGGGACATGGCCTTATCATGAGGGTAGTATTCCACCATAGTGTCGGATCCCAAGTTTTGACGGATTTCCCTTTTCACAAAATTCATTGAACATGTATTCCAACCAATATATTGTAGATGGATTTCCGTTGATTGGCATTTAAGATAGAAACCTAACTTTCTTCCTTCGAGATTTAGTCTTATGGACTCACGAAGTTTGAACGATTACTTGATATTAACTACCCGGTATGTTCCCTACTTTCAGTGAATACTACCGAGAATCTCTCCTCTCTGCATCTTAGAATTCATATTACTAAGCTGGCAGTTGAGAGATCAATTTCCCAATAGTAAATTTAGTGTTGCTTGTTGTGAGATATTTTTTTACTGTGTTCTATAATCACACCAATCATATCCATGTTATTGGAATCAAACAAACAACTTTACCTTGAATTTTTGCTATTGCTTCAACTTGGGTTGTTGTCTTGATACTTTAGAACCTGAAACAATGCAATTACTACTCAAACAAGTTAATTATATTTTTAACAATGATCCGTCATTTACACTTTCTTTTCTCTTCACTAAATCCGTGCTTCTTTAGCTAATAAAAAAACAAACAATAAAGACAAGAGCTTGCTACTATGCAGCTCTTCTCATTAGAGAAAGCTAACGTGAATCCCACACTAGTATAATAAACCGTCCACCAAATAAAAAATGGCATTGATCCAAGTGCCTATTAAATCATGGAATCAATGTGAGTGATTAGGCCATATGGGATGAAACACATCTTGCCTTTCACTCTATTCTGGTTTAACGTCATACAGTCCTTGAATTAGTGTGTAGGATTGAGCATTACAAACCCTCATTAGGAAACAGAAGTGTGGGAGAATGATTGACACTGGAAGATTGAAATGTGCCTCCCTTGTCGGAATGCAAAATGGGCCTAGCATAACTTGCATTGATTTCCATGTTCTACATGAAGTAGTACTTACATGTCCCATCAATGCCTTACACAATGACTTGTGATGGAGCATGTGAGTTGGGATATTTTCAATGGCTAGCAATAATATCAAACAACATTTTTATTTTACTTTATATTTTTTAAGGTAATATTCCAAAGAAGCAATCTTTAAAAGGTTCAATGGTGAGTGTACGTTTTATGAAATACCCCATTTCATTCATTCAAAATTACTTTAGTTTTTGAGAAATATATCCCTTCCCAGTATGGGAGTGAGAGGGGTATATATATAGAGAGAGTATGGGTATTGTGGGGTTGTACTTTAGTTTAATTCTATGAATATGGATGAGGGAATTTAAAAAAAAATACAAATTAAGTGACTTTAATCTTACCTTGACCAAGAAAAATTAAGGTTATTTTTAAAAGAAAATGAAAAAGGGAGAATAATAAAAATTGATAGGTAAAAAGTGGAGAATATATTAGGAGAAACATATTATACAACTTTAAAAGGTTCAATGGTGAGTGTACGTTTTATGAAATACCCCATCTCATTCATTCAAAATGAGATATTCAAAATTACTATAATTTTTGAGAAATATATCCCTTGACAGTATGTGTAATGTCCCCATTCAAATAAGTGCATAGTAAGACAATCCTATCAATCCTACTAGTTTCCTAGGTTGGATGGGAACATGTGGGATGGTAATAAGGAAGCTAATAAATGATATTTAGACATTAGAAGGGTTCAAGTATTTAATAAATATGATGAATAAATAAATTCAAGAGAAATTCTAGGTGGCAAGTGGTTTTGGAGACATATGGAGGTGGTGGGACCCACACTAGCTTGATTTTTCAATGACACATGGCAGCTCTCTTTTGCCAATTCGAATTCATGGGAAGGTGAACACTCTTGGGTGAGTTGGTAAGTCATAACACATGGCATTGAGCATCTTAGGTCGAAATGGGATGGAATAGTAACCTCCATGGGAGAGGAAGAGTCAAATTGGAGACTAGTGGACACTTGGGCTAGATTCCCTAGTTTTATGACAACAATAATGAAGCATCTATGACATTTATGACAAAATTCAGACCTGACTTCTTACACCTGACCATTATGACATGTCAGCCCCAAAAATAGGCTCAAGGAAGGCTCTCATGGAGTTGGAGGAATCCAAAGAGACTCAAATTCGAATTTGGGAGAAGATGGAAGGTTGGAACTAGGAGACAAGTGGCAAATGAGGAATATTTCCTAAATGGAAAATTATTGAATCTATTGAGAGGATTTCGACCCCTTGAAGGCTAATGTTGGTTATAAAATGTAGAAATCAAGTATGAGAATGGCTTTTGATGATTTGAGAAAAATTGCATTTGTGAAGAGAGAGCTAGTGGATGACTAGTTTCTTGCCTTAGCCAATTTCGAGGGTGAAAGATTCCCATCCAAGTTGGTGTTTGGAGAGGCCACTCAGGTCTTTCATGGTGCTTTAATGGAGTTTGTATTTGCAGGTATCAGCTACAGGAATTTTCATGGTTTGGTTTAGTGCAGCACTTTCTCTCCACCGTTTCCAGTTTTGAAGGCATATTCATGCTCCTTGAGGGAGGGCGTTTTTGGTGATCACTTGTGCTTCTTGAGAGAGCTTCTCATTATATATTTATGATTGTAATAGCTTCATATCCTCTGTTATTCATATTCAGAAAGTCTCAGGTCGAAATACCCACTGGTTGTATGCAAAACTATTGATTAATGAGCAAACAATGTCCATTTCCCCAATGCATTGATGTATGACACTATAATGTTGATTATTTCGAATGGATGGATGATTCTCTGATATATTTGTGATCAATATAATTCCATGGATGTCTTCTACAAGTTTCATGTACTGTACTTGAGCATTTGATGCATTTTTACTCAGTTTAGTTGTATTGGGAGATGAAATAGTGCCATTTCCCCAAGGGTCGAATTGGGGGTTTTTGCTGTTGAATGTGAGAAAGTTATAACAGTAGTAAAAATCAATTAATGGTGCATATGAGACCTCAATAACATACTTAACACATTATATACCTCTGTTCATAAATTTGTGGGAGTTTGGAGGCATTTGGAAGGCCATTTTCAGTGTTACCCGGGGGGGATTTGATGCACAAATTACTAGTCAAAATTACCTATATTGATCAGAATACAAATCAAGTTTGCAGCAGTATTTGGAGGTCCATAAAACATCCCTGAACCTGATATTCAAGTCTAAATACCATTAATACACTCATACAGAAGATTTGGGAGCATTTGGGATGATTTGGAGGTCAAAACAGTTAAACTAGTCAAAGGTCGAAATTGGGGAAAAAGTTGAAAAATTGGCATTTTAATAAAATTTGAAAAAGGGATATTAAAGTATGGGAGTGAGAGGGGTATATATATAGAGAGTATGGGTATTGTGGGGTTGTACTTAGTTTAATTCTATGAATATGGATGAGGGAATTTTTAAAAAAAAAAATTAGGTGACTTTAATCTTACCTTGACCAAGAAAAATTAAGGTTATTTTCAAAAGAAAATGAAAGAGGGAGAATAATGAAAATTGATAGGTAAAAAATGGAGAATATATTAGGAGAAACATATTATACAATTATTAAAATTGGGTATGAACAATGTAACTTAAAAAGTGGATACCTGAGATATATGGTGAAAATATGGAGTTTTTTAATTATAAGGATATATGAGGAGAGAGTTAAACAAATGATATTTGAGAGGCAAAATATGAATTTAATGTATTGTTAAATATCCCACAAACAAAGGTGTTATTCCATATATTTGATAAGGAAACCCATGGAAAGGTCGTCATGAAAATAGGGAAAATCTCTTATGCTACTCATAAATAAAACTCATTTCACATAATGATTCCTCCCATAAACAAAAAAAAACATTTCTAATTGTTTCGCATTTAAAAATATCTTCACCCTAACATATACACCTATATGTACTTCGTAAGCATATTCAACCATTGTAGCTCCAAAATTTCAATGCATGTATTTATGTAGAGGACGTTAGAAGACATGTTAGGGATCATTCTCTATGTTCTCACAATTTAAAACAACAGATTCCTAATCTAACTTTATGTCCACTCAAAATTTCCAAAATGAATATAACCTATACAATAACAACTTGTTCCCTTAAAAATTTGGAAATTCGACAAGGATCAATTGTTTCATTTTCATTGTACTCATCTACAATCATTATGTAACCACAGCCTAAAATATCAAATAATGCATTGAAGGTCTAGTTCTTCGAGTTAACTTAAATCAAATTCCAAACCAAAAGTATCGTCACATTATCCCTAACTCTTCT
Source organism: Larix kaempferi (assembly GCA_027924585.1). Lineage (NCBI taxonomy): Eukaryota > Viridiplantae > Streptophyta > Pinopsida > Pinales > Pinaceae > Larix > Larix kaempferi. Next base: position 4,118,731 of record BSBM01001138.1, read on the forward strand.
TTCCCACGTTCAAGGTCACAAACTTATTACTACACAGAACACATAAACATAAATGCTGTAGCATTATCCTACGCAACCATATCCCTTTCGCCCACAATATCACATGAAAACCATTCGTTTATGTGACAATTATGAAAATTAAAACACCTTGTATCCATTTAATTATAACTTTTAAACTTCTATGTACTTTTGTAACATACTTTCCAATGTGGGTATTAACTGCATTGTCAACATACATTAGTAGTTAATATTTGCCAAAACTTTAAGGACACGTAAATTGTGAATTTATTTAGATCAGTGTTCCACCCACGATCATATTTTATTCCTCCATTTTGATCAAGTTATACCTTGGAAATATTGCAAAAATGCGAGCGCGCATAATATTAACAAGCCAATAGTCTTTCCCTGTTTTGTCAAATAAGTTCCCTTAGAAGATTGTTTATGGTTCAGAGACTTTACTAATTCCATATAATTATATTAAAGGTCTCGATACAAATTTCGTTGGTGGTGACATGGAAATTACCAAAGCCAACATGTCCCTACAAATTTATATTCCTCCCATGAGGATCCTCGTGGTTTCACAAATGGAATGGTTTGTTGATGTATTTTAGTAGAAATCTTTAAGACTTTTCATGAAACATAGAAAAAAATTATGTATATCTAAATTTGGCCGATAACTATAAAAATCTATGCATGTGAAAGTAATTTCTATGTTTCACTTCATGTTAACACTAGTAATTAGCACAACTACTTAACTTGTGGTTGGTGAATACCAAAAGGTCACAAGTTAAGTGCCATGAACAAGTTATATGTTACTTGTTTTCCATGTGTAGTTGTAATCACTTATTGTCTATGCCTTAGCTACTTGTTATCACCAACTTTCTTCTAGTTAAACATGCATGCATCAACTACTCATTATTCATGCATAAGCTTCCACTTATTTTAGATGTTCTTCTTTTTTATAATTGTTGATTTCAAAATTGGAATAATGCCCATAAAACCAACCTGGACAATACAATTGTCTCATTGAAAAACATACTTGCTACTCCATCACAAATTCTAAAATATAAACACCTATTAGTGTAATTAAATTGATCTAATTTTTATTATAAATTGATATATAAATCTTATTTTTGAAACAAAACAAGCAATCAATGGCAATGATAAAAGAAAATTGTGAATTTTTATCTTGAGCAGTTGAAGACAAAACTCATCAATAAATATATAAGACATTATTTTATTTTCAACAAGATTATTTTTAAAAAGTGTGTTTGTTTTGGAAATTAGCCTTTTCATTTCTTCCCTATGTAAGTTTGGGATAGATAACCTCATATTCAAAATATCTTCCTAGAGAAGTAGCGGAGCACCTTGGATATATGTACCTCGATAAATGGGCAGATGGAGATATTTCCATAAGGATATTTGATGATTCAACTTTGTAATAACATTTCTTTAGCATAGTAGCTTTTATCTCTGTTCCTTTTTGGATAATGTGACAACCAATTCCCCTGAATTTGGATTATGGCATTTTCTAAATCCCTATTATTCCGCCTTCAGTTGAGAGCAAATAGCTCAAGTTATTAATTGGTCAATTTCATGTAACTGTGTAAGAAGTGCTATAGATCCATGTAATCCCGTAGAGACAAATATCATATTCTATTAGTGAATGTAAAGAATGGTTGTAAACCTGAAGGCTGTTGTAATCTCCATCTTTGAGCAATAAGAGTACCGATACTATTTTCTTTGTGGATGTTTCCCTTTCGAGTGTTTTACAATGTAAAACCTTTGTCTCAAGTTCGTGTTATTGCCATTATTCTTTTTCGATGTTATTGATCTCTATATTTATATGCTTCTACTTCCAACATTCCTAACTAGAACATAGGACAATAAAAACATAAGACATTTCAAGATTTAAGAGACCCACATATAATTGCGAAGCAAGGGAGGGATCATGGGTAGGTGACGTCAACATGTATTGATGCCCAAATAGATCATGATTTGGGAGTTTGAGAATGATCCTGTATTAAAAAAGGAACACTATATGCTTGTAGAATTGATCTCACACACACACAAATATGAAGTCCTCAATCAAAGATGGCGCAAAATCTCGTCTCTTACACCCTTTTCGCAAATATATGTAAGGATTATTGCCACCATACCAAGAATCTCAACACTATATGATTAGGAATTCCATGTACGATTTTGGCCGTAGAAATTAATAAATACAAGTCTCATATGAAGTGTCAAACTCCAACTCTAGAATATAACCACTAATAACCAAATCATCAATGATGCTTCTTGTAACTTTGTAGAACAATTCCATGAAAAACCCGCAAGATAACATTCTTGTAACTTAGTAGAATGATTCCATGAACAACCAACAAGATAACATTAACAATAAGATAACCTACATCTAGTGCTGAAGTCTCATCATATCCGAGTCTTTCTAAATTGTTTCATGTGAGGTACAATCAAAAGAGCAATACCATGTCCCTTTCTCTCAAGTATACAACCTACGTATTCCATATTACACAACAATTTGTAAGAAATTTACTTCTCAAAATCAAAGGAAATCTGCACCGTCAAGATCGAAATTGTTGGAAAAATAAACATCAAGAAATATCACTTGAAGTGTCTTTGGAGGCATCAATAGAAGAAGTGCCACGTTGACAGAGGTTTTTAACCATATCCTCAATCGTGTTAATCTAATCAACAACTTCATCATATCTTCTTTTAAAGGAAATCTCAAATCCCTTACTTAATGTTGAAGCTCCAGGTTCAATCCTACAACAATTGAATGGTCTTGCCCTTCTCATTCACTTGATAAATAAGAAGATCGTAATCATTCTTCAAATCCTCACACTATCAAATATTGGTTTCAATCCTACAACAATTGAATGGTCTTGTCCTTCTCATTCACTTGATAAATAATAAGATCATATTCATTCTTCAAATCGTGACACTATCAAATAGGCGAACATTATCAACCTCGAGGTGAGAATGTTCCTCGTGAAGTTTAACAACTATGACCTCCAAGAAAGTGGCCTTGTCCTGCAACCTGCTATTGATTTCTTCCAACTAGTAAATCTGCTCCTACATTACGCCATTTTCTCACCACAAGTAACATAAGCTGTAAATAGCTACTAGTATCATGCACAAATAGAAACTCATTACAATGTTGGTAAACCAGCTCACTTATCTTAGCAATGGTTTCTTCATAGAGATAATCCTCTTTTGTCTTTTCGTCTACTAAGAGTCTTTAAAAGAATATCATTCTTCATCCAGGGCATCCATCCTTAAAAAATCAAAATCATTCAATTTCCATACTAGTTCTATCTCTATGGGTCAATGTTCAATTTGGAAGGAAAATTCTCTTCAATACTTAATATGTTCACAATTTGACGGGTTTCAATGCGAACCAACAAAAATATTGTTCATTCACCTCTGAAGATTTGATCCGAATTTTCTTCTATAGCAAATAGAGCTACAACAATCTATTTTTATGGAGTGAAATGTAATTTCTTGATGCCTTGTATTCCCACTCCCAATTAGATAATTCTGAGAACTCATCTATAAGGTATTCAATGGACATGAAATAAAATAATGAATAATTATCGAGTTCAAACCTGAGTGAATGAGAGTCGACCGGCCTGATAAGCAAGTCCATTTGGCAACACTTAGGCGATTGACAACATGTTGCATCACAAAATTTAATCAATAAGTATATTCAAGTTAACAAAGGCAATGCACATGTATCAGTCGATGCCAATGCAATCAGTTACACTTGCTGTCATCCATTAGGCACTAAAGTGTTAGGGTTAATTTTGATTCAGAAATGAGTTAAAAGTGGTTTAGGTTTAGTACATAGTTTTGGGTCTATGGTATTTGGAAGCCCATCGTATTTTCTTAAGATATTGCATGTAATGAAGTTTATAAAGGGCTTGATGTATTCCATTGTAAAATAGCATGCAGGTGAGTGGTGGCTAGCTCACTTGGCTGGATTGGCCGATTTTGATCATATAATGAATATCTTCATTGCTGATTAGTTTTCCCTACAAAAGATTTCCTAAGTAAACTTGTGTCTCTCTTAAGTTGCTTCTTGTTTATGTATTATTTTTCTCCCATATTAATTTATCTTGCTAGTTATAATCCAAATAACTAGTATCAAAGGCATGCTTTGGCTATGGCTGTGCTCGTGGAGTTGTAATGTGTGTGCATAGTTGCACGGTTCACAAAGGAGGCGGCCCTAGAATGGTAGATATGGTTGTGCTTGTATGTGATCAGCTTCCAATGCTGTTATGAAGAACAACGTAGGTGTAATCTCTTAGATCTGAACAATATTATATGTGCTTTCGAGGACAATGTGTGAGGAGGAATTGAAGACCAGGCCGTCATTGCTTCGTTGTTGAAGCTCTGCATGAAAGAGTCCAAGGATGCAGATCGAAAGGCAAGACCGACCGACAAATAAACTGTGTTGAGGTGCATCGAGAAGATGGCATGGATCTGCTGTAAGAATCCATTGCATTGATAAAAGTGGAAAAATCAGATCCGACGAAGGTGAAGTCGTAGAGCTGTAGCATTGCACTAGGCAACGTGCAGGCCCTAGAAAATTGACAAAGCAATGGTTTGTGCACCTTGTGACTGCTATTGGAGCTGTAAATTGACGTCATCGAGGAATAAAAATGTGAGGATTACCATTGTATTGATCACTGCTTAGAAGGAAACAAGCATGCTCAGCATGAAAGCTGTAGAATGAATCCACAAGTGACGAGTCCCATAAGCAGAGCCACCATTCCTGTTGAGGGAGATAGCTGTGAAAATAAAGTAGTATTCAAGGAGATAGCTGTGAAAATAAAGTAGTATTCAAGTTCTAATTGTTGTTGCAAAGATCAAGTACGCAAAGAAGAATATTGTCCAAGAAAATTTTGGTTCCCGTCTGTGCACATAATTTGTGGATCCATGTGTGCCATTGATCTGTGTGAAAATGCATGAAGAGATTCAGCACAAAAAAGAAGATCCTCCTGTCCACAGTTGGAAACAAACCATGAATGAGTAGTAAGTTGTGAGAGAAGAATGGCGTTGAAGAGAACAATCAAATTTCGAGATTCCACGAGTAAATCCATTAGATATGTGAAGACTGCAATACGCGTGCAAAATTGTGAAGAAAAATGTCGGACGATACTATCTGTGAAGAAGAAATAAATCCGTCTGAATAGAAACCACGAAGAAGCCACTGGTATCTGGAAAGAGCGACCGTCAAATTCTTCAGAGTAGTAAATTATGTGTATTTATTTTGTGATTGTAAGTTGATTTCTCCTTAAATTTTCCCTCAATCAAACTTTCAATTAAACTTAAAGGATGATTGTTAGGGTTAATCTTGACTTGGAAATGAGTTAAAGGTGGTTTAGGTTTAGCACATAATTTTGGGTCCATGTTATTTTCGCAAGGTATTGAATGTAATGAAGCTTATAAAAAGATTGGTGTACTCCATTGTAAAGTGGCCTGGACGTGAGTAGTGACTAGTTCACTTGGCCTAGTTGACCAATTTTGACCATATAATGAATATCTTCATTAAGTGCTAATTTTACCCCTAAAAAATTTCCAAAATAAACTTATGTCTCTCTTAAATTATTGCTTGTTTGTATATTATTTTTCTGACATATTATTTTATTTTGCTAATTATAATCATAATACGAAGGAGTGCTATAGAAATCGGCCCTCACTTCCAATCCTGTAGTCGGCCAGTCGACCAGATGGATATAGCCCTGTCTACATTAATGTCAATTGTTTAAAAAGCAGGGGTTTATCCAGGGTGTCAACACATCTGCCTTAGCATGTTCGGCCTATTCTCAATAGCGCTAGGATAAGACATTGGATGCTTCAGAAGCTCTACCAATCAATCATGATCAAGTCTACACAACAACTATTCATTCCAATCAAATTTACACCAGTCATAAGCTTTCACTTTTCACTAGGAATTCAATGTTATAATGTTGGAAATTAATTACACCAATATTTATTAGGAGGTTGATCTCTGCAGATCCTAAATTGTAGGAGGATGAAACAAGTGTATTATCTAAATTGATTTGATGGTCGTGGTTATTCGAAATAAAACATTATTAAAAAGAAATATAAAAAATAATTTTACCTGATGCATGGATAACTCGCTATGAAGATAATTACAACTACATATGAAAAACAAATACAGATTTATTTTGTTCTTGGCACTTAATTTTTAATCTAACTATATTCACCACCCACAAGTTTAGTGGCTATGCCAATTCCTAGCACAAGTCACTCTTGAAATTATTGTTCTTCAACAACCATTTTAATACAATGCTTATGTCATTTAAATGCATTTTAAATTCTCGTTAATTTGATTATGTTGAAATGAATTCTCATCTCGAGTCACAACGGATCCTTATTCTTTGTGAAGAAGCTACAAGCCCAAATTTTTTTATCGCTGGAAATCTCAAGATGTATAAATATTCTTTTTGGTCCTTTGGGTTTACGTCTCTCCTCCAAGTCTCTGCCTTTTAAAGTAGTATTAGGGGGTTGTGAAAACTAATCATCCAGCTAAGTAATTAGTGATCGTTAAAAATTATTCTAACAATTATTAATCACTAGATTGTCGCATTTAATGCTTTGCAACTCAATGGTTAGTCTTTGCCTAGCATGGGAGCCATGAGGTTGCTCTGTCCTCAGCTTGGACAAACTTGTTCGTTTACCTTCTCTCCCCCGTTCAGACCACCTAGAACTCCGTGCAGGAAACTACCCGGACAACGCCTCCAGTTGGAGAGTTTACGCAGCAAGGAAATAGTGATCACAAACAGCTGCTCGAGCCCATTTCTATATCCCTCGGGCACGTCACATCCACCACTGTACGCGTCGTTTATTTGCAAGGAGTTCATGCGGGGTTATAGCCTGTAGAGCCATAAGCATTGATAGAAGAGTTAGGGGAAGCTAATCTGGCGCAAAATTCTTCTTCCTACCATGAAATGTTTGTAATATAAAAAGGGTTTGGTCTTTTTTTCTTAATGAAAAGAGACTAAGGGTTTATCAAGGCCACTCATAAAATGTTGGTCTGACTAACCGTAATATGGGGTTTGTAGTTCAACCTTGTATTAGAGCTTGCACAGGAACTTGATATCAGAGTGCAGAGGCTTGAAAAATTGTAAGTATAAGAAGAAGTCGTTGTGTAGTGAAATAAGATAGAGGATATTGATAAAGTTTGAGAGCTAGTGTAGCTAGCCACAAAGCTAGGTTTTGTTCTCTAGGCTCAGCACTCCCACTCAATTTTCAATTTTTATTGTGTGCAATCCATTGGTGAGTTTGTAATACAATTTTTTTTTTCTTTTATACTCATTACATAATGAGTATAAGATAGTGAAAATCCTTTTGAAAGGTCATTAGGCAACGCTCGACAGAAGACTTACCTTGCTTCAACTGAGCACTGTCTTGTGAATCTTTTATCTTTGCTCGACATAGTGCTTAATTCTACTGCTGGGAGTAAGCATGCAACTTAGTCGGCTACCTTCTCTTTCACCTACTCACCATTAACCAAATTATTCGCAACATCAAAACTATGCATATAAGTCATATATAAGCTGAGACTTAAATAATTTTTTCTCAAACAAAGTCTTGCTGCAAGTCGGACTACTTACATTACCTCAACTACCTCTCAAGGTTATGTAGTCAATTGGTCGACTACTTACCTTACCTTGGAGCTCAGTTAGTCAATTGGTTGAGTGGTTATTATACACATAGTTGTTTATATCTAAGAATTTGGGGTGGACTACCATCTATGTTGTTTCTAGATTGAAGGACGATGGGACAAGTGTATTGTCATTGATTTTATGGTCGTCATTCAAAATTCAAAATAAAAAATATATAGAAAAATATATATAAAATAACTAGTAGTTGATGCATGGATAACTTGTAACTCATGCATGTATAACATGTAGTAGACAACCCATTTAATTAAAGAAGGTAATAGGTAGTGAGGCATAGACAACATGTGATTACAACTAAGCATGGAGAACACGTAACAATAACTTGTTCATGGCACTTAACTTGCAACATATTGGTGTTAACATACTTAACTTGTATCATCCACGAACGATATTATTTATGTACATGCATATTCATTTAGCACACATTTTATTTCCTACAGTAGCAATAGTTTCATTTTTATCATTTGTGTTATGCAATTATACTTATTAGATTATGTGGCCCAATGCCATAGTTAGGTGCAACGTACTCAATGAAACTGTACTAGATCGGCTACCCAATGCAACCATTAGGGTAATAATCATAACAATACAATTGTACTAGATCCTACTGCATATAGTAGTTAAACACAAATATATAATAAAATATAGTTGTACTAGATTATGCTTCTCAAAGCAACATCTAGGCACAAATATAATAAAATACAACAACTCTTTTCTTTATGTTCTTATCTTAGAACAAGTACATGCAATTTATAGATTAGCTTAGTACAACAATTTTCAGATTTCCTAATTTGTAATGTCCCCATTTTGACCCCCTTTGTATTAAATCGTAAATGATGTAAATATTGTAATTTAATCATGGTGAGGAGCTCAAGGCCAAGGCCCCACCATTGATTTAGCATTTTATGTATCGGCAATTAAAAATAGATGCCTATGGTTCTTGTGCGAGATGGGCACAATGTAAGTAAGACATCATGTAAATACGAATTTTAATGAAAAATACCCACAACTGGCTATGCAATGCAACAAAGAGATGGGGCATGATTCTACAAGGAATAGGGAGGGAAATTATTCGAACCCTTGAGCCAATGGTGCTAATCCATGTGTCAATGGGGAAATCCATAAACCACCAACTACCCATTTTGTCTCATGCACCCAATCATTTAATTCTTCCAAAGATTGGTTGGGGCAGTTATTGTCTTGGGATTGGAGAAGTATGGCAGTCAGATTTTCGTGCATGGGCAAGCCATCAACCTGAAAATCGTATTTTTGGCTTGTTGGGCAAGAAAACCCCCACGAAATGCTACCTAAGGCAATTCCTCATCCATTACGTCCTTCCTCTCACGCAGTCTGAGCCCACTGGAAGTTATCCTCACATTTTTCACCATAACCCTGCGTTTTTCCATGCCCAGGAACTCGTTTTTGGATTGTGCAACAGCTGGGGAAGGAGGGACGTGAATTGGGACTGAGGGAGAGGTCATTTTTGCCCCTAGGGCATTTTTCTAGAATGGGTTTTGCTCTCCCAGTCAAATTTTCCAGTTTCCATACGTTTTGAGTCTACCCACGTTTTTCTGAAGCTTAGGAAACCCCATCTCATGCATCCCACTGTTGGAAACGTTTTTCCCATGCTCAGCAAGTGTAGTTTTGTTGTTATGAGCCTCCTTGTTTGATTTGAACCTGTAAGCAAGAAACTGGAATGGTAGTGGACAGAATGGGCTTGATAAACCTAGTGTAGGGAGTAACCTCTCAAGAAGATGAAGAGGGCTGGCTACTTTTCTATGCACACCCTGAGAGCACTAGAAAGGAAGGTATGGCTTGAGGGACTGGGTGGCAGTGAAGAGAATACTTCCTTGTGATTGGGTGTGTAGGCATTGTGAGTGCCAAGCTGAATAGATTTGGGAGGGGTACCCATAGCTCTGTGGTTGAGCTCACTAGCTTAGCAATTCTTCCCTTCCATGTCTTAGCAGCCTGATAAACCCAATTGCAGATTGGCTTGGCTCATCTTGGTGTATGCTTGGTTATGTGTGAGTCTGCTGTTCCCTAGTTCCTTGTAGAGATCATGCCCAGCTCGGAGGTGGCAGTTGTATCAAGAGGTTGATAAGCACAACTGGCCTATGGTTGGGTGGAACGTTGCAGTTGCATAGCCAGTTGCTTGGGACTGCCTTATTGAGATAAGTATCCTCTTGTGTTAAATTGGCAATTATTCTCTGATGAATATTATGAATGTATGTGGATGTGTTAAATGAATTTACTTCCGCTCTGTTTTTTAAAAGTTATGCATTCCATATGATCTTGTATAATTCTGCAAGGGTCTTTATTTAATGACTGTCACAAAAAACTTGAATGAATGTTAGATATCAAACGGGACGTGTTTAATTTCCGTTGAGCTTCTATAGCATGCACATATACATGTCATTGTAGCCATAAGTTTATTTAATGGATATGGGGTTAATTGCCCGGATTGAGCGTCAATGTCCTCTCTATCATGTTGGTATGGTAGGAGGGGGCATTACATAAGTACATTGTATGCATTTATAGATTTAGAAAGTTTCAAATTTCTTCAAGTAACTAATTAACATAGTGATAGATTATTCTAGGGCATGCCGAATTCTGTTAATTCCTAAGCCATAGATTTCATCAGTACATTACCATAAGCAAATTCCATCATTGGAAATAAGATGTAGGCTAAGTCAGCTGACCCGAGGACATGGGACACTGGAATACGAGTATCCAACACAAACACGGTGACCCTCAGAATTAGGACACAGAGAACACGTTATATATATATATATATATATATATATATATATATATATATATATATATATATATATATATATGGGTGGGTGCACAAAAGTTGCTCCCCAAAACCATTGCAATGGGGCTGCGCTAGTGGAAAAAAAAAGGACACGCACGTAGCTAAGGAAGTGGGCATGCGCCTCCATTTTTTATACTGAACCGTGGCACGTGCGTGCTACTAACACGTCTGTTCCCAAGGGAGGATGTGCACATGCTCTTGTTAAACCAAATAAAAGGGGGGGCAGACAACATTGTCTATTTCATTTCCAAACGGCCGAGAGACATCCACTTGACGCGTACGCGGACTAAGAGACCACCCAAATCACCCATTGCACTCAAGAAATTCATCAATCCATCAACCGAGTGATCATCCATTACATTGGATAGGTAAGATCTTTTTTTTGTCATTTTATTGATTTTTTTATTGTTGATTAAATTTTTAATAATTCTCAAATTAGTAAAATAATAGATTTTTTTTCAATTACAGAGTCTAAACCTATACAATGAATTAACAAAATGTTAACATGGATTTCAGTGGAGCACAAGAAAGCAAAAATCTTGGAACCAATAAAAACCCTCAACAAAATCAAAACACCCAACAAAATCAAAACCCCCAACAAAATCAAAACCCGCAACAAAATTTGGACCAAGATGACTTGAACCATTACCTAAAGGAAATGAGAGTGCACACCCAAAAATTAAGAAACACAGGGGAACCATCTCGAGTGTCCCTTGACACCTCAATTGAGAGCTCAATTGACTCCCTCATCCATGCACATTGTTGGTTGACTGACATGACCGAATATAGAGCTAGGATGTGGGTGTGTTATTCCACTGGCATTTCCAATGAGGAAATAAAAGCATTGAATATTATGAAAGCCCAATTATACATAATGTTCACCGATCCACAAACACAACAACCACCAGACATTAGAAATCCACGTGTCTACATGGATTGGTGTCATTTCCAACCATGGAGGGACAACTGGATGTAGAGGTGGTTCATGGTTTATGATAAACCTCGCTGCAATAATAGGGAGGTTCCACAATACTTCCTTCGACAATTGTGGGATGATTTTGTGCTCAGTTTGCATGTCAATTTTTTTGACATAACTGAGTTCCAAGGTGTTGGGCTTGGCTCTTCCCAAGATCGACCTACTTCCAGGAGGAACCCAGTGATAGGGCCACCAACTCTTAGGCATGATCCCAACCCCCCTTCCTAGCCACCTCAGTTACTCCACATACTTGATTAGATTGAGAGGGTGATGATGAGTGTTGCAAGTGGACTCCTTAGACACACCGCATTTGTAGCAGCGACTACAATGGAGAGACAGGTTGACCCTGCAAGATACTCAGGTGCAGGGCCTTCATGATAGAGTTAGGATAGACCAGTGACTGGTGGTATCCATGCTGGGACTTCTAGTTCAATGGGGACAGTGCCACATATTTGTCCCCATTGCAGGCACACTTGCCTTGACTCGATCGAGGGCTACTATATGGAGCAAGTTATAACTTTTTTTAACGAGTTTTCAATCATCACTTGAGAAATTGTAAAGTAATTTTAAAGTAGTTGTGTATGACTTAAACTATTAATTGAATGTATAGTTCTTTAGAATGGAGACGCCGACATGGGAGAACGTAGGATCTCCCAACCTAGATGCAACAATGGTAGATACAACTGAAATTGTAGCACTTCATAAGGAGGTATTTTCAGTACCTCACACAATATTCTTATTACTTACTTATTTCATTTCTATTATTTATTTATTTATATTTATGACATACACGATGATAGGTCCTACAATATTTTGATTTCCTAAAATATTACTTGTTTAATATGTTCATAACATGCACAAATTTTGGTGTCCACGAGTATGCACAAACTATGATGACCATCCATCTCCACTAGGGATTGGTAGGTCACCATACACATAGGTATAATGTGTAGTTAAAAGCACGCATTTAATTTGAATTGTTATGACTTACTATGGTTTAATTTTATTTTTGTCTACTAAAATATGATATTACAAATGTATATGTAGGTGCCACAGTTCCACCTCCCCACTTCAATCCCATTTTTCCACCCTCTCCCATGAGGCCCGCCCTCCCCCCTGCTTCCATCCATACACCTCCCTCCATCCACCCCCAGCCTTCCATCCAGCTTACCCCCTCCTTCCATACTCCCCCCTCCATCCATCCTACCCCCTCGATCCAACCTCCCCCATTCATCCACGCACCCATCTATCCATCCTTCCCCATTCGTCCACACCCCCTCTTCCATCCACCTTCCCCCCTTTGTCCAAAGCCCCCCTTGGATCCATACTCCTACCTCTATTCATGATATCCCTCCCATCAACTATCCCTCAACATCCCGCCTATCCCTTTTAGGACAATCCACTCTATCATATAGTCGGTAGGGGTTCATCGTCCACGACATCCTCCTCCACCTGATACCACCATGCCTTCTTCCACCCTACCTTCTTCAATTCCCACCACTATTGTAGCATCCGTCGATACATCTATAGTGGTTGCACATGTAGTTGTTGCAACTAGATCTCCTCCCCCCATGAATGCATTGGAGTAGGTTGTCCAGCCAACTGCTCCACCTGCTAGCCCTGAAGCCCAATCATCTCCATTGAATGAGTTGTTCATGGTGAGAATCAAGTTAATTTATGAAAATATTTTGATGCATTAACAAAAATTAATTTAAGAAATTACTTTTTTCAATTAAATGACTGCCATAAATGTTGTAAGGTGGCATTGTTGAGAGGGTCAATAGATCAAGGAGGAAACCTGCCTCACGTATCCTAGTCCCTTCAACAGTGAGTTCTTTAATATTTGAATTCTACATTCATTTTATAAATGTGGTAAATGTTACAAATGCTTGGAAATGATGATATCTTATATCATTTGTTTCAGATCCCAGAGAGACAGTCTACTCCTAGATGGAAGAAGGCCCGAGATTCCATTAGCTCCAAGAAGAGGAAGATCAATTTTGGAGATGCACCTGGGAGATTCGGGGGTGGGAACGATGCTTGACATACCATGTTATGCACATTAGCTATGATGTGACATTTTTGGGCACAAGTTTCCATGTACTTGGTATCTAGGGCACGAGTTGCAATGTATTTTGGATCTAGGGCATGAGTTGTTAGACTTTGTATAGGCCATGAGTTGCCATCGTGTGTACATTGGGAACCATGTTCCACTATTTTTGAGAAAATTTATATGCTTGGATGAGTTTTGTAGCTTTGATGTACATGGATTTTTAGTTATGTGATTTATATCCATGTTGTCTATATTTGTATCTTGTTGTTTCTTGTTGTCTCTTGTTTTTTGTAGTTTCCTAAGAAACAACATTACGATTTTAAAACAAATGGTTGAGTTTGACTGGCTTTTGATATGATTTCCTTCATAATGAAATAGATAAATTTTGATCTCTAGTGGCCTCATATAGTCATTGTTGGATGGTCAATTGAAAAAAATATTTTGTTTGAACTCTAACAAAACATATTCACTTGACCATGTTTGTAGCATTTGGAACCAATGTCATAGCTGTAAAAATAATTATTTCCACCGATGTTTAATATTTGATGATATACCAATCAATAAGGACTTGTCGATTGTACTTAGGTGTGCAAAACCTATCCTATCATCATTGTGGTAAAAGATATGAAAAATATCTCCCCATCCCCTTCACTTGGAATGTTTCCTTGTGAAGAGACCATCATCCATCTGCCACTGTCTTTTTCTTAGCATGGATGCTTTGTTAGGTTTAAGTGTGACCTTAGATTTAGAATTTGATGATATACCAATCAATAAGGACTTGTCGATTGTACTTAGGTGTGCAAAACCTATCCTATCATCATTGTGGTAAAAGATATGAAAAATATCTCCCCATCCCCTTCACTTGGAATGTTTCCTTGTGAAGGGACCATCATCCATCTGCCACTGTCTTTTTCTTAGCATGGATGCTTTGTTAGGTTTAAGTGTGACCTTAGATTTAGAATTGACATAATGAATATTATTTCAATTGTTTTGTACTACGAAAGGTATTTTGATCGTAAAATGTCATTCTAATAAGATCCAACTAGTTTGTATACATCACAATGCAAGGATGAAATATCGATGGTAAAACTCAACACCTTAAGTAGTTATTGGTGAAATTTTATGGGGCCCTTGATATGATGACTAGGGAGATACTTGACCTTTTCCTATACCTTATTATTTTGACAAGTTTTTCTAAAGAGTTGTCATTGTATATTGAATTGTTGTGTAAGTGATGAATGATAATGGCGATGTTCCCAAATACCAAAAGGTTCCTTATGTTTGTTGAAAAGGTGATCTTGATCTCTTGACAGAGAGCATTTAAGTCTATACTTTATTGTTTGAAGCATTCCCTAGACCCCATGATATTTTGATTTATTGAGTTCTCTATGGATCAATGAAGGAGCCCTCTTATGTACCTACTACCCCTAGTCATCCCCCTTGTGTACCTACCACCCCTAGACACCCCCCTTGTGTACCTACCACCCCTAGTCATTTACACATAAACACACACAAGTTGGATGCACATAATTATATTTACACACATATTAAATATCAGTACAGATACATATATATTTACACTACAAAAACCTACACACATAAAAATATTTATACATAAACATACAAAAAATACATGCACACAGATAGATATCTATGCACATATACAAAAATTGACATGTTAGAAAAAAATACACAGCACAAAGAAAACCATACAAATAATAGTATAAAATAACAAACAACACAATCTTTTCAAACACAATTACACACCTAAATATCACTTTCAAATATTTTGAATTTTAAATTATGCATTAGGCTCTAAAAGCACCTTCTAAAGACCAAGATTCATGAATTATGCCCTGAAGCATTACAAATGACCCATCAAATTGGTCATTGGTCCTAAGCCATAAATATATATTTCTAGCCTTGAGATGTTGGTCTCCCTTCTTGAATCATGTTTATGGATTTGAGGTCCACCCATAAAGCTCAAAACCTACTAATGGTGTCCATATTGGCATTCAAATATTTAAGCTATACTAGACCAATCTTATTTGGTTGGTTAAGGATTCACATTTTCCCTATCCTTGGAAACTTCCTTTAGAGTCATCAAGGTTTCATCGTTTGACCATGTTTAGTTCCATAAAACCCATACTGAGTGCTAAAATACTTATAGTTGCACCCATATAATTTATTTGAGGCTAAACATATCCTTTCCATTTGAGGCCTCTTTCATGGTTATGAAGCTATGTAATTAATACAGCTGTAAGGTCTAAGCCTCAAGTTTCCCTTCCCTTAGAAGCTTTATTTTTATTAAGGTTTGTAGTCCCCCTCCCAACCATGTGCAAGGCCCTAATATCCATAAATGGTTCTCAAAATATCCTAATGAAGCATGTATCAACACTTGGAATCCAAAGAACCCTAAGACATGTCCTATATGGTGGTTTGAAATGTCCTTTCTTGCTCTTGATCGCTAACTTTGTGCATTTAGGGAATAAATCCTAGGTTTCCTACATTCACAATGCAGCGATTCATGACTAGCATACGGGGCTAAAAAATTCCCAGTGGTTATTCTATTCCTCTTGTATTCCCGCATAGAGAAAAGAAGCACCTAGTAGATGCCAAGTGTTATGTTCCAAGACCTTTCCCATGGTCGTCAAGCCCTAGAAGCTTCTCTTAGTACCTATGGCCTACGTTTCATCCTTTGACCACTTCCATATCCTAAGAACCAATTTTCGTGTTCAAAACCTCCAAATAGTGTCCATATCCTCACGAATAAGCTAAATATTCACAGCCATATCTAGGCCCTCAACACCAACACTTGGTGTTCATAACCTCCTAACCATATTTGAATATGCTCACATGGAGGCCATATATCCCTCAATCCTATATGTGTTGTGATTTGACACATCATTCTTGGTCCTAAATGCATATAAGCATTGTTTAGGGCATAAGGAATATGTTTCCTCCATTGAACATGTTCATGGTCGCAAGACCCATACCTAATGTCCACAACCTGCTTATTGCATCGAGGTCAACAATCAAAGAAAAAGGATACCTTTTAGAGGTCAACTATTATTCTTTAAGGCATTATGCATGGCTCAGGATGCTTAGAATCAATTCTTACAACCTAAGGATCAAATTTTATACCTTAATCATGTCCAAAGAACTCGCATCCAAACTTAATGCTTAAAAAATCCTAATGGCTCACATTCCCTCCCCCCCTTAAACATAATTATAACCAAGGGAGTTAATGTGGTTGCAAGAATTTTACCTACCATAAAAACTACTTAATGCCATATATGTTGTCATAAGAATGTCTGCACCTTTGTAATGCATCTATCATGTTTATAATGCATACAAATTCTTCTTATTATAAAAAAATGGAAACCAACCTTTTCTTATGCAAACCAAAATTTACTTGTCTCTTATAGAATCACCTCTCAGAAACACTATGGCTCCAATACAAATTTTCTAATGTTTTTACAATTGGCTCTTCATGTTTTGTTGAGTTCTTATTGCATTTGGTCCTTCTAAAGATGGGTAATTGATGCAATCAAGCACAAAATTTTGATTGCGTCATTTTATACATAAACAATATGAACATATACAAATATCTACACATACATACACACATAAGACCATCCACATACACAATAAATAAACCCTAGCTTACATAAGGCCATAAGAATTTTACACAAGGGGGTCAATTCGAATCCGAAGGCTCCCAAGAGAGCGTGGCCATTGTGAACACATTCAAAATAGTCATATGCACGTGTGGGAGATGAAAGAATCCTCAAAGTGCTCACTCGCCAACACATCCACAATGGCAATATGCTCATTGGTTTGGGTTCCGTGCTGCCGGAGCAAATCCTCAAAGTGTCCTTGAATGGCCATGGGGTGCCTAGAAAAAATTCCCATAGCACCAAAATTGTGACTTCGGTCATGAATATGTTGATTCTGATGGATTCAAAATGCTAGGTTTCCACTAGGAGAACGTCCCCCACCATGCCTCAAATTCCCGAAAATGGTGTTATTGTGCCATCTCCGGAACTAGGGTTTTTCTTAGTGATGGCCATTCCAATTTTGTGCAAGGGGGTCAATTCGGATCCGAAGGCTCTTAGGAGAGCATGGCCATCATGAAAACATCCACAGTGGCCATATGCATGTGTGGGAGCTAAAAGAATCCAAGTCCACTCGCTGGTTTGGGTTTCGTTTCGACAGAGAAAATCCTTAAAGTGTCCCTGAATTGCCATGGAGTGCCTGGAAAAAATGCCTGTAGAAACAAAACCATGACTCTGGTCATGAATCCATCAATTTTGATGGATTCAAGATGTCAGGTTTCAGCTAGGGGACCTCCTCCACCATGCATTAAACACCTAGAAACAGTACTATTGTGCCATCTCTGGAACTAGGTTTTTGCTAAGTGAAGGCCATCCTAATTTTGTGCAAGGGAATCAATTCTGATCCGAAGGGTTTTGAGCATGCATGGCCATCATGAACACATCCATAGTGTCCATATGCATGTGTAAGAGCTTAAATAATTCAATTCCGCTTCTCAATTTGGGTTCCCTGTCCCTAGATCAAATCCTCAAAGTATCCCTGAATGGCCACGAGCTGACTGGAAAAAATGCCCATAGAACAAAAACCATGACTCCAGTCGCTAATCCATCGATTTAAATGGACTCGGGATGCTCATTTTCAGCTAAAAGAACCCCCCCACCATGCCTCAAATGCCTTAAAATGGTGCTATTGTGCCATCACCGGAACTAGGGTTTTGCTTAGTGAAGGCCATTCCAATTTTGCGCAAGGGGGTGATTTTTGATCTAAAGGCTCCCAGGAGAGCGTGGCCATTGTGACCAAATCCACAATGGCCATACGCACGTGTGGGAGATTAAATTGATCCCCTTCTACTCGTCAATTTGGGTTCCGTGCCCTTGGAACAAATCCTCAACATGTCCCTGAATGGCCACGGGTTGCCTGGTAAAAAGTCCCATAACACCAAAATCATGACTCCAGTCGTGAATACCTTGATTTCAATGAATTTGGGACATCGGGTTATAGCTAGGGGACCCACCCACTATGGTTCAGACACTTGGTAATGGTGTTATCATGCTATCTCCAGAACTAGGGTTTTGCTCAATGAAGGCCATGCAAATTTTGGGCAAGGGGGTCAATCATGATCTGAAGGCTCTCGGGTGTGCATGGTCATCATGAACACATCCATAGTGGCCATATGAACATGTGGGAGATGAAAGAATCTAGGTTCGCTAGTCGGTTTGGATTTCGTGCCCTTAGAGAAAATCCTTAAGGTGTCCCTGAATGGCCACGGGGTGCCTGGAAAAAATTCCCATAGCACCAAAACCGTGTCTTTGGTCATGAATCCATCGATTTCGATGGATTTGAGATTCTAGGTTTCATCTATACCCCCCCCCCACCATGCCTCAAACACCCAAAAATGATATAAAGCGAGCATGGACATCGTTCCATCTCCACAACTAGGGTTTTGCTCAATGAAGGCCATTCCAATTTTGTGCAAGGGGGTCAATTTGGATTCAAAGAATATAAAGTGAGCATGGACATCATGAACACATCCACAGTGGTCATATGAATGTTTGGGAGCTAAAATAATCCAATTTTGATCGTCGGTTTGGTTTTCGTACCCACAGAAAAAATCCTCAAAGTGTCCCTGAATGACCATGGGGTGCCTGGGAAAAATGCCCATTTCACCAAAATTGTGAATCCGTCGATTCCAATGGATGCAGGATTCTAGGTTTTAGCTAAGGGACCCCCTATCATGCCTCAAATGCCCAGAAACAATGTTATTATGCCATCTCCGGAGCTAGGGGTTTTCCTAGTGAAGGCCATTCCAATTTTGCACAACAGGGTCATTATTGATTTGAAGGATCTCGGGCGAGCGTGGCCATTGTGAACACATCAAAATGGCCATATGCACGTGTGAGAGTTGAAAGAATCCCCTTCCGCTCATCGGTTTGGGTTCCGTGCCCCCGAAGAAAATCCTCAAGGTGTCCTTGAATGGCCACATGGTACTTGGAAAAACTTAGCATAGCACCAAAACCATGACTCCAGTTGCAAATCTGCCGATTCTGGTGGATTCAAGATGCTAGGTTTTAGCTAGGGAAACCTTGCCACTGTGCCTCAAATTCTCGGAAACGGTGTTATTGTGCCATCTCTGAAACTAGGGTTTTGCTAAGTGAAGGCCATTTCAATTTTGCAGAAGAGGGTCAAGTCGGATTTGAAGGTTCCCGGGATAGCGTGGACATCATGAACACAACTGTAGTGGCCATATACACATGTGGGAGCTAGAAGAATCCAAGTATGCTTGCAAGTTTGGGTTCCGTTCCCACGGAGCAAATCCTCAAAGTGTCCTTGAATGGCCATGGAGTGCCTAGAAAAAATGAATGTCGATTCCGTGGATTCAGGATGCTAGGTTTGAGATATGGTACCCCCCGTGTTGACCAAATCATGACCTCACAGTCGACAGGGGTTCACTAGCTGTCGACACATACCGCAGTCTCCCTGGGCACCGACCCGGGAAGGTTTGAGCCCACCCAACAACACTCCCAGAGCAGATGAGGTCTCACCTGAGGTGTCCAAGAAGAGCAGACGGAACCATGTTTCCGCTGAGGGAGGAGGCGAGTTGCGGAAATATGATACCAACAGCAATTCTAAATATTCATCATGAATTTATAGCACATCACTTTAATTGCAACATTTAAGATTACAGTAAATAGATATCTATAACATTCACATCATAGCGACAGAAACGGGTAATTGCATTAAGACAAGACAATAACATCTGTATCGAGGGACATTACACACAGAATGCACCAAATCATCATTCTTATATTACTGTGGCAAACCAAAAGAAGTACATAAATCTCTGTGCAACTCCCCGCATTATCTTTCTGTCAATCTCCGCATAAAGCTCTATTTCTTATCTTCTATCCGTCCCCCTCTCTAACACTTACAATTCTCATATATTTATAGGCTTCCGCCAATTACAATACTTGTCGACTTTCCTAACCGACAGTTATGGACAATCGACTAACTGACTTGGTCTAATGACCCAAAAACCCGCATACCACGGTACAGTTGACTTGATATTACAAAATACGTGACCCAAAACCTGCCAACTGCGTTATACTTGACTCAATATTACAAAATACATGGTCCAAGTGACCCAACACCCACCAACTGCGGTATACTTTGGCACCAAATACTCATTTCGCGCCTTCATCCAACGTGTCACGGCGTCAGTAGTACCGCGATCTTTCTTCATCAAACCGCATGCCAACAGGCCCCCAACACAATCTTGTGGCTCGCCCTCGAGCCACGTCAACTGCATCTGTTCTTGGTGTCTGGATCACGCAATGTTGTCTCCTTCCTTCAGCTGTACAGATACTCGGCTACCAATTCTGTAATCCCTACACAAGAGTAGGCAACCCTCGACTCGCTGTGCGGTACGTCGTGAACTCATCTTCTGATCGCATGGAATAGTGCAGACTAAAAAAAAAAAGAGGATGAACAGTACCAAGGGGTGAGAACGGCGGATGACTCTAGCACATCTGTTTCATGCCAGCGCCCATCTTCTATTGAAGTCAGGGAGCTACCACCCCAACCAGCGTTCTGATAAAAATAACACAACTCTTCAAACAACTACTGCATACTGAATCATGCGAGACTTGCCAGGGGTCCATCTCACTGTCGATGCGTACTGCAGTCGCCCTAGTACCGACTCGGGCATACGTAGGGGAAGTGCATTGACAATATGAAGGTGCTCAGGGACACTTCTCGTGCGGGCTTGCAGGGACCCTGGGGTGCTGCCAGGGGAAACAAAGTCAAGCATTTCCACAGCCTCCTTGGAATTCCTCTCAACTCAACTCCCAAATTGATTAACCACTCTATGTCAGAACAACTTCTGTATGGTGAACTACCAACTTCCTCGGTTACTTATAACCGGACCTTCCTAGGTCACGACAGGGGGAATGATGCCCCAATACCTCTCATATGTGTGTATGAGCCGACTGACTGTCACAGTGGAGGTGGGAGACCATGCTACCAACAAAGATCCCACGTGCCACCACATGAACAACCCCACTGCTCGTCCTGGCCCAACGTGCCATGTGCAAAACATGTCGTCGTCATGTGTGAACCTAGCCGAATTGGTCAGGTGCAATCATGTGTAGAAATGGTGGCCAGTAATCACATCATGTCGTCGTACTCTCCAAAAACCATCATACAAAATCCGTCATCGAGCCTGAGTGCAATACTCTCATGAGTCTCTGACTATGCTAAATTGGCGGCACAAGCCGTCTACCACTTGCACATACGTTCTTCTGTTGGTGCGCCATTCGCCACCAAGCAACCTACAACAATCATCATCATTTTTATTTATTTTTTTATTTTTTTAACCAATGCGAATCAGACATCACACTCCTCCAAGCCCACGCAATAGGGCTTCAACCTATGACCATTTACCAGCTTGGGGAGCATCCCCCCATTCAATCACTGCAACTGAACCGCTCCTCCGGAAGTAATACTATTGATGCAGTAGGGACCCAGCCAATGCATCTGCATCTTGCCTGGATGTTTCATAAACTTGCTATCATATAATAACACTAAGTCGCCTTGTTGAAACTATTTATTTTTGATGTGGTGATCATGCCATGCCTTCTGGAGGTCCTTCTCCACCCCTTGGTGAAAGCCAGTGAGAAATCGATCCTCTTCTAGCTCTACCAATTGTGCGAGACGCTCGTCTAATGCGGCAACATCATCCATGCTCATAACAGCCGCAATTCGTAGACTTGGAACAATGTACTCCATAGGCATAATTGCGTCCTTCTCATATACCAGCTTGAAAGGTGTCTGACCAGTCAACGTTTTACATGTAATGCGATAGGCCCATAACACCGCTGGAACCTTCAAATCCTAGTCGTCATGGTTCGCATTACACACCTTTGTCAACACATGCTTCAATACCTTGTTAAACGCCTCCACCATTCCATTCTCCTGTGGGTGATAGGGTGTACTCTTCTTATGTTGTATCTGCAATTATTCCATTAATGTGCTAACAGTGCGATTAAGAAAATGGCTTCCTTGATCACTCAGTAATATCTTGGGGCAGTCGAACCAAGTGATAATGTGGTCAAACAAAAATTTAGCAGCTATTGCAGTGGAGCAGTCAACTACAGGTGCTGCCTCAGCCCACCGGGTCAAGTATTTTGTCGCTGTGATAATATACTGCACACCTGTGCATTTCCCTAGCGGATGGATCAGTCCTACAAATCCACAGCCCATTTTTCTAATGGTTCTAATGTTACTTGTGGTAGTAGTGGCATCTCATCATGTCTGGATGGCTTGCTAGTTCATTGATAAACATCACAAGATTGTGCATAGTCTATCGCATCATTATGTAATGTGGGCCACCAAAGCCCTGCACGCAGTACTTTTCGGGAAGTTGCTCGGCTACCATAATGTCCTCCTACTACTCCACCATGGGCCTCAGCCAATATATGCGCTTTCTCATGCAGCAAAACACATTTGCGTAATATATCATCAGCACCTAATTTATACAACTCTCCCGCGATCAGTTGAAAGTCAGCAGCCTTGATGACCAATTGCTTTTTCTGATTAGTGGTAAAGTCATCACGCGTGGTGTCAGTCACCAAAAACTGAAGGATGCCATCAAAATATTGATCAGTAGCGGAAACATGAAATAGCTGGCCATCGGGCAACCCATCGTCAATATTAGTTGGTTCCTCCCCTGTATCAATCTGTGACAAATGATCTGGTCCAGCATTCAACCACCCTGGTTTCATAACAACTTCAAAATCAAACTCCTGAAACAAAAGTAGCCATCGGCAGATCTTCCCCCCCAACACAGGCTTATTGACCAAGTATTTCAATGTAGAATGATTAGTAAACATTTTAAAATGGCCACCCAACAAATAATGGTTGAATTTCTGTAGCGCATAAACCATGGCCAAACCTTCACGTTCGGTGGTAGTTTAGTTGCGTTCTATAGAAGACAGCTTCCGACTGGAAAAACCAATGGGATGATCAATGTTGCCTTCTCCTGGTTGAGCCAATACAACCCCTAGTGCGACCGATGAAGCATCAACATGGACATGGAATTCCTTACTCCAGTACAGAAAGACCAAGATTTGGGTCGATGCCATCTTCGCTTTGAGCATTTCAAACTTTCCTGACATACCAGTTTCCACTGGAATGCTGCATTCTTCTTTAGCAATTTTTCCATAGGGGCAGTAATCGTAGCATACCCCCTAATGAACTTGCGATAATATCCCATGTGACCCAAGGTTGCGTGCAACTGCTTAACGATGGTTGATGGTTGCAACCCCAAAATAAGCACAATTTTGGTTGGATCAACCAACAGTCCCTGCTTACACACAATATGACCCAACAATATCCCAAACGGTGCACAGAAATTACATTTCTTCAAATTCAGCGATATCTGGTGCTGTCGGCATTGCTCAAGCATTAACCGTAGATTGGATAAATGATCGCGAATCAATCCATAAATGGTCCAATCATCCATATATACCTGTAGAAACTTCTGAATAAAATCTTTGAATGCGGAAACAATGACCTGGGATAATATCGCAGGTGCATTCTTCAAACCAAACAGCATGACTGTGTACTGAAAGTAGCCCCATTCAGTAACAAAAGTTGTTTTATGATGATCTTCCTTCTCAATGCGAATCTGATGGTATCCAGAGAATCCATCAGTGAAAGAGTACATCTCCTAGCCACCCACTCCTTCAAGTACTTCATCAATAAATGGGGTCAGAAAAGGGTCATGCAAGTAGGCATCATTCAACTTTCGCAAGTCAACACAAATGCGCACTTCGCCTGTTTTCTTGTCCTGCACCACCATAGGACTGATCCATTCTGACTCTTCTACAGGTTCAATAATACCAGCATCCAACATCCAATCAAGGTCCTCCTTGACCTTTTCTTTATGTCACGGATTTAGCCGATAAGGTCACTGTCAGACTGGCTTAGCATCTGGTTTCAATGGAATCTTCATCTCGCCTAAATCACCTAGGATGCCCTTCATTTCGAAAAACTTCGTAGGAAACACGTCTTGAAATTCATGCAGTAACTCGATAACCTTACTCATCATCTCATCAACCCAATAATCCCCAACATTAGCAAACTTGGGGTAGCTTCAGTGCCGATATTCGTCTTGCGAAGCTGTAGTGGTTGACTGAACGGATTACTGGTCGCAGCAAGTGGGACTACATCACGACTTCCTTCAGATTCAGGAATGTTGACATTCCGGGGATCATCATCATCCTCCGGGCCACCACTGATGTTGAAGCACTCCATGAGAGACTACATCTGACAGTGGATGTGTGGGTTTAAAGGGTAGGCCGCTGGAACAACCTGAAATATTACGTCATGGATGAGCTGCAAGGCATTATGGACATCAGGGTTGACATCCACAAAAGTCAACGTATGAGTGAAACAGATCATCAACTCTCCCCATGTTGTAATGTCTCGGCGCAACTCGGCTGTAGTGTACCATGAGCGTGGTATCTCATCCAAAGTATGGAAAAATGCATGGACCCACTCGCCTCTCGGTCACACTACCCATAATCGTTGACACTCCATCACACGATCATTGGGATCAGTACAACCATCATACTTGCTAGTGTGAGAAACTTCAGTATCGCCGAACCGAACCATCATCAACCGTCGACACTGTGACCAATCTCTAATGAATTTCTTATGTGTTGCACACTAGTGTGTTGAAGCAGTCTTTAATGCTTCCTCCAACTCCAGCAATTGCTGTGGTTCTGGGACGCGGTCTTCAAATTCTACTACAAAGGTGTTTAGGCCAGGAAACCCATCGTAGACAGGAAATGTGATCATTTCCGTCGCGACACGACAAAAGTATTGCGTAACTAAGCCACATTTCTAGACTGATACTTCATGCATTCGATTCTGCTAGTGTTCCAATGCATCATCAGAGTCAGAAGACGCAAAGCTCTCGCTGTGCCACTCCAACTCCCTGTAGGAGGTAAGATGAATATAATCTTCAGAAATGTTGAATGGATGGTCCCATCGAGCAGGATCATCATCTTTTACAGGCTCCACATAACGACGTCCTTCAACCGGATCCAAAGGGGCTATAACTCTAAAATCGGGATTCTCAAAGGTCATCATGCACTTCTTAAAGTTGATTATAGCTCCATTGTCGTTAGCCCATCTGATTCCCAAGAGTGTTGGATAAGAGCTTCCTCCCTCAACCACTTCAATAACATCAAAATCAACATATGTCTTTATGCCCTCAATATCAATCATGAGCCACGGAACTCGCCCAATTGCGGTTACCTTTGCATGATTAGCCAACTGGAGCTGCACAGGAGACTAGGTCAATGGGGGACTCCCCATCTTCTACCACTCCTGCTTGGTTAAGATGTTAACATCCGAACCAAGGTCAAGAATCACATAGTCAACATCATAGTCACCAATCTGAATATTCATTCGCATTTCCTTTCCAGTCTTCCATCACTGTAAGGAGTTTATTGCTGACTCCTGCTGTCCTTTTGGAAATTGCTGCAACCATCCCTCAATCACAACTAGGGTAGCCGGGTCTCGTGCTAATGATAGACAGCTTTCAAGGAACTTCTGCAATATCCTTGGTGGTGGGTGATCGGCATTTGATGTGGCATCAAAGACAGGCGACATATCGCAAACAATAGCCTTACCACGGTCTTTCTCTAAAGTGCGACATGCCTCCAGGAACATCTCCCGCTCCGCATCAATGTCAAAATTTACTGTCTTCTAGCCATCCAAGCGAATGAGTGGTCATAAACCATCTTCCCCAATCGTCTTACCTCCACGAGTGACAACAACCACCGAAGCATCTTGTGGTCACGGTTCTGCTGAAATAGTCACAATATTGGCACCCTGTGTCTAGTTCTACTGCATCTTCCCTGGTTGATTTACGTTAGGATTAGCGTTCGGTGGTGGTTGTGGGGGCTAGTTCTGCACTGGTTGCTGCACTGGGTTCTGTACCGGTTGATGTACTAGGTTCTATAGCTGTGGAGTGTTCCTAGGATGCCATCTTGCAATCAACTGTGGACAATTCTCGACTATATGATCATTACCGGAACAAAATGTACACTGATTCTGTAGCAGTGGGCAGTCGCACTGATAATGCCCCCATACCGCACAGTGGTAATATTGAACAGGTCCACGACCACCTTGGCCTCCTCCTCCCCAACCAAATCTGCCATTGCGTCTGCCCCTGTATCCTCCCCAGTAGCCGCCCTACTACTGGTATTGTTGCTGCTAGAATCCCTGGTCTTTATGGCGCATACTGCAGTTGCTGTACATATTGCGGCCATGGGGGAGTCATCTGTATCAGAGCGTATTGCATTATGAACTGCTGCGGTTGCTGTTTCGGTGGTGCAAACTGCATCTGCAGTTGCGGTAGCAGCTGGGCTACCTGCGGTTGTAGTTGTGGTTGTTGCACAATGCACTGATCGTCCTTGACATAGAATGCATCGCACATCCTCTCCTGTAGCAACCCATATGCATGACAATCCTTGTCATCATGACCCACCGACTTGTAGAATGTGCAAGAAAGATTTCATGGGGTTGTCACCATTTTCTGCATATACGGGAAACTATCATGACTATTCCCAAATACCAAACAAACATGACACCACGGCATACTGCCGCCATTCAACGGGTTTGGTGCACCTGACACCAAATAATTATGGAAATCCAGACAATTATCCTTCGTATTCCCTTCTCTTTAGCATCACGTACACCATACTTCATCATGTTGTTCCTTGTTTTTCTTCAAATCTTGCAACTGTATAGTCAGGTTAGCGAGCTGTGTCTGTATCTGCGACATCCCAGCTGCATTATCTCCAATCTATGATGCCTCCAATCACATTGCAATCTCTAGAGATTCACTAGGCATCGATATTTTTTGCTACATCAGTGGCAGCCGAATGTGGGGTAGCAGTGCCACAATGAACCATTCTTTATGTTGGACAACGCTCATATCGAAACTAACCTTTTCCATCAGTGTCTTGAATCGCTGGTCGAAATCCCATGCTGTCTCATTGGGATACTACTTAATTTCCTTCAATTCAATAATATATTGAGCCTCCGACTTAGGCCGTCTAAATTCAGCAATCATCCCATCCCGAATCTCATCCAGTGACTTCTCTGGGGCCCCCGTAGGGAGTAAAACAAACTTCATGAACCAATCTAATGCACGACCTCGGAGAGTCGTGGCTAACTGTCCTTTCTTAGCATTGTCATCAGTGATCTATTTCACAGTCCAGACCGCTTCACACAAAAACCAATACTGTTCTAGGTTGTCTGTTGCACTTCCATGGAAGAACGGTAACTTAGCATCATCGCCCGCCATTTTGGGCTTCCTTCCTCCTGTCACTATGCTACTACTACCAATTAACTTCTGCAGTGTCGATGAACTCAGCAGCGTTGAGGTAGTGTTTCTTGCTGGCTCATAGTTAATGAGCAGAGGTGTGGGTACATTGGTACTGGGTTTTGGTCTTGCCTCTATCCTGGGTGTAGCCTGGTCATCCCTATCATGACTATGAGGTCACTTCGTCCCGTGTGGTTTTCCTTCACGGTTTTGTGGTTCGATTGCAGCAGGACCTTCTCCCATCCTCTGCCTCTTCTCCTGTGGAAACCTCGCTCCTCCTCTCATAAGACCACTTTCCTCATTTGCTTCACTCACAGTCTCCTCATGGTCTGCACCCATCTACCCCTTTACCGTTCCATGTACCGTTCCCCAGCAGTCGCAGTACCCACGGCCTCTACCCACTAGGCTGTCTATTGATCAAGGTACATCTTTAATATACCCTTTTCACATATTAGCATCTTAATCGACAGTTGGAGCAATAGCAAAAACCTTCTCCTCGGTCCTTGGAAGAAGTATCTTTCGGCTTCGCTATAGGATTTCTTCGTATCAACTGCAAATTCAATGATATATCCTTCCAAGATGCTATCAAGCCAAACTTCGACAGCCTGCAATGCCTTATTATCAACTTCCTACAATTCCTGAATCAATTCCGGGGTCCAAGTCGTCGGCTCACCACCTTGGAAGTTCCTCTTCTGGAAGGTCAACTTTGACAACCATTCATACAAAATGACAAGGAATTCGCAAAAAAAACCATTCATGTCAACCGTCGTGAATATATCTTACCACCTAGTGATCTACCGTCAGTCGCGTATTCCGACTTTCTTCTTCAGCAAACTTTTTCAACTTCTAATTGAACCATTTTTGTATCTCCGACTTCGTCTGGTGCCACAACATGACCTCCTTCTACTCTGCACACGGTCCCGATAGCGAAACCATTTTTTGACCAAATCGCGACCTCACAGTCGACAGGCGTTCACCAGCTGTCGACACATACCACAGTCTCCCTGGGCAATGGCCCGGGCAGGTTTGAGCCCACCTAGAAACACCCATAGAGCAGATGAGGTTTCACCCGAGGCGTGCAGGAAGAGCAGAGGCAACCATGTTTTCGTCGAGGGAGGAGGCGAGTTGTGGCAGTATGACAGCAACAACAATTCTAAATATTCATCATGAAGTTATAACAAATCACTTTAATCACAACATTTAACATTACAGTAAACAGATATCTATAACATTCACATCATAGCAACAGAAATGGATAATTGCATTAAGACAAGACAATAACATCAGTATCGAGCGACATTACACACAGATTGCACCAAATCATCATCCTTATATTACTATGGTAAACCAAAAGCAGTACATAAATATCTGCGCAACTCCCCACATTATCTTTCTGTTAATCTCCGCATAAATCTCTATTTCTTATCTTCTATCCATCCCCCTCTCTAACACTTACAATTCTCATCTATTTATAGGCTTCCGCCAATTACAATACTTGTCCACTTTCCTAACCGACACTTATGGACAATCGACTAACTGACTTGGTCTAATGACCCAAAAACTGCATACCGCAGTACAATTAACTCGATATTACAAAATACATGACCCAAAACCCACCAACTGCAATATACTTGACTCAATATTACAAAATACATGGTCCAAGTGACCCAACACCCGCAAGCTGCAGTATACTTTGGCACCAAATACTCCTTTCGCGCCTTCATCCAACATGTCACGGCGTTAGCAGTACCGCGATCTTTCCTCGTCAAACCACCTGCCAACACTCCCCCCACCCTGACTCAATCTCCCGAAAATGGTGCTATTGTGCCATATCTGGAACTAGGGTTTTGCTCAGTTTAGGCCATGTCCATTTTTCGAAAGGGGGTCATTTCTAATCTGGAGGATCCCAAGCATGCGTGGCCATCATGAACACATCCACAGTGGTGGTATGCATGTGTGGGATCTTAATGTATCCAAGTTGTCTCGTTGGTTTGGGTTCCATGCCCCTAGATCAAATTCTCAAAGTATTCTTGAATGCCCACATGGTGCTTGGAAAAAATTCCCATAACATGAAAATCGTGACTCCGGTCGCAAATCTGTTGATTCTGATGCATTCGAGATGTTGGGTTTCAGCTAGGGGCCATCCCCGCCATGCCACAAATGATCGGAAACAATGTTATTGTTCCATATCTAGAACTATGGTTTTGTTGAGTGAAGGCCATTCCAATTTTGTGTAAGGGGGTCATTATTGATCCGAAGGATCTCGAGAGAGCATGGCCATCACGAACACATCCAAAATAGACAAATGCATGTGTGGGAGCTAAAGAATCCCCTTCTTCTCACCGATTTGGGTTTCGTGCCCCCAGAGAAAATCCTCAAAGTGTCCCTGAATGGCCATGGGGTGCCTAGAAAAAATTCCCAAAGCACCAAAACCATGACTCTGATCGTGAATTCGTCGATTCTTATCGATTTAGGACGTCACGTTTCAGCTAGGGGACCCCTCCATCGTGCCTCAAATGCCCGGAAACGGTGCTATTGTGCCATCTCCTAAACTAGGGTTTTGATCAGTTAAGGCCATTCCAATTTTGCGCAAGGGGGTCAATTCAGATGTGAAGGATCCCGGGAGAGCGTGGGCATTGTGAACACATCCACAATAGACATATGCACATGTGGGAGTTGAAAGAATCCAAGTCTGCTCGTTAGTTTGAGTTCCATGCCGACAAATAAAATGTTCAATTTTTCTCTAAATGGCCAGGGGTGCCTGGAAAAAATACCCATAGCACCAAAATCATGACTCCGGTCGCGAATCCATCTATTCCAATGGATTCGGGACACTTGGTTCTAGCTGTGCCCCCCCCCCCACCATGACTCAATCGCCTAGAAATGGTTCTATTGTGACATCTCTGAAACTAGGGTTTTGCTTAGTGAAGGCCATGCAAATTTTGCGGAAGGGGGTCATTTCTAATCCAAAGGCTCCTAGGCATGCTTGACCATCGTGAACACATCCACAGTGGCCATATGCACATGTTGGAGCTAAAAGAATCCAAGTCCACTTCTCAATTTGGGTTCCCTTCCCTCGGATCAAATCCTCAAAGTGTCCTTGAATGACCACAAGGTGCCTGGAAAAAATGCCCATAGCACCAAAACCATGACTCCGGTCACTAACCCGTCAATTTTGATGGATTCACGACACCAATTTTCAGCTAGGGGACACCCCCCACCATGCCTCAAATGCCTGAAAACAGTTCTATTGTGTCATCTCCGGAACTAGGGTTTTTCCTAGTGAACGCCATTCCAATTTTGTGCAAGGGTGTGATTTTTTATCTGAAGGCCCCCGAGAGAGCGTGTACATTGTGACCACATCCACAATGGCCATATGCACATGTGGGAGCTGAAATAATCCCCTTCTACTCATCGGTTTGGGTTTCGTGCCCCTGGAGCAAATCCTCAAAGTGCCCCTAAATGGCCATGGGGTGCCTGGTAAAAAATCCCATAGCACCAAAACCATGATTCTAGTCGCGAAGACCTTGATTTCAATGAATTTGGGACATCGGGTTCTAGCTAGCCCCCCTCGCACTATGGTTCAAATGCTTCGAAATGGTGTTATCATGCCATCTCTAGAACTAGGGTTTTGCTCAGTGAAGGCCATGCCAATTTTGCGCAAGGGGGTCAATTCTGATCTGAAGACTCCTGGGTATGCGTGGTCGTCGTGAACACATCCATAGTGGCCATATGCACATGTGGGAGATGAAAGAATCCAAGTTCGCTCACCATTTTGGGTTTGGTGCCCCCGGAGCAAATCCTTAAAGTGTCCCTGAATGGCCACGATGTTGCTGGAAAAAATTCCCAAAGAACCAAAACCGTAACTCCGATCATGAATCCATTGATTCCGATGGATTCAAAATGCCAGGTTTTAGCTATGCCCCCCCCCCACTGTGCCTCAAACACCCAAAAATGATGCGATTGTTCCATCTCCAGAACTAGGTTTTTGCTCAGTGAAGGCCATTCCAATTTTTCGCAAGGGGGTCAATTTGGATCCAAAGGATCTCAAGCAAGCGTGGACATCATGAACACATCCACAGTGGTCATATGAACATGTTGGAGCTGAAATAATCCATTTCTACTCGTCGGTTTGGTTTCCGTGCCCCTTAAGCGAATCCTCAAAGTGTCCTTGAATGACCATGGGGTGCTTGGGAAAAATGCCCATTTCACCAAAATCATGAATCCGTCGATTCCAATGGATCAAGGATCCTGGGTTTCAGCTAAGGGACCCCCACCATGCCTCAAATGCCCAGAAACAATGCTATTGTGCCATCCCAAGGACTAGGGTTTTTCTTAGTGAAGGCCATTCCAATTTTGCACAAGGAGGTCATTGCTTATTTGAAGGATCTCGAGCGATCGTGGCCATTGTGAATACTTCCAAAATGGCCATATGCACATGTGAGAGCTGAAAGAATCCCTTTCCGCTCATCGGTTTGGGTTCTATGCCCTCGAAGAAAATCCTCAAGGTGTCCCTGAATGGCCACATGGTACTTGGAAAAAATTCCCATAGCACCAAAATTGTGATTCCGGTCCCAAATCCGTCGATTCCGGTGGATTCAAGATGCTAGGTTTTAGCTAAGGGAACCTTGCTACTGTGCCTCAAATGCCCAAAAAAGGTGTTATTGTGCCATCTCTGAAACTAGGGTTTTACTGAGTGAAGGCCATTCCAATTTTGCACAACGGGGTCAAGTTGGATCCGAAGGCTCCCGGGCTAGAATGGACATCATGAACACATCGACAGTGGCCATATGCACATGTGGGAGCTAGAAGAATCTAAGTCCGCTTGCAAGTTTGGGTTCCGTTCCCATGGAGCAAATCCTCAAAGTATCACTAAATGGACATGGAGTGCCTGGAAAAAATGCCCATAGCACCAAAACCGTGAAGCTAGTCATGAATCCGTCGATTCTGATGGATTCAAGACGCTGGGTTTGAGATATGGTACCCCCCCCCCACCATGACTCAATCTACCAAAAATGGTGCTATTGTGCCATCTCTGGAACTAAGGTTTTGCTCAGTAAAGGCGATGCCAATTTTGCGAAAGGGGATCATTTCTAATCTCAAGGATCCCTGGCATGTGTGGCCATCATTGACACATCCACAGTGGCCATATGAATGTGTGTGATCTGAAAGTATCCAAGTTCGCTCGTCAGTTTGGGTTCCATGCCCCCAGATAAAATCCTCAAAATGTCCCTAAATGCCCATATGGTACTTGTAAAAACTTCCCATAGCATGAAAACCGTGACTCCAGTTGCAAATCTATTGATTCTGATGCATTCGATATGTTGGGTTTTAGCTAGGGGCCATCCCCACCATGCCACAAATGCTTGGAAACAGTGTTATTGTTTCATCTCTGGAACTATGGTTTTGTTGAGTGAAGGCCATTCCAATTTTGCGCAAGGGGGTCATTATTGATCCAAAGGATCCCAGGAGAGCATGGCCATCATGCACACATCCAAAATAGCCAAATGCATGTGTGGGAGATAAATAATCCCCTTCCTCTCACGGATTTGGGTTTCGTGCCCCCAGAGGAATTCCTCAAAGTGTCCCAAAATGGCCATGGGGTGCCTGGAAAAAATGTCCATAGCACCAAAACCATGACTCTGGTCGTGAATTCATCGATTCTTATGGATTTAGGACACCGTGTTTCGGCTAGGGGACACCTCCATCATGCCTCAAATGCCCGGAAACGGTGCTATTGCACCATCTCCTGAACTAGGGTTTTGATTAGTGAAGGCCATTCCAATTTTGCGCAAGGGGGTCAATTTAGATCTAAAGGCTCCCAGGAGAACGTGGCCATTGTGAACACATCCACAATGGGCATATGGACATGTGGTAATTGAAAGAATCCAAGTCCGCTCGTCAGCTTGAGTTCCATGCCCATAGAGGAAATGCCCAATGTTTCTCTAAATGGCCATGGGGTGCTTGGAAAAAATACCCATAGCACCAAAACCATGACTCCAGTCGTGAACCCATCGATTCCAATGGATTTGGGACACCTGGTTCTAGCTGTGGGACCCCCCCCACCATGACTCGATCGCCTAGAAACGGTTCTATTTTGACATCTCCAGAACTAGGGTTTTGTTAAGTGAAGGCCATGCCAATTTTGTGCAAGAGGGTCATTTCTGATCCAGAGGATCCTAGGCATGCTTGACCATCATCAACACATCCACAGTTGCCATATGCACATGTGGGAGCTAAAAGGATCCAAGTTCGCTTGCCAGTTTGGGTTTCGTGCCCCTGGAGCAAATCCTCAAAGTGTCCCTAAATGGCCACGGGGTGCCTGGAAAAAATTCCGATAGCACCAAAACCATGACTCTGATCGTGAATCCATCGATTCCGATGGATTTGAGACACTGGGTTTCATCTAGGGGACCTACCCCACTGTGCCTCAAATGCCCAGATACGGTGTTACTATGCCATCTCTAGAACTAGGGTTCTCCTCAACAAAGGCCATTCCAATTTTGCGCAAGGGGGTCAATTCGGATCCCAAGGATTGCGGGAGACCGTGGGCATCATGAACACATCCACGGTGTCCATATGTAGGCGTGGTAGCTAAAACAATCTAGGTCCACTCGCCGGTTTGGGTTCCGTGCCCATGGAGAAAATCCCCAAAGTGTCCCTGAATGGCCACAAGGTGCCTGAAAAAAATACCTATAGTACCAAAACTATAACTCTGGTTGTGAATCTATCAATTCTGATGGATTCAAGACTTCAAGTTCTAGCTTTGGGATGCCCCTCATGACTCAATCACATGGAAACAGTGCTATTGTGCCATCT
Organism: Larix kaempferi; assembly: GCA_027924585.1. Taxonomy (NCBI): domain Eukaryota; kingdom Viridiplantae; phylum Streptophyta; class Pinopsida; order Pinales; family Pinaceae; genus Larix; species Larix kaempferi. The sequence goes on from BSBM01001138.1 coordinate 4,153,585, forward strand.
CTGGAACTAGGGTTTTCCTCAGTGAAGCCCATGCCAATTTTTTTGCAAGGGGGTCAATTCTTATCTAAATGATCTCGGGCATGCATGGCCATCATGAACACATCCACAGTGTCCATATGCGCGTGTGGGAGTTGACGGAACCCCATTTCACTCGGCAATTCAAGTTTCGTGCCTTTGGAGCAAATCCTCAAAGCGTTCCTAGATGGCCACGGGGTGCCTGGAAAAAATTCCCATAGCACCAAAACCATGACTCTGATCATGAAGGCATCGATTTTGATATATTTGGGACACCGGGTTCTAGCTGTGGGACCCCCCCCCATCGTGCCTCAAATGTCGAGAAATGGTGCTATTGTGCCATATTTGGAAATAGGGTTTTTCTTAGTGAAGGCCATGCCAATTTTGCGCAAGGGGGTCATTCCTAATTCGAAGGATCCCAGGAATGCATGGAGATCGTGAACACATCTACAATGACCATATTCACATGGGGGAGTGGATGGAACCCTGTTTCGCTCACCGATTCAAGTTCTATTCCCCTATAGCAAATCCGCAAAGCGTCCCTGAATGGCCACGGGGTGCCTAGCAAAAATGTCCATAGAACTAAAACTGTGAATTTGATTGTAAAGTAGTCGATTCCCATGGATTCAGGACACTGGTTTCTAGCTATTGGACCCCCGCATTGTGACTTAGTCTCCCGAAATGGTGCTAATGTGCCATCTCTGGAACTAGGGTTTTTCTCAGTGAAGGCCATGCCAATTTTGCGCAAGAGGGTGATTTCTAATCTAAAGGCTCTTGGGCATACATGGCCATCACGAACACATCCATAGTCGTAATATGCATGTGTGGGAATTGATGAAACCCCTTTTCACTCACTAATTCGAGTTCTATGCCCTCAAAGCAAATCCTCAAAGCATCCGTGAATGGCCATGGGGTGCTTGGCAAAAATTCCCATAGAACCAAAACTGTGACTCTGATTGTGAAGCCATCGATTCCAATGGATCCAGAATGCCGGCTTCTAGTTGTGGGACCCCCTCGACTATGACTCATTTTCCTGGAAATGATGCTATTGTATTCAAGATTAGGTCTCCAGGTTTCTAGGTCCACATTAGGCTTTCCAGGGCTAGATTTTGTTTTTGTGGTTTCTAGAGCTAGATCAGGGTCTATAAGCTAGATTAGGTTGTGGTTTCTAGGGCTAATCAGGGTCTATAACCTAGATTAGGTTCTATAAGGAAATATTAGGTCTCTGGGGTTAGGTTACGTCTCTAGGGATAGATAAGTATTCTAGATTAGGTCTCCAGGGTTCTAGGTCCACATTAAGCTTTTCGTGGATAGATTTGTTTTTGTCTGGTTTCTAGGGCTAGATCAGGGTATATAAGATAGATTAGGTTCTATATGGCTAGATTAGGTCTCTGAGGCTAGGTTATGTCTCTAGGGATAGATAAGTATTCTAGATTAGGTCTCCACAGTTCTAGGTGCACATTAGGATTTCAAGGGCTAGATATGTTTTTGTCTAGTTTCTAGGGCTAGATCCGGGTCTATAAGCTATAATAGGTTCTATATGGCTAGATTAGGTCTACGGGGATAGGTTATGTCTCTAGGGATATATAAGTATTCTAGATTAGGTCTCCATGGTTCTAGGTCCACATTAGGCTTTATAGCGCTAGATTTGTTTTTGTTTGGTTTCTAGGGTTAGATCAAGGCCTATAAGCTAGATTAGGTTATATATGGCTAGATTAGGTCTCTGAGGCTAGGTTACGTCTCTAGGGCTAGATAAGTATTCTAGATTAGGTCTCAAGGGTTCTAGGTCCACATTAGGCTTTCCAGGGCTAGATTTCTTTTTGTTTGGCTTCTAGGGATAAATCAAGGTCTATAAGCTAGATTAGGTTCTATATGGATAGATTAGGTCTTCGGTGCTAGGTTACATCTCTAGGGCTAGATAAGTATTCTAGATTAGGTCTCTAGGGTTCTAGTCCCACATTAGGATTCCTAGGGATAGATTTGTTTTTCTCTTATTTCTAGGGCTAGATCAAACTCTATAAGCTATATTAGGTTTGATATGTCTAGATTAGGTCTCTAGGGTTGGATTAGGTCTCTAGGGATAGATAAGGATTCTAGATCAGGTCTCTAGGGTTCTAGGTCCACATTAGTATTTCTAGGTCTAGATTTTTTTTTGTCTGGTTTCTAGGGCTAGATCAAGGTCTTTAAGATATATTAGGTTCTATTTCTATTTTTTAGAAGGAACATGTAGATCTAGATTCCAATCCGTATAGTGTGATTCTGAGATATCTCAGTTTTTAAGTATTTTCTCTTGTGGCCAGAGAGAATGTCAACATTATTGATCTAGTGGATTAGGATCATTTAGGGGTGATTGTACCACCCAAGATATTTATATCATTTTTTTCTTCCATCCATGAGACTTCCAATTGTATAGTGGAGGACAACTTTGATGATGAGATCGACTTCATCCATACACATTCTACTTATTCACTAGAGAGGCGTGATTCCTTAATGGAGGACGTTGTTCAGGGTGATTCAAGAGTCATAGATAATGTGAGTATTACAAAGTATAGAGCCATGGATTATCCGTTGAATGGTTTGATATATATTTCATCATAAGAGATGGTCTGTGATTGATATGCACGCTAGTGATAGCTTTCTGAATGGATGTCAGATGCCATATTGTCATTGTCTTATCATTATTCCCTTAAGAAATTAAGATCTCTAGCCTCGATGGTCGACACCTTGCATGATGGCCACATGAATATTCACTTGGTGGGAGAACACCCTACAAGATACGTGGAGAAATGTGTATTGCAAAGGAGGGACACAATCCCTAGATAACATATGTTGCCATGGTTTCATTTTTGGAGGATTGGATATTGATTGATGGTCTTTCCTTACATATGTACATATATACTCTACAAGTGGAGCACCGCTAGTGCGTGGATCACTTATGTTTATTCCTTGGAGTGCTCTCTTCCATTATATATATGCTATATAATATGGGTTTTAAAATCTTGTTTATGCATGTTAAGTTTCCCTAAATGGATGGTAAATTGAATTGGAGTGATTGGTGTAAAACATATAATGGTGTAAAACATCAATGTATTGTAATATAACTTAAACATCAAATAAATGATATAAGATAACTTGATCTACATAACATGAAATAAAATATCTAGCATAACAAGAAATAAACTATATAACATGAATAAAATTATACATGTATGAATAAACAATCACATGACTATACTATGTACCTTAATCAATTAGGCCTTATGGATCCTCTTTGTTTTTTATTGTCTCAAACAACCTCTCGTGCTCTGCATGAGGTAGTAAGTAGCATAACTTGTTTGATGACTTCATTGACATTGTTTGTAGTTGGATGTTTGTACCAATGATCAAGTGCATAAAGCGATACACCTATGAACCTAATTTATAACCCACGTATGTGTAGCCATTGCTCTTTGGTGCCTTTCTATCTATTGTAATATATTCTCCCTCAACAACCATCAAGCCAGTTAGAAAGGTAATGCCTTCACTATCAGTTAATAATGCGAGGAGAGTTTCTTCCCCTAGATGCATCATGCCAACTGATAATTGTTAAGTTTAAACCAAATATACTAGCAAGATCACCGAAAGAAACATAATCACAAGATATACACAGAAATTACCCTGGGAAACCCTCATGGGGTAGAAAACCTAGCAAAGCTTTCCTCAATAAGATGATCAACCAAAATACAAGATGTGATCCAATACTTGTCCTTCTTCTCTACCTTACATGTAGATCTCCCAGACACAAGTGCGCCACTTTCTGAGTTGTGGAGGTGTGTCAAATGAGGAGCTCTCCTCCTCTATTTATATTACTTCCCGACTGGCCAAAATCCCTAATGGGGCGACCAATCCTAGAGAAGTCTAATAACCCCTAAAATATAAACTCAGGGCCGACCCTCACATGGTGGGTATAATAACCCTAGTTACCACAAACCATCGGAGGAATAAACATCTCCGGATACATAATAGAGTCACCTCGGAGGGACAAAACATCTCCAAAATAATAATGTACAAATATAATATTCTTAGAAGTTACAATATTCAACACTCCCCCTTAACGAGAAGGATATTATAACAACATTTGCAGGAGCAAGGAGTCATCGACTACATCACACATGATACATCAATACATCAATAAGACATGTATCCTCATCAATACATCAATAAGACATGTATCATCACCGATACATCAATAAAACATGTATCCTCATCAATACATCAATAAGACATGTATCCTCACTGATACATCAATAAGACATGTATCCTCATCAATACATCAATAAAACATGTATCCTCATCAATACATCAATAAGACATGTATCCTCACCGATACATCAATAAAACATGTATCCTCATCAATACATCAATAAAGCATGTAAAGTAAAAGTAAGTAAGAGAAAATAAGTATTCTAAGTATAAGAGTCCTAAGTCTAAGTATCTAAAACAAGTATCCACATCATCGACCTTGCTGTCGATGAGGCAATCTCATCATTAGTGACTACACTACTCCCCCTTTCGAGGAGGGTCCTCTTGAACCACACCAAGTTTGTCTCCGAAGTATTCAAATTTCACTCGAGACAAAGGTTTGGTCAAAATATCAGCAATTTGATCCTCAGTGCTCACATACTCAAGCTTAATAGGTCCTCTCTGCACCATATCTCATATATAAAAGTATTGGATCTCTATGTGTTTTGGACTTATTGTGAAATACAGGATTTTCTGTCATCTTGATACAACTTTGATTGTCACACATAATCACAATGGGATCCAATTCTAAGTCAAATACTCTAGATAGTAGTTTCCGAAGCCATACTGCTTCATAGCTAGCAGAGAAGGCAGCTATATATTCTGCTTTAGTAGTACTCAGAGCCACACTAGATTGTTTCTTGCTGAACCAAGAGATCATGGCAGATCCAAGTCCATAACATCCACCTGATGTACTCTTCCTGTCTGAAACACTTCCTGCCCAATCGAAATCTGAGTAACCATGTAATCTAAGTTCATGATTTCCAAGGTAGTAAATACCAAAATCTAATGTACCTTTTAGATACCTCATTACATGCTTTGCAGCTATTAGGTGAACCTTCTTGGTTCTACTAGATATTGACTCAGGGTATTTACAGCAAAGCATATATATGGTCTGGTATTTGTCAAATACATCAATGACCCAATGATTTGTCTATATAGAGTTACATCCACTAATTCTGATGAGTCATCAACTAATAATTTCAAGTTGGAGTCCATGGGAGTAGCCATGGCCTTACACTCCAACATATCAAATCTTTTCAGAATCTCCACAGCATACTTACCTTGATTTAAAAAGATTCCTTTTGGTTCTTGCTATACTTCTAGACCTAAGAAGTAGTGCATTAATCGTAGATCCTTCATTTCAAATTCTGAAGAAAGCTTCTTCTTACATTCGATAATTTGGTTCTCATTTCCTGTTAGAAATAGATCATCTACATACAATAGTAATATAACAGGTTCATCATCCATAATTTTGAGATAAAGATTTGGATCAGCTTTACTCTTGGTAAAGCCCATACTTGTTAAGAAACTATCAATCCTTCCGTACCAAGCTCTGGGAGGTTGCTTCAATCCATACAAAGCCTTTTTCATCTTGCATACATGAGTTCTTCTATCTTTAACCTCAAATCCTTGTGGTTGTTCTATGTACACTTCTTCTTCAATGACACCATTCAGGAAGGTTGTTTTAACATCCAACTAGTGTAATTTCCACTTCATCATAGATGCAAGTGCCATGATAGTTCTAATTGATGTGTACCTAGCAACTGGTGCAAATGTTTCTTCATAGTCTATTCGCTCCTTTTGAGAGAAACCTCTAGCTACAAATCTTGCCTTATATTTTTCAATGCTACCATCTGCAGCATGTTTTATCTTGAATATCCATTTGGAAGAAACCACACTTTTATTCTTTGGTTTGGGAACTATATCCCAAACATCATTTTTCATTATTGACTGGTACTCTTCTGTCATAGCTTCTACCCACTCTTTTTCTTGAGCTGCCTCCTCATAGCTGGTGGGTTGATGATCCACAAGATCACACATTAAGGCCACATAGTTGGATACTAACTTGGGTTTCTTCCTTTCTCTAGTGGAACCTTCAGGAGCTCCTTTTTTTTTAGCTCCTTGAATAATGTCTCTAGCCCATGCTGGTCTTCTTTTTCCAGATAGATTTGTAATGGGGGGTTCTTGAGGTTCTATCATGTCATGGTCTTCTAGTGTATTGTCTTCAGGGATGGGTACAGCTTTTGTAACTCTAGGAGGTGAATCTTCTTCATAGATTTCTTCAAGTTGGCACTTCCTAGATTTCTTGATAGCTGCTTCTTCATCAAATGTTACATCTCTACTTATCTCCATATGATGAAAACCAGGTATGTAAATTCTAAAATCTTTGGATGTTTCACAATATCAAACAAATATTCCTTTCTTACCAGAGGGATCCAACTTGGTTCTCGTTTCTTTTGGAATGTGAATATACACATGACATCCAAATATTTTGAGATGACTTACCTCAGGCTTCTTTCCTGTGAACACTTCTTCTGGAGTCTTAAATTCAAGAGCACTATGAGAAAGTCTATTTTGTACATAGACAGCTATCCTGGCTGCTTCAGCCCATATATACATGGGAAGATCTTGATCATGTATCATAGTCTTTACAGCTTCCATGATAGTTCTATTCTTTCTTTTAGCAACCCCATTTTGTTGGGGATTGTAGGGAGTGGTTAGTTCCCTCTTGATTCCAACTTCTCTACAAAAGTCTTCAAATTCCTTCGAAGTATATTCTCCGCCATTATCTGTTCTGAGAATCTGGATTTTCTTTTTTGAGAGATTTTCTATTAAGGCCTTGAACTCTTTGAATTTTCCAAAGACTTCATTCTTACCTTTTAGAAATAATATCTAAGTTTTCCTTGAATAGTCATCGATAAATGTGACATAGTATTCATATCCACTCAAATATGTGGAGGGCATTGGTCCACATACATCAGAGTGTATTAAATCCAAGGTACTTTTAGTCTTTGTTTCACTCCTAGGAAATGGGTTCTTGATATTCTTCCCTTTTGCACATCCTTTGCATGTGCCATCATGATCAATCTTTAAGTCTGGAAAACCTATAACTAGCTTGCTTACATAAGGTAGTGCCTTGTAGTTAATGTGAGCAAGTCTCCTATGCCATAGTTCATTTGGGCTAATGGTTTCATGAACAAGAGCTGCTTCTGGAAGGCCCTTAAGTTTGTACAAACCTCCTTCTTCTTCACCAATGATAATTGCATCCTTGATAGATTTTCCTTTGGACCACATTAATACTTGTCCATCAATGAATGCAACCCTATAGCCTTTCTTATCCAATGCTGAGATGGATAACAAGTTCCTCTTCAATCCTGGTACATACAATATTTCTTTCATTTTCATGGAGGTACCAGAATCAAGCTTGTAGCTTGCTTCACCAATTCCCTTGATGGGATATTGAAAGTCATCTCCTAGAGATACCTTTTGTGGAGAAGTCTTTTCTTCAAGACTTGAGAGAGTCTTTTTCTGACCTGTCATGTGCTTTGAAGCACCACTGCCAATAAGCCATGTATCTTCTCCAGGAGTTATAGATCCAGAGAGTGTGGAGAAAAGAACATATTCTTCTGCATCTTCTTCTTTATTTCTCCTAGATATTCCTTGGAAGAAGGTCCTTTCTTCTTCTTCTTCACTTCTAGGTCTTTTATTGTGAGGCCTTTCTTCCTCTTCTACTTCTTCGTCACTATCATCTTCTGCAAGATGCGCTTGATGTATTTTTTAATGAGAACCCTTTTACTTCTTTAGAAGGAAATCTCTAGCAAGGTGTCCGATTTTGTGACAAGAAAAACATTGGAAAGAGGAGTAATCTCTTCTTTGAATAGTTCCTCTTTTCTTTTGAAATCTATGTGGAGAATGAGACTCCTTGTGACTATTCCTTTTGGAGTAGGATTGATTCCTTCTTCTCTTGGTGTGGGTTGCCAAGGATTGGTCATCTTCTTTGAGCAAGGCTTCTCGGTTTGAAACCCTAGCCTCTTCTTGTACACAATCCTCCCAAACTACATCAAACTTCATACTTTATTTTCTGGCACACATAGTTTGTATGAATGACTCCCAAGGTCTAGTGAGACCATTTAGAGCTGTCATCACAAGTTCATGTTCATCACGAGTATTACCAATGACATCTAGTTGCTCCTTGATTTGGGAGATCCTTGAGAAGTAGTCTTGAATGGATTCTCCTTTGTGCATCTTGGTACTCTTTAACTGAGTTCTTAGGTTCATCTTCCTATTGATGTTCTTTCCTTCATACATCCTTCCTAGGGCATCATACATTTCCTTTGGAGTCTTCTTGGAAGCCACTTGGGGAATCAAGTGGTCTTTAATAGAATCAGCTATGATTCTCTTTGCCCTAATCAAATCCTTCCTATGCTTCTCTTTGGCTTCATCTCCTTCAGGTTCTGCAACTTCATCCTTGATATAATGAGCAAGGTCATTTTCTTCAAGAATGAGACCAATTCTGTATTTCCATGTTCAGAAATTTTCTATACCTTCTAGCTTGTCTTCAAGCTTAGTGTTTGGAGCCATCTTCTCTTGGGGGAGTCCAAGAGATAAGAGATAGAGTAGTACTTACCCGGAAACTTTAACTTTTCACTTTTCCGGATCTGCAACAAAATTTCTGGTTTATCGCACTTTTGGTAAAACTAGGGTTTGACTTTCCCAGATTTCTACCCAACCAAAAACTTCGATCCAAGGCTCAAAAGATAGATCTTTAGAAGGGCTATTCAGACATGCAACTAGAATCCAAAAAATACTAACTTTTGCAGAAACCCTAATTTTGGGAGAGAGAGAGAAATATAATTTCACCTTGTGAAAGATGTTCTATTCAGGCTAGCTCTAATACCATGTTAAGTTTAAACCAAATATACTAGCAAGATCACTGAAAGAAACATAATCACAAGATAGACACAGAAATTACCTTGGGAAACCCTCATGGGGTAGAAAATCCAGCAAAGCTTTCCTCAATAAGATGATCAACCAAAATACAAGATGTGCTCCAAGACTTGTCCTTCTTCTCTACCTTACATGCCGATCTCCCAGACACAAGTGCACCACTTTCTGAGTTGTGGAGGTGTGTCAAATGAGGAGCTCTCCTCCTCTATTTATATTAGTTCCCGACTGACCAAAATCCCTACTGGGGCCGACCTATCCTAGATAAGTCTAATAACCCCTAAAATATAAAATCAGGGCCAACCCTCACATGGTGGGTCTAATAACCCTAGTTACCACAGACCATCGAAGGAATAAACATCTCCGGATACATAATAGAGTCACCTCGGAGGGACAAAACATCTCCGAAATAATAATGTACAAATATAATATTCTTAGAAGTTACAATATTCAACAATAATTCATGCCGATTGCATTGTCTATCGGGGCGACAACTGAGTAGATGTGTCCTGCAAAAATGCATTTTATGGTGAATTCCAACAAGTACTGGTTTGATAACATGGTTAATTAAAAAAACAAGAAGGGAACTGAGATATGAATGCATAAATGTTTACTTGGATGTACAAGATCATATATATGATCATAGTCGTTCAAAATAGAAGAATGGCCTTCCTCTAACTGGATTGTTTCAACAAATGCACGTGTCTACTGCAAGTGATACATGATCCCTTTCATCAACCCAATCCATTGATTCACACTCATCCCACTCACCATTGTTATAATGCCCACAAAAGAAAGCAAGTTTTCGTGTCCATATTTCAAATAAGGGGTTGTTTGAGCTTCAAACCGAATGAAATCCATGAGTCCCTTATACAATACTACAACTATAAGAATGCGATCGATCTATATCAACCACATGCCATAAATTTATAACAACATGTCCTCTAACTATTGGTCTGTGATGCTATGTGGTTCAAACTGACATTTTTGCAAAGCACCATTGGACTATGGATTCCGCATCCCAAATATGAGGGTTTGTCATGCAACTCATCTCCTCCCTTCGTAGGGAATTTTTTAGACATCCTCTATCCCTATCATGCTCTCCCTTTCCATGCTCGGTCTTAAAATAGTTCCATATATGTGACACATCATAAGTCTTGTGCAAAATACTCAACCACTGGAATACATGTGCATTTTTTAACTGGCTTGCACAACCATTTGACCATATCCAATGCTGATCCATGTGTATATCTGTCTCCTTCAGCTGATCATAGAAAATTCTGAAGTAATGTTGCACATAATGCAGGTCGTGGAACCTGTCATCACTAATGTTGAAGTTGGTCTCTTTCAATATTATCCTCATGTCATTGTTTCTCTCTGGTGTGTTCCTATACGTGATATGGACCATTATGCTAACTTGGTGTGAATGGTAATATTGAATTTGAATCTCATTATGTGGCTACAAGGTTTAGTTTTCGGAAAATTCCACAACCGACAATATTGTGCCATTAGGAAATGTGTCCCTGCACTGTCTGTATTGTTCATCCTGCCATCATGCTACATGAACATGTTGTACATACTGCTTGGCCTTTTTGTAGATTTCCTTCATGAAATCGAAAATTTGTACCCGGTGCCACAAAACCAAGGGCATTAATACAACATGAAATTTACAATTTGAATATATATGTATAAATTCAACATGTACAGTATGAATGTATGCAAACTTAGATTACCTGTGACTTCACCAATGCAATTTTTTTGCTTTCCTTCGCACTATCTACTTGATATGTTATGTACTTGAAGTTTTTCATTTCTACTAACATCTTCCCAAATTCGTGCTCCTTTATTTCATGGATGCATCAACTCAATAATGCAAATCCAATGCATCTGGAACATGTCCCATATAAATATGATTTTTTATAATATTTTTGTTCTTCAGGTCTTGGACACATTATGCTATGGATAAATTCTTTAGATGCATTTGGTGGTTGTAACGATGGGAATTCCTACACAATGTTAGTATGCAAATCACAAAGTATATGTCTATATGTATCATAATAGTACTCAAATTCTACATGGTATATTTAACAACATGTGTTGCAATCAATGCAAATTCTAACATACCAGGGTTTGCATTTTTCAATGGACCTTTGGACCAAGTTCAATTGTGTGTGCTCATTCTTGAACCTCTCATAGATTTCCGTTTGTGCTATGTCAAGGAAGTGCTTGACATGGGGTTCACACCCCTTAACACCTTTTCTCAGCTTTAGCACATCTCTTTGATTCAATGGCGGTCTAATGTTATCATGCCAAAAATTTTGTACTAGTTCTTTAACAACATCAATAAGCTTTGTGTATGAACGAGGTGACCTACCAACAAAGGCCTAGCAATCTTTTTTGGCTTGGGGTCTCAAGTTTTTCTCTAATAGCATAATAATTTTGAAGAGTCTTTCTATCTACTTTAAATATTTTACATGTGCATGATAACATGCGACGTTGCCTTGTGGATTTCTCTACAATTGATTATGACAGTACACGACAGGCCTCATTAAGAGCTTTTGTATGAGAAGTTTTTCCAATCAAATTAAATGCAGACTACAGATCTATAACAACATGACTATTTTCCTCTGAACTTATAACTACATTTATGCCTAAAATTGTCCTAACATGAGCTAGACAATGTGATTTTGACAAACCTAGAAACAATTGACATTTTGTTGCATCAGTTTTGGATTCAAAAAATTCTTTGATGATCCTTCTACAATGGAAATCAATAGTGTGTTTAGGAAACTTAACTTCAAGTCCTCAAAAGGAAATGTCATCCACATGAATACGTCTGGGATTTCTTCATCGTCTGCTTGAGAGTCGAGGCAAGGGAGTTGGAAAGGAAGTATGAGTCTCATCACTAGTTTTTTGTGGCACTTCATTCACAATTTGGTCCTACAAGGGGGTGTGTTCGACATGTGTGTGCTCTTCTTGGGGAGGTTTCCAATTAAAAACTCGTTCAACATCCATCCCTACATACTCAACATCAATAAAGATCTGATTGACTTCAGCCACTTCATGATTTCTTGTTGATGGATTATTCGTTGGATGATCACTTCATGTTGGATTTTTTAATGTCCCTTTCTATGAATTTTTTAAAATGGCAAATTTGTCACTTTTTTCCCTAGTTCGACCTTTGACTAGTTTTGATGTCTTGGTCTCCAATTTGCTCCAAATGCTCCCAAATATTATGAGAATGTATATGAATGATATTAGGACTTGATTATGATGTTCAAGGATGATATAGGACCAACTAAATACTTCTTCAAACCCCTTTAATATTCTATCCAAAGTAGGAAGTTTGACTAGCAATTTCTCTTTAACTAATATTGGCCCCTTGGTCTCCAAATGACTCCAAGTTCTCCCAAGTTGCTACAGAAGGTACTTGGATGATATTAAGAGATATTTATAATATTTATGGATGATTTGGAGTGTTCATGTGACTTCTGCAACTCCTCTTTCAAATCTGGTCAAGATAGGGATTTTACTAGTAAATTGTAGTTCAAATCCCCTAGGGGTAGATGATGAAAATGACTTTCCAAATGCACTCAATACAACTCAAAATTCTTAATGGAATTAGGGGAAATATAAAGGACATAAAAATGAACTCATATGAATAACAATTCAAATTTTAATGTCTTTTATAACTCCCTCAAATCAGATGCAAAAAGACTAGTTTCAGCCTTGGGGGAAACGATAAGCAATCTTCTCCAAATGCTATGAAAATCAACAAAATAAATCCAAATGCTTATGTGCTGAAAATTAAACTCATATAATACATCAATAACGGTCCATTCATCAATGAACCATCATTGTTTTACTTATCCATTCGAATCCATCAACATTACATTGGTTCACAACAAGGCAGTGGGGAAATGGCACTGTTTGTCCATTAATGAACAATTTAACATAGTTTTTTCTTGGAATATCGACTTGTGGATGTTCTGATATGGTTATTACATAGATATATATAATATGAAATGTACATGAAGTCTAAATGGCATTCTTTCACTAACTATATGCAACCACAAGAGCGCTATGCAAGAGCTATGGGGAAAATGGCACCATTTCTTCATTAAAAATCCGATTTATACATTTCCACTTGGAATTTAGAGCTGAAACTTTCTAGAGATGAAGAAAAGAGTGTTTTCTTGATATTATAAAATAAATTGGGCATGATAATCTCCCCCAAAGAGTACATTAGCTCACCAAAAATGCCCTCCCTCAACGATCAAGAATATGCCATGAAAACTGGAAATGGTTGAAGGAGTGAGCTGCACTAGAAGAAACCACGAGATTCCTTGTAGCTTACAACTGAAAATTAAGACTCCATTAAAGCTCCAAATTAAAGGTCTGTATGGCCTTTCCAATTACCAAATTGGATGGGAATCTTTCACCCTCGAAATTGGCTAAGGAAAGAAAGTAGTCATCTAGTAGCTCTCCCTCTTCACAAATGCAATTGCAAATTCTAAAAATGATCAAAATCTGCCTCCATTCTTTGTTCTTGACATTTATAAAGTTTCCAAGCTCTCTATGGGTCTAATTCCTTCCAACATATGCATTCCAACGCAAGTTGGGGAGAGATTCCAAACGATTCCACTTGTACAACAATTCCTAGTCTTCCACTTCCACCAAATCACATGTGGAAGCATATTAGCTGCCCTAACTCCCCTGAGCATCCTCTTGGAGGCCAGTTTTAGCCCTGACATGTTATACATGTCATATTTCAGCCTTCAGGTCTGATTTGTGTCATAGGTGTCATAGCATATTCATCATTGTTGTCATAGAGCTAGGAAATCTAGTCCAAGTGTCTCACTAGCTCCAAAATGCCTCTTCCTCTTCCATGGGAGTTACTCTTCCAATCCAATTCAACTTTAATTGATTCATGCCAGGTATATTGACCTTCCAACTCATCCCAAGAACCTTGGGATTCTTATGGATTTGAAATGACAAGAGGAGGATACCATGTGGAATAGAAAATGTAGCTTGTGTGGGTCTCACTTCCTCCATGTGTCTTCATGGTCAAATGCCACTTTGATTTTCCCTTGTATATATTTATTTATCTCCTTTATTAAATATTTATTCTATTCTAATGTCCATACATCATTTATGATCCTTCTTATTTCAAATCCCAATGCTTCCACCCACAACCTAGGAAACTAGTAATTTTACTCCTTGGCAATTGATTGACCCTTAACATTAATTTGACAAACTCTCATGAATATGGCCAATGGTCTTAGGCCATTGTGACTCAATGCAAAATTTGGGACATTACAAATCCTCCTTTCCGAATATTGCTTGTCCTCAAGCAATTTCAAACATGGGTGTTGAAGAACCTGCTTTCTGTATAATTCTTTGAAGTTGCCACTGAGTTTCCCAACTTTGAGTCTTCGAGATTCCATGAATATTTTAGAGAGGAACCACCATGCTTGCTACTGCACTACTCTAATTAAAATCACTCTATTAAGTGGGGAATCCATCCCCCATACTACTTGTTTCCCCAAAAAATTGAAACGAATGAGACTAAGAATTATCGCAAGGTCCCATTGCTTGTATTGCACTCCAACAATTAGAAGTGCTCTCCAATTCATAGTTCCTGGATCCCATTTTATTGTATGCATTTTTCCAAACATTATGAGTACAAAACATATATCATCAAATTACATAACAACATAATAAAAATGAACATCAAGAAGATGCTTCATCAAAAAATAATGAAAGTGCTTATACCTCCAAGCATGTAGACCACCATTTTCCAAGTGCATACAAGCATCAAGTAACCCATAAAATATTCTCCAATGGCATAGGTGAGTATCCCATGTCTTATAATGTTGCTCCAAAAGGATGTGATATGCATCAAAATATTCAGCCATGTATTCTTCCATCCAAGAAGTGAATGAAGAATCTCCACTAAAATCTGAACCGAATAATGAGCAAGAAAAACAAGGAGACTTCAAATGACTCAAAGAAGTCTCACCCATGCATCCATGAATGTAAGAATCATAAATATACAACAAAGTATGTGGCTTCCAACAAAAATTTTCTCCAATCATAAATCTATTCACCCCAGTGTTGGATGAAGTTCCTCCAACATCAAATGAACCAAGTGTTGAGCAAGAAAAACCATGAGTCTTCAAGTGACTCAAATTCATAGCATAGGTGCATCCGTGTAGATGTGAATCATAATAAAGTAACAAAGGATGCTTCTACAAATGTGGATAAGAATGTGCTCCAACCATGTCATCATAAAATTTAAATCTAGGAGTTCCATACTCCTCATGTGGCACCATAAAAAAGAACCCTTTCACCCATACTTCATTGAGACTAATGCTGCAAAACATGGAATTGTAGGATGTATGAGAATGAAGTAACTCACCCAAATGATCAAAAAGTAAAGAAGTTTCATCATGGGAAGGATCCATATTGGTAGTATCATGCATCTCCTTTGAAAGTGTGAAAATTTTGTCACAGATTGGTTCCAATGTGGAGGAATCATGCTCTTCTTTAAAAATTTGCATAACCTTCATCAAGAGACAATTCAAGTTCCTCTTCCACCACATCAAGTGTTTGGATCTCTTCATGTTCATATTCAAACACATCAAGAATATTCAAATTTCCACAGTTCTCGTGATCTACCATGTCATGAGAATCCTCCAAAAAATATACCATCTGAAAACATGAAACATAGAAGGAAAAACAAGTACCTTGCAACTTTTCAAGAAGTTGCTCATTTTGAATTGTGAGCTTATGATTATCCTCATTATTCTTCAAATATGCATCATGTAACAATTCATTCAGCTCAAACAAAGGGTTTCTATCAAAAATAAAAAACATGAAATCACCTTTGATGTGGCACATTGCTCTTTGAATCTTCTCCATGTCTTCAAGGAAGGATGTTTCCTCCAATGAAGTAGCTCTCCAACAAGAATTTGACACCAATGCTTAAGTGTCATGGAGAATGCTAAGGGACTATTGGATCTTCTTTTCATTCATATTTAAGGACCCTTTAAGAAAATTAGGCTATTTAAAATGAACCTCCTCATCTTCTTCCTTCTTACTTGGACCAACTTCATGAAGCTCAAGTGGTGATGGGGAAGTTGATCTTGTTTCTTCTTCAACTGCTACAATGTCTTCATTTCCATGCTTAATGAAAGTTTGTCTTGCAACAACACTTCCAAAATTTTTCTCTATGTCACCAACATAGATATGTGAGCACCCATGTGTAGGAACTCCTTCATAGTTTAAGAATCCATCAGTATATGCTCTCTGATTCATGTCCAAGGTAAAATGTGTCTCTTCCTTTTGCCCCTTCAAGCAAACTGATGCATTTTGTGCCCAAGTACGTGCAGAAATTTGAGATGAGCCATCAAAGGTGGGAAGTGGCATTTTACTTATTTCATCATTCAATTCGCTATTTTGAAATGGATTCTTATTACCCTCCTTCATCTTAAGGTTGTTTGAGACAACGAGGTATTGATAAAATGGTAAAGTGTTTCTGCAATCTTCACTCAAAATTTTCCATTCAATTAGAGTTTCTTTCAAATCATTGGGCTCAAGAAATTTTGGTGCAGTAGGCCTTGGTGTTCTCTTAAAGTCATTTGCTCTATTATGGGGTCATGTGCTTGAGAAAATATGCTCACCCATTGGCTTCTTTTCCTCACAATGGGAACTGCTAGTGCATTCTATTACTCCTTTGCTCCTAAGTGGGCTAGCCATCAATTCGAATCCTTTCACCATATTTTTGTTCATATCTTCAAAGAATAGTTTTATGTGTTTCTTATGCTCCTCAATATCATCTGAGGTTCCCTTTTCATCCCTAGCCATAGTTTCCTCAAAAAATGCTCTTATTTTCCTACTTTCTCCTCTTCAATAAAGCACTTTGGGTTTCAGTATCTAATGGTGGTCCCTAACTTATTGTCTTCATGAATATTATACCGCATCATGTGCCAAGATCATGCTCTGATACCACTGTAATGTCACTTTTTATGAATTTATTAAAATGAAAAAATTTTCACTTTAATAAATTCATGAGAGTTTGAGAAAATTAATCTTTCACTTTAATAAATTGATGAGAGTTTCAGAAAATTAATCTTTCACTTTAATAAATTCATGAGAGTTTGCCATTTTAATAAATTCATAAAAATTGACATTACAGTGGTATCAGAGCATGATCTTGGCACCTGATGTGGTATAATATTCATGAGGACAATAAGTCAGGGACCACCATTAGATATTGAAACCCAAAGTGCTTTGTTGAAGAGGAGAAAGTAGGAAAATAAGAGCATTTTTTGAGAGTTTTGAGCAAATTAAAATGGCAAACTCTCATGATTTTTTCATTGTAATGTCCCTGACATTAATTGGTCATATTCATGAGAGTTTGTCAAATTGATGTCTAGGTCTCCATTTTGCTCCAAATGCTCCCAAATATTTTGAGAATGTATATGAATGATATTAGGACTTGATTATGATGTTCAAGGATGATATAGGACCAAATAAAGACTTCTTCAAACCCCTTTAAGATTCTAGCCAAAGTAGGGAGTTTGACTAGCAATTCCTCTTTGACTAATATTGGCCCCTTGGTCTCCAAATGACTCCAAGTTCTCCCAAATTGCTACAAAAGGTACTTGGATGATGTTAAGACATATTTATAATATTTATGGATGCTCTGGAGTGTTCATGTGACTTCTGCAACTCATCTTTCAAATATGGTCAAGATAGGGATTTTACTAGTAAATTGTAGTTCAAATCCCCTAGGGGTAGATGATGAAAATGACTTTCCAAATGCACTCAATCCAACGTGAAATTATGAATGGAATCAGGGGACATATAAAGGACATAAACATGAACTCATATGAATCACCATTCAACTTTTAATGTCTTCTATAACTCCCTTAAATCATATGCAAAAAGACTAGTTTCAGCCTTGGGGGAAATGATAAGCAATCTTCTCCAAATGCTATGAAAATCAACAAAATGACTCCAAATGCTTATGTGCTGAAAATTAAACTCATATAATACATCAATAACAGTCCATTCATCAATAAAACATCATTATTTTACTTATCCATTAAAATCCATCAACATTACATTGGTTCACAACAAGGTAGTGGGGAAATGGCACTGTTTGTCCATTAATGAGCAATTTAACATAGTTTTTCTTGGAATATTGACTTGTGGATATTCTGATATGGTTATTAAAGAGATATATATCAGCTGAAATGTACATGAAGTCGAAATGGCATTCCTTCATTAACTATATGCAACCACAAGAGCGTTATGCAAGAGCTATGGGGAAAATGGCACCATTTCTTAATTAAAAATCATATTTATACATTACTTGGAATTTCAACCTGAAAATTTATGGAGATAAATAAAAGAGTATTTAATACATAATATAAAATAACTGGGGCATGAGAATCTACCCCAAAGAGTACAATAGCTCACCAAAAAATCCCTCCCTCAAGGATCAAGAATATTCCATGAAAACAGGAAATGGTTGAAGGAGTGAGATGCACTAGAAGAAGCCATGACCTTTCCTGTAGCTTACACCTGCAAATTAATACTCCATTAAATCTCCAAATGAATGTTTTGAATTTCCTTTCCAATTACCAACTTGGATGGGAATCTTTCACCCTCGAAATTGGCTAAGGCAAGAAACTAGTCATCCACTAGTTCTCCCTCTTCACAAATGCAATTGTAAATTCTAAAAATGATCAAAATATGCCTTCATTATTTGTTATTGATATTTATAAAGTTTTCAAGCTCTGTATGGGTTGAATTCATTCCAATAGATGAATTCCAACTCAAGTTGGGAAGAGATTCCAAAGGATGCCACTTGTACAACAATTCCTAGTCTCCCACTTCATCCAAATCACATGTGGAAGCATATTAGCTTCCCTAACTCCCTTGAGTGCCCTCTTGGAGGCTATTTTTATCCTTGACATTTCATATATGTCAAGTGTCATCCTTCAGGTTTGATTTGTGTCATAGGTGTCATAGCATCTTCATCATTGTTGTCATAGATCTACGGAATCTAGTCCAATTGTCTCACTAGGTCCAAAATGCCTCTTCCTGTTCTATGGGAGTTACTCTTCCACTCCAATTCGACCTTAATTGATTCATGCCAAGTATATTGAACTTCCAACTCATCCCAAGACCCTTGGGATTCTTATGGATTCGAAATGAAAAGAGGAGGATGCCATGTGGCATAGAAAATCTAGCTTGTGTGGGTCCCACTTCCTCCATGTGTCTTCATGGTCAAACGCCACTTTGATTTTCCCTTGTATATATTTATTTATCTCCTTTATTAAATATTTATTCTATTATAATGTCCACACACAATTTATTATCCTTCTTGTTTCAAATCCCAATGCTTCCACCCACAACCTAGGAAACTAGTAGTTTTCCTCCTTGGCAATTATTTGACCCTTAACATTAATTTGACAAACTCTCATGAATATGGTCAATGGGTTTAGGCCATTGTGACCCAATGCAAAATTTGGGACATGAAATATTTTGAGAGGGATCCATTACCCACATCCATTTCACTTCTCCTGATGAGCCCAAGGTCATCATGGAATGCATTAAGCTATGATCTAAGGCACTCACATTTTGATGTCTACGTTTTTCCATGTACAACCTGAAATTTTATCTTTTCTCATGGGCCTTTTCAGGGGGCCTTTTCTCTTATCTCATGGATCTTCAATATGTTTTTTAACAAAACAAGAATATAACCCCTGCAAAAAAAATAAAAAAAAATTAAGATAGTATTTTTCAATTATGAAATGAGGAAAACAAATGTTTACCATGATTAAGATAGAAGGGACACAACATTTAGACAACATTTATACATTGAGTGGTAACATGACTTGTACAATGTACAATATTATTAAAATTCGATGTAGCAATTGATTGGGTACTGTGCAAACCTATGTGTGTTATTGTCATAAGTGAACAATGTAAACTATGGTCATGGAAGTGTGTTTTGTTTTCTTGACATTGGAAATATAGAGAAAACTAATATGGTAGAAAGAAAGAAGGTGGCATAAGGCCATTGCAACTATCACAAAAAATTATCGAAGTTGTGAAACAAATATCTTTTTGGCTTTCAACATCCCATTAGTGTGTACATGCATAGAGCTTGTGTTATTGGTATCGATCATACACTTATTCAATCAAATATTGATGTGGGATTTAATAATGTCTCAGCAATGGACAACCCAACCTAGGTTGGAATCAAGGTCATCCTATCTATATTAGTGACATAGGCTCATAGTGTGGTGAATTCCCTCATTTTGAGTGAAACCTCACTTTTGTCTAAATGTGTGGTTGTGATTTCCCGTTTTATGTCTAATACCATGATAGGGTCCTCATTTCACATGTGTCCTTAATTGGTCACATGTTTAGCTATAGTAGATGTTTTTCTTGTGTATGTATTGTTTTTCTTATCATCTTGAAACAATGTACAATAACATCTAGTGAGAATGTTTTCTTATAATATTAAAAGCTATTGAAAATTCCCTGGATATAACAACAAAACATCACCTCTAGGACCTCAATTTGAGATGTTTTTTTGTCATCTTGAAATAATGTACAATGAGACTCATTTTGGTAGATTGGACTTGGCACATAGTCTCTTGACAATAGTTTTTGGTAGTAGATGGTATTGGATGGTTGTATGGGGTGTTAGTAGGAGCACATTTCCTATAAAAGGAGAATCTCCTACTCACTTCATTTTCATGTTTTGGATGAGGGAAAATTGCCCCTAAACATTAAGAATTTTTATTATTTTGGTGTGTCTATGAGTTGTTGTAGTGAAATCATTTGGAATTCAACAAATGTTTGTGTATTGGATGGAGTTATGTGATTATGTGTCATGTTCCTTCCTTAGTGTCCACTTGGACAAGTCTTGGACCCTCCAATCCCTAAGTGTCTAGGAAGAAGAATTAAACGAAGGATAATTAATTATGTGGGATAAATTTTGGTACAAGGCCTATAGTCATTAATAATTTAATAGTTTTATAATTATTTCCTTAATATTATTAATCTAAGTTTTGGAAAGTGGTGATGTTCACATCACTAGGAGGGCGCATGAAGACAAGGTTGACCTCACCTACTCAAGTGGAAAAAAATAGAAACAACAAGGAGTCAGCTAAAAGTAAGGTGGAAGCATAAAAAGATAGAAACTGGAAAAATAAATAAAAAATAGGAGAAAGCACAAAGCAGGAAAGTAAAAAAAGAAGGAAAGTGCAGAAAGAAACTAGTTTGAAAAAGAAAACATCCAAAAAAGCTAAGGAGGGCATAGTTGCTAAAATCAGTTGAAGAGACAGAGCAAACAACTTTCACAAGGCAAAAATGTTGCTAATTCTCTCAAGGAAGGCGCCCTCACCTCTCACCACGTGCCAATGACTTGCCTAGGAAGCTACCTAAGTTATAAAAGGAAGCTAAGGCAACACCATTTACATTTTTTGGTTTATTGTTATTTGTCTTGAGAGAAATTTGCTTCTCATAGTTGAGTGATGTGCCTCAACCAAGCCTGGTATATGAACCCCAATGCAATTATTGTTCCAGTTTGTCCATGATCAGATCTAGAGCCATGGAATGATGATATAAATTCCTGCACCAATCCATCATTGAAGAATCTAAGATACCCAAAGAGTGATCCTCAGTCACAATACAAATGGAGAGAGTTTTGAAGAAGTTACTCTAGAGTAGATATCCCATTTCATTCTTCTTCTCCTCATCTCATACCCATTTTCTCAAGTTTTGTAATATTTCTCTAGCATTGGAGACTCCTCGAAGATATGAAGGTTAAAATTCCTCTAATTTTTGTTCAGGATCCTCAATTTATATTTTATGTTGTTAATAAATTCATTTAAGATCCATGACATACTTCATAATTGAATTTTGTAAGCTTTAGAGGAAGTTTGAATCAAGCAATTCCAAGACTAGCTCTTTAATCACTTTTTATTGACTAGTTTTACAATTTTTGTAATTCAAAGCTATGTATGAGTCAATTTTATGTTTTGATGGTAATTTATGAATATTGATACCCTAATGAATCATAACCAACAATCTCCATGAGGATTTGAAGGGCATGTCATCCTGTTTGGAAGAACTTGGAAAACTTCTAGTTGAACAGTCCAAGACAGCCCCCTTGCCTCTTTGGTTTCTAAACTCAACCGAAACCTACCAAATTCCCAAAATCTCTTTTCCAACACTTAATTTTGAGGTTAATATCTGATATAATCCATTTTTTTAACCTTCAGGTTTGATAAAATGAGTTTAGTATGCATATGATGGTGTGCCCAGGAAGCCTCAAAGCAGACCTCAACGGCAACTGTTGTTGAAATGTAAATGGCCCCAGTACCTTATTTCATAGAACTCAGAAGATATTCCTAGTTCTGATATATTTTCTTCTGCACATTCACCCATACATTTTTCAGATCCTAAATATCTCAAATTCATAACTCTAGAGTCTTCTTCTTGTGCCCTAGACCAACTCCTTTTCAACTAGTTTTTGTTAACTAGTTTTTGCTTGTGAAAAATTATGTTATAAGTTTAAATTTTTGGATTAATACCATCAATAATATGATCATGGATATTAAATTGGTATCATATCATGGTCCTCTGAACCTGATCTTGACAAATTTTGATGAGTCCCAAGAGAGTTCCATTCCCCAAAGGAAAGAATCTTGAAGAACCATGTGTTGAAGAAGAGGTGGAATATACTGGAGGAAAAATGCAAGGAGGAAAGGATATGTATAAAATTGGATGAAAAGGAAGAGTTTAAAATCTTTGTTAAAATTATGTTAAAAGGGATGCATGAAATGTCTCAGAACATCATTCAATCTGGGAAATACACTAGAGAATTCTTGGCTAAGAAGCTATGAAATAAAGACAGAGAAGGGAGTAGCAATGACTCTCAAAATGAGAAAGGAAGGTCCCTAGTTGATCTATATTTTCAAAGACTCGACATAATAATATCCCTAATGAGTTAAAATAGAAAATCAAGAATCATCCTTGGCCTACTATGCATCAATTCATTGAGGAACATAAGGAAGTTCATGAAGTGCATACTGAATCAATTGCTCCATGGGAATATCGATATGTAGAATACAAAACCCTGAGTGAAGAATGCAGAAGGGCATTTCCTTTAAAAAACATTTGTGAAGCACAATATAAAAATCATCCTAGAGGAGGTCATAGGATTCCAACACATAATTATGAGCTGAGAAATTCCATCGATAAGATCTCATTACCCTTCTTTGATGGATCCTCAAAGTGTGTTGCTAGCTCCTAGGTGTAGAATATAGACACTTACTTTCAATTGAATCCCTTGGCTGAAAGGGATGCCATCAGAATGGAAACTTTGCATTTGGAAGGAGAGGCCAATGACTAGTGGTTCCATGGAATGAGAACCCTTGGTCCATGATCAAGTGAATTATTATGAATATTTCACTAGGAGTTGGTAGAAATATTTGAGAGGAGAGACCCTGAGATCTCTTTCAGAGAGCTGGCGCATGTGAAACAAAAAAGAACCCATAAAGCATACATCTTTGAGTTCTAGAATCTTGCTGTAATGTTCACTGACATCTCTGAAGCTTGCTTGATCCTCTTATTCATGGAAGGATTAGCGGATCCATTGAATAGATTGGTTAAGGCATACAGACCATCCACTTTACAAGAAGCAATGAGCAGAACAAGGGATCTACAAGATGCCATCCCAAGAACAAGGTATCCTCCAAAGATTAATGCACCTACAAAATTTCAGAATCAGAGACCACCTTTTAAGAATGTGGCTTCCCCAAACAAGAAAGAGTACTTGTACAAAGATTAGTATCAATTAAGGAGGAAGAAGCCATGCTTCTCTTGTCATGAACCTTGGGTTCTAGGCCACAAATGTGCTAAGGAGAAAGCACACTACATTGAGGTTTTTTCAGAAAGGGAGGAGAAAGAAGTTGAGGAAGAAGTACCAGTACATGATGGATATGAAACAGTAGGGGAAGAATGACCCCCATAGTCAAAAAGCAAAAATTGTAGTATTAAGTGGAGTTCCTCGCTTCCATACCATGAGATTCAAGGGGGTAGTGCAAGGAAAAAGAGTATCCATTTTGGTTCGAAGGGGGTGCCACCCATAATTTAATTGATGCAGACATGATATAAAGGAGAAATATACCAACAAAAAATTTGGAGGTTTCATTGTCATCATTCCGAGAAACAACACTATGGAGTTTAATCGATGGATTCCAAAGTTGCAAATGACTATTGGAGATTATACCGTGACTGGAAGATTATATGTTGTCAATGTGGATGATACAAATATGGTTTTGGGAGTGCAATGGTTGTGCTCCATTGGGTAAAATTAAATGAATTATCAAATACCCCAAATGGGATTCAAATATGCTAATGGGAAGCAAGTGGTTTTGAAGGGTGTCAACACCTACCGCAAAACAAATAATTTCTGCAAATAGTATGAGATCAGTATTGAGGCATGGTGATATTGAGTGGGATATTGAATGTTTCATCACCACTCAAGTAACTTCTATATTTGTCTCACATCATCTTGAGGACATCAAAGGATGCTACACAAACACAAGAAAGTGTTCGAACAACCCCCACATGGAAGGCAACCTAATAGAGGTATTGAACATTGGATTGAGCTAGAAGTTGGCACACTTCCTATCAAGGTCCATCCTTATAAGAATTCTAAAATACTCAAGGATGAGATTGAGAAGACCATCAAGGATATTCTTGAGTTGGGATTCATAATACCAAGCTCAAGTCCCTTTGCATCATCAGTGGTCCTAGTTAAAAAGGAAGATGGAACAATGCGCATGTGCATTGGCTATAGGGCCATGAACAAGAAGACCATCAAAACATATATCCTATCCCAAGGATTGATGAATTGATGGATGAGATGCATGGAGAGAGATATTTTTCCAAGACAGAACTCCGCTCAGGATACCATCAAATCAGGATGAGGTAAGAAGACATCCAGAAAACTTATTTCCGGTGCCATTATGGGAATTTTGAGTTTCTTGTCATGCCTTTTGGCTTTAACAATGAAGTGACCACTTTCCAATCCTGCATGAACAGAGTTTTCAATAAGTAGTTGCATAAGTATGTCCTTGTATTCTTTGATGATATTCTGATTTACAGTAGGACATAGGAAGAGCATCTGCACCACTTGGACAATGTTCTGACAATTTTGGTAGAACAATCTTTTTATGCCAAACTGTCCAAGTGTGAGTTTGGATTGACCGAGATCCTCTATATTGGTCATATCATTTGGAAAGAAGGAATCAAGGTGCATATGGAGAATATCAAGGCCATACATGAATGGCCAATCCCAAAGAACATCACCCCCTTAAGCGGATTCATTGGTTTGTGTGCCTACTACCAAAAATTTGTGAAAGGGTTTTCTAAACTAACATCCCCTTTGATAGATCTCACCAATAAGGGATCCTTTTGTTGGTAAGAGGACGCTGAAAAATATTTCAACAGAATGAAAGAAGTAATGAGTAGCTTCCCTGTACTTGCAATTATCGATTTCACTCATCCCTTCATATTAGAATGTGATGCCTCTGGGGAAGGCACTAGAGCAGTTTTGATGCAGAATAAGCATCCCATTTCCTATGAGAGAAGAAATTTGCAGCCACATGAGAGGCATTATTTGATTTATGAAAAAGAGATGTTTCCCATTATGAATGCCTTGGTCAAATTCCAATAGTACCTAGTAGGAGGCAAGTTCATAGTGAAGACCGATCACAATAGCTTGAGACACTTTCTAACCCAAAATGAATTGAATGATAGACATCAGAAATGGGTAAGTAAGGTTCAGTCCTATGAATTTGACATAGAATATAAAATGGGAAGATGAATGTGGTAGCTTATGCCCTTTATAGGAAGGCTACTTTTTGTTTGTTGCAAGTCCCAATTGACTGGAACGTATAACTAGCTCTAAATTATTCTAAGAACCAGTTTGCTTATGAGGTGTTGGATGGGTTGATTCATGGTGATGATTACAAAGTCCTTAATGATGTCATATATTAGAAGGATAGAATTTTTTTAGTGCTAGGATTGGACTTAAAAGGAAAAAAATTAGAGGCTTCCCACAATGCACCAGTGGCGGGACACCCTAGATTCCTAAAACCTTATTGGAAGGTAAGAGAGAGGTTCACTTGGGAAGGCCTAAAAAATGATGTGTTAAGGCATGTAAGGGAGTGTTCTACATGCCAACAGAATAAAGTTGAGCACACTCATCCTGATGGCCTCTTGCAATCCCTGTCAATTCCAGAACAAAAGTGGGAAAGTGTGTACATGGATTTCATCACTGGGTTGCCCAAAGCCCAGGGTCAGGATAGTATTTTTGTAGTGGTTGATAGATTGACTAAATTTTCTCATTGTTTTGTTGTCGCATCAACTATTACATCTAGTCAATTTGTTGCACTACTTTTTAAAAAGATATTCATATTGCATGGTCTGCCAATGACTATAATAAGTGACCGAGAGAGCAAATTCACTAGTGCTTTCTGGAAAAATTTGTTTGAACTAGTTGGAACTAGTCTAAACCTTAGAACGAGTTCTAACCCTCATATTGATGGCCAAAATGAAAGGGTAAATCAATGGCTCGAAGGTTATCTCAGAAATTATGTTACCGGGCAGTAGAAAGCATGGTTCACTTGGAAACACTTGGGGGAATTCTCTTATAACACCACATTCTATCTCTCCATTGGGACGACACCATTTAAATCTCTATATGGGTATGAATCCCCCACATTTGCAGATATTATTTTTGGGGATTGTAGAGACCCAAAGGAAAAGGATTGGCCCCAGGATATCCAAG
Organism: Larix kaempferi; assembly: GCA_027924585.1. Lineage (NCBI taxonomy): Eukaryota > Viridiplantae > Streptophyta > Pinopsida > Pinales > Pinaceae > Larix > Larix kaempferi. The sequence goes on from BSBM01001138.1 coordinate 4,180,502, forward strand.
ACATACTCAGGGCACTCAAAGAAAACTTGCAGGTTGCACAAAACCAACATAAGGTAAATGCAGATAAACACATGATAGATCGAACCTTCCAAGAGGGTGATTTAGTTTATTTGAGGTTGTGCCAATATAGGAAATATTCTCTGAAGTAAAAAGGGGATGAAAAATTTCAGCCAATATTCTATGGACCATACAAGAAAATAAGAAAAATTGGTGAAGTTTCCTATGAACTAGATCTGCCCAGAGGAAGCAAGATACACGATGTTTTCCATGTGTCATGCTTGAAGAAAGCAGTGGGCCATCAAATAATAGTTTAATAGGAATTGTATCCTCTCAATGATGAAGGACACCTGGTCTTAGAACCAAAAAATATTTTGCAGGTTAGACAAAGGAAGCTAAGGAACAAGATCATTAAAGAATATCTAGTGAAGTGGAAGGGGTTTCCTAGTGAACATGTAACCTAGGAAAATGAACAGATCCTACAACATCCTTGATTGCACCTGTTGGAGGAAAAGTGGTCTTGGAAAGGGGGGACTGTCATGTTCCTTCCTTATTGGCCACTTGGACAAGTTGTTGAGGCCTCGGGGGTGCATGGTAATTGTAAGGTGCTGGAATGGGTCCAAGGCTCCCAACAGAGGGTGAAAACCCAGACTAAAAGGCTTCGAAAAACCCTGTGCAAGGGCGGTTCTATCCCCATCCTGTTTGGTATGGAATTCTCCCACGGATATTCAGCCTCCACTAGCACTCTATGAGAAGATGAGTTTGATCAATACATCAAAGTTCAATATGGAAAACAAAAACTTAAAATAAACTAAGTCTGTTCAAACTTAACCTATTTAGGAAAATAATCTAATCTGAGTTAGACCTATTCTAAAGAGAAGCTTGTTGTTGTGCATATCAACCTTGATGTGAGAGGAGTAAGTGAGTTTATCAACCTCAATAGAAACATTAAAAGGTACATTCACTTATTCACTTAAATCATAATCCACTAATGAAAATTAAAAGAGAATAATTCAAGTAATTAAACCCATTCAAGATCAACTTGTAATCATTGTGTCAATTGAAAAATTAACATTGATTGGATTGAATGCAAATCATTTGTAGAAATAGATAAAGAAAGTATCTAAATTAAAGAAATTTAACAAGACCCTCTTATAAAAAGATCTGTTATAAGAAAAATCAATACAAGAGATCTCCACATTAATTAATGTATGCAAAGGGAACACATCCTATAGATGAAAATTCTAAAGTTAGAAATCAGACATCAAAGAAACTTGACGATAAAAAAGAGATGATTTGAAAGATTACTTCACTACATTAAGAAGCCTATAAAAAAAATTACAAAGCTCTGATAAAATAGAGTATCTCCACGTCCTCTTCTGTTGATTTCTGACCCAAAAATTATCCAACCCCCCTTTACCTGAGAGGTATTCTTCCTTAAATAAGGATTACAATAGAGTACAAAAAAGGGAATCCCAAAAAGTAGGGATTACAAAGTTTAAATTTGGCTATTAATGCAGAGAATCCCACCAAAATAATCTAAACCACTCTCAACTCATCAAATTTCCTCTGCTTGAAGATAGATTTTAACAAAAGTGATCTTGAAATTTCTGGGAAAATCCCGTAGAAAAATTGGAGAATTTGTCAACAGCTTAATAGTTATAAACAACAGGGAAGATCTGGTCCTCCATACCTTCCTACTAAATCACTACAGAATCTCTTGGTTGATCCATAATGCTATCGAAAACTGAAAAATCGAACAGAGGGTCTTTTTTCATGGGAGTTGGTGGCGTTTTGGGTTCTTCATTAATTATGAAATCTTGGATAATAGAATCATCTTGATCATGCAACTGTTCACTGCTTTCCTCGTCGTTTTTTCTGAGGAGATGGTGAACAAGGTGGAAGAATTTCAAAAAATCCTTCTCCGCTACCATAGTTGATATCAGAAACACCTGCATTAAACAATGGTGACATAGGCTCAGGAAATAACAAAGAGTGAATCTCTTTGGGCATGGAAGATTCATTGAAAAGTTCACAACTAGCCGACATGTTACTCATCAAATCGTCAGAAGGAAAATTTTCCATAACTCCTGAAAGCTGCAATCCAAAAACTGCGGGTTTTGGGATCGCACACATGGATCAAAATACCAAACGTGTTTCCGAAAGCCGCAACCCAAAAATTACGGGTTGCGGGTTTCGGAAGCATACTACGCAACTTAAAAGAAAAAACAGGAATCTGAAATCCGAAAGCCGCAACTGCAATTTTCGAGATGACGATTTCGAAACTTATTAATAAGAAAATCCCGCATCACGCACCTTTTCAGGTTGTGGGTTTCGGTATCACCAAACCCAAACAACTTAAAAATGCTTTCCCACAACTCGCAACTGTCGGGTTCGGGATTTCGGGATGTCGAAAAGTTGGGTTCGGGTAGGTAGAAAACAAACAACGAAAAACTTAGAATTTGAATCTTACCGTGATCAAAATACTCAAAAAAATTCTAAGGAAAGTAGTACGATCAAGGTAACCAAATGCATAAGTACAAGATTTGCAGAAACCAAGCTCAAACTTCATATTCATAAGAACACTTGCACGAATATCTTTGTGCTAATTTAAAATCGGGACTGTCATGCTTAGCCGAAGCATGGGATCTGTTGTGGTCACAGCACAAGTACTTGACCCTCCAATCCATAGGGGTGTAGGAAGAAGAATTACATGAAGGATAACTAATTAAATGGGATAAATGTTTCTACAAGGGCTATAGTCATTAATAATTTAATAGTTTTAATTTTTAATTATTTTTATAATTATTTCCTTAATATTATTAATCAAAATTTTTGAAAGTGGTGATGTTCACATGGCTAGGAGGGCGCATGAGGACAAGGTGGACCTCACCTACTCAAGTGTAAAAATATATAAACAACAAGGAGTTAGCTAAAAGCAAAGTAGCAGCATAAAAAGATAGAAACTAGCAAAAGGAATAAAAAATAGGAAAAAGCACAAAGCGGGAAAGTCAAAAAGAAGGAAAGTGCAGAAAGCAACTAGTTTTAAAAAGAAGGAAACATCCAAAAAAGCTGAGGGCACAGTTGCTAAAATCAGTTGAAGAGACAAAGCAAGCAAGTTTCATAAGGAAATTATGTTGCTAATTCTCTCAAGGAAGGTGCCCTCGTCTCTCACACGTGCCAATGAATTGCACATGAAGATACCTAAGTTATCAAAAGGAAGCTAAGGCGCACCATTGACATTTTTTGGTCTATTTTTATTTGTCTTGAGAACAATTTTCTTCTTAGAGTTGAGTGATGTGCCTCACCAAGCTCGGGAGATGAACCCCAATGAAGTTATTGCTCCAGTTTTCCCATGATCATATCTAGATACATGGAATGATTATCTGCATGCCTGCTTCAGTCCATCATTAAAGAATCTAATATATCCAAAGAGTGATCCTCAGTCATAGTACAATTGGAGAGAGTTTTGAAGAAGTTACTCTGGAGGAGATAATCCATTTCAATGAAGGTGCCCTTGAGCAGCTCATGAAGTCTAGTGAACCCTCTATATGTGTCTACCAGATTTTATTTCATCCTTATTTTATATCCAGTGGAGAATTCTCCTTCTTTTCCTCATCTCATACTCATTCTCTCAAGTTTTGTAATATTTCTCTAGCATTTGAGACTCCTTAAAGATCTGAAGGTTAAAATTCCTCTAATTTTCTGTTCAGGATCCTCAATTTCGATTTGATGTTGTTAATAAATTTATTTTAGAGACCTAGAATACTTTAGAAGTTAATTTTGTAAGTTTTAGAGGAATTTTGAATCAAGCAATTCCAAGACTAGCTCTTTATTCACTTTTTCTTGACTAGTTTTAAAATTTTTGTAATTCAAAGCTATCTATGAGTCCGTTTTAGGTTCAGATGGTCATTTGTGAATCCTGAGATGCTAATGAATCATCCAAAACCATCTTGATGAGGATTTTAAGGCCTCTTATCATGTTTGGAAGAACTTGGAAAACTACTAGTTGAGCAGACCAAGATAGCACCCTTGCCTCTTTGGTTTCCAAACTCAACCAAAACCTCCCAAATTATCAGAATCTCTTGTCCAACACTTAATTAGGAGTTTAATATATGATATAATCCATTTTGTTACCTTTAGGTGTGATCAAATGAGTTTAGTATGCATATGTTGGTGTGCCCAAGAAGCCTCAGAGTAGACCTCAGCGACAACTATTGGTGAAACGTAAATGGACCCAACACCTTGTGCATATGAATCAAAAGCTAGCCTGGTTTCTGATATGTTTGATGCTTCACATTCACCCATACATTTTGAATATCCTAAATATCTCAAATTCATAACTATGGAGTCATCTTCTTGTGCCCCAGACCACCTCATTTTCAGCTAGTTTTGTTAACTAGTTTCTGCTTGTGAAAAATTGTGTTATAAATTTCAATTTTTGTATAATACCATCCCCAATCTGATAAGGGATATTACATTATGAAATTTTATTGGTGGTGATGCAAGTAATTTTTTTTACTATCTTTATGAAAGGTTGAAAGCATTTCTTGGTGCATGTTGTAGTTTTTTTGTGGTAAGATTTTTTTATTCTCTATGTTGAAGATTAAGAAGACTAAAACACATTTATCATACAAATCATGAGGAAAAACTAAAATACATACAATTCAAACAAAGTGAATGAAGACTAAAGTACAATTCATAAGTAAAAAATGTCACCATACATCAAGGATTTCTCTTTGCTTGCAATGTAAAATGGTATTTTGATGTATCCACTATATGTAAGAAGAGTTCAAGTGTGCCCAAGCAGCATGAGAATTCAATCCAAAGATCCAAAAAGATTCCAACTATTGTGTATTCAATCTAAAGAGCCAAATAGATTCCAACTGGTGTGTATTCAATCCAAAGAGGCAAATAAACTCCAACTGATGTGTATTCAATCCAAATTGTAAAAAAAAATCCAAAAGGTGTGTGAATTCAATCCAAAATGCAAGTGACTGTCGAGTTGTGTGTGAGAAGAGTGAAAAAATTGTGATATGAGAGAAAAAAAATGCAAGAGAAGAATGCGGGTCATTTGAAAATTTTCATGTTTAGTAGAGGCACGCACACGAAAGGAGTGCACATGCGCCAATGATGCACACGTGCTTCTAGTGCGCGCACGCCTCTGCATAATGTTGCTTTGTTCGGTGGGTAACGTTTAGTTCATTTATTGTCCAATAAATAGCTATTTTCCTGTTTATTCCTAGATCTCCTCCCCCCCAAAGGCCTTTAGGTCCTTTTCTAAACCATAATCCCCAACTGCATAAGTGCTTAGGTGTTTAGGGGTTTTAGGATTTAAACCTTGTGGATTAGGGGGTTAAGGTGTTTCGAATTAACTAGGATTTAAGGGTTAAGGTGTTCTGGGTTAACACTACTAAATTCTTATAAAGTCCATACAAATAAAGGTTATAACAATGATTTCAAAATAGATAATAGGGTTCATAAGCCCTTGTGGGGGATAGGAATTATAATTTCTATGGTTATGAGGGGTTTTATTGGTCAAGAATTTAGTGTTAGGTGTTATTTGTGTTAGAGTTAAGGGTTTCTTCATTATTGATTATTGGCTAAGGATGATGATGACCAAGGTTTAAATGTGATAGTTTTTATAAGGATTTTGTTTATTATTTGTTATCATTTAGATATAATAACAATTAGTTGATATATAGGTTATGATTTGAATATTATAGTTCAATGTTTATGGGAGATAGGGTTACATGGTGTATATGGGTTAGGGATTATTTAGGTTACCATTTTGGGTTTGTGTTGATTGATGTTAATATGTTATGAATTATATGGCTTATTAGTTAGAAATATATAGGGGTTTTAAGGGTTAGAGTGTATATGGGTTAAAGGTGGTAGGGGTTAGGGTTATAAGGATTGTAAGTTAAGAGTTGTTAAGGTTATGGGGTTAAAGTTTATATATTTTAATGTTCAAAATTGATATAATTTAAGGGTTATAGGGGTAATGAGTTCTCCCTCTAAGACCCTAATCCCCAATCTCTCTCTCTCCCCCCCTTTAAACTCCTAACCTCCAATATCTATCCATCTATCTATAAACACCTAACCCTAATTTATCTCTCTTTCTAAACCTCCAATCTATTTCTTTCCCTCTAAACCCATAATCCCCAATCTCTCTCTCTCTCTCTCTCTAAACCCTTGAGACCCAATATCTCTCTCTCTCTAAACCCCTTACCACCAATCTCTCTCTTTATGTCCCTCTATCTCCATTCTCTCTCTTTGTCTAAAACTATAACTCTAAATTCCTCTAATTCTCTATCTCTCTCTCTAAACCTCTAATGTCCAATCTCTCTCTCTAAATGCTGAACCCACACTTTGTCTCTCTATACGCTTAACCACCAATCTCTTTCTGTTTCTCCCTAAACCCATAACCACCAATTTCTTTCCTTCTCTCTCTCTAAGCACCTAAACCTCATTCTCTCTTTCTATATATCTATCTATCTATCTAAACCCTTAATCCCAAATATATATCTCATTGAACCCATAACCTCCAATCTATACGTGTCTCTTTCTCTCTCTCTCTCTCTATCTATTTATCTAAACCGCTAACCACCAATGTCGCTCTCTCTCTCTCTCTCTCAACCACAAAGATCCAATCTCTCTCTCTCTCTCTCTAAGCCCCTAACCATCAGTCTACTTATTTGATTCTCTCTCTCTCTCTCTAAGCCCCTAAGTCCCAATCTCTCTCTCTTTCTGAACCCCTATCCCCCAATCTCTCTCCATCTCTCACTCTCTGATCCCCTAACACCCAATCTCTCTCTCTCTCTCTCGCAAAACTATTAACCCAAAATCTCTCTCTCTCTCTTTGGAATCCTAACCCCCAATCTCTCTCTCTATAAGCCCAGAACTCCCAATATATCTCTTTTTATCTCTTTGTAATTCCTTTAACTTCCAATATCTCTCTTTATGCTCCTAACCCCTAATATCTCTCTCTCTCTCTAAACCCTTAACCCCCAATCTCTATCACTTTCTCTCTCTATCTCTAAAACCCTAAACTCTAGCCTCTCTCTCTCTAAACCCATAATCCCCAATCTCTCTCTCTAAACCCTTAACCTCCATTATCTCTCTCATTCTATCTAAACCCCTAACCATTAATTTATCTCCCTCTACCTCTCTCTCTCTAAACCCCTAACCCCAATCTCTCTCTCTAAACCACTAACCACCAGTCTCTTTCTCTCTCTCACTCTAAACCCGTAAGCTCCAATCTCTTTCTCTCTCTCTCTCTCAATATCCCTCTTTGAACCCCTAATATCTAATCTCTCTCTCTCTCAATCTCCCTCTCTGAATCCATAATATCTAATCTATCTCTCTCTCTAAACCCTTAACCCCCAATCTCCCTCTCTCTCTAAACTGCTAACCCTCAATCTTTCTCTCTCTCTCAAAAACCTTAACCACCAATCCCTCTCTTACTCTCAACCCCTAACCTCAAATCCCTCTCTCTCTAAATATTTCTCTAAACCCCTCACCACCAATCTCTCTCTCTCTCTAAACCCATACACTCCAATCTCTCTCTCTCTTTAAACACCTAAGTTACAATCTCTCTCTATCTATCTCTATACCCATAGAAACCAATCTCTCTACATCTCTCTCCCTCTAATCTTTTAAAACCCAATCTCTCTCTCTGTAGACCTCTAACCCTCAATCTCTCTCTCTCTCTAAACCCCTATCCCCCAATCTCTCTTTATCTCTAAACCCTTAAGTCCCAACATCTCTCTCTCTAAACCACTAACCACCAATATTTCACACTCTCTCTAAACTCCTAACCTCCAGTCCCTCCAATATCTCTCTCTATCTCTAAACCCCTAACCTCCACTCTCTCTCTATCTCTCACTCTCGCTCTCTAAACCCTTAACCCCTAACTTCCAATCTCTCTCTCTCTCTCTCTCAAAAACCATAAACCCAAATCTGTCTCTCTCTCCCTAGACACCTAACCACCAATCTCTCACTTTCTCTCTATGCCTCGAAAATCCTAATATCTAGTCTCCCTCTCTCTCTCTCTCTAAACCCAAATCCCCCAATCTCACTCTTTCTATCTCTTTCTCTAAACCCCTAACTATTCTCTATCTCTCTTTAAAACCCTAACCCACTCTCTATATCTCTCTGAACCCTTAACCCCAATATCTCTCTCTTTCTACCTAAAACCATAATCACAATTCTCTCTCCCTCTATCTCTCTTTCTAAACCATTAACCCACAATCTTTCTCTCTATACCCCTAACACCCATCTCTCTCTCTTTCTCTTTAAACCACCAATCTCTCTCTATAAACCCCTAACTCGAAATATTTCTCTCTCTCTCACTCTCTCCCTCTCTCTAAACCACTAAGACCCAATATCTCTCTCTAAACCCCTAACTACTAATCTCTCTCTCGCTAAACACCTACTCTCCAATCTCTCTCTCTCTCTAAACCCACAACCACTAATCTCTGTCTCTAAACACCTAACTTTCAATCTCTCTCTCTTTCTCTAAACCTCTTATCCTTGAATCTCCCTCTCTCTCTCTCTCTAGACCTCACACCACCAATATCTCACTTTCTCCCTCTCCAATACCCTAACATATCTCTCTCTCTCTCTTTAAACACCTAACCACCAATTTCTCTCTCCCTCCCTCTAAACCAAAAAGCTCCAATATCTCTCTCTCTCTCTAAGCCCCTAACCACCAATATCTCCCTTTCTCTCCCTCTTTTTCTCTAAGCCCATAACCTCCATTCTTTCTCTCTCTCTCTAAACCTCTAACCCCAAATACCTCTAATTTTCTCTCTCTCGCTCTAAATCTCTACCTTCCAATTTCTCTTTCTCTCTCTGAACACCTAAACCCCATTTTCTGTCTCTAAACGCTTAACCCCCAATCTCTTAATGTTTCTCCTAAAACCCATAACCACCAATTTATTTCCCTATCACTCTCTTTCATTAATCCCCTAACCTCCAATATCTCTCTCTCTCTCTCTCTCTCTCTCTCTCTAATCCCCCAATCTCCAATCTCTCTCTCTCTCTTTCTCTCTAAACCCCTAACCCCCAATCTCTATCTCACTGAACACATAGCCTCGAATCTCTCTCTCTCTCTCTCTCTCTCTCTGACTATCTCTCTAAACCACTAACCATCAAACTCTCTCTCTATATATCTATATCTAAACCCCCAACACCCAATCCCTCTCTCTTAACCCCTAACCCCTAATATCCCACTGTCTCTGAACCCATAACCCCCAATTTCTCTCTTTGTATCTCTCTCTAATCCTTTTAACTTACAATATCTTTCTCTCTAAATGCCTAACCTCTCTCTCTCTCTCTCTCTCTCTCTCTCTCTCACTCTTATTGGCCATAGCAATTACAGATTTAGAATGATATACATTAATAGTTATAATGGGTAGAAGTTAAGGATTAGGTTGATGTGGGTTACCATGAGAGTTAGGAATTGTATGACATATTAGACTAGAGTTATGGGTTTGAAGTTAGACGTTAAGTGTTATATGTATTATTGGTTAAGGGTTAAGATGGTTAGTGGTTACAAGTCATGTTTTATATGCATTAAGGGTTGAATAGTTATGTATTATGGATTATATACGTTAGGAGTGATAAAATTAAGGGATAAACAGTTAAATGGTTTAGGTTTTAAGAATGTATGGGTTTATGGGGATTAACGGAAATGTTTAGGGATTAGGGGATTTAGAGTGATAGGTGTTAAGGGTTATAATTATTAATAGTAAGAGTTAGGGGGATACGAACTTTAGGGTTTAAGGGTTATAATTATTACTAATAGGACTTATGGGGATACAAACTTTAAGTTGTAACGGTTGTAATCAAAACGGGTTACATTGTAGTGGAAGTGGAACATGTATGAAGGGTTAGCAATGATATCATTATGAGATAAATGTCTTTTTTATTCAATTCAAAATGGCCTATAGGACATTATATAGAAATTATAACACTTCTTCTTTAGTTGTTATAGGGGATATATGTTATAATGGTTAAGAGTTATAAGTTTTAAGGGTGATTTATTAAGAGATAAGGGTAACGGTTGACAAAGGATAAGGGTGAGTTATGAATGATATCAATTAGTCATTATGTTTATATTGGCTATGGGTTATATGTTTTAAGGGTTGGGTGTTTGATGACAGAGTTTAGGGTTGATGAGAATTAGAGGTTATAAGGGCTAGGGGTTATAGGGGTTGGGTGTTTGATGATAGAGTTTAGGGTTGATGAGAATTAGAGGTTATAATGGTTAGGGGTTATAGGGGTTTGGGTTTCTTTGGGTTTTTATTTAATGGATATAATAGTTAAGGATTAATAGTTTTATTGATTAAGGGTCATAGTGGTTAATGATTACAAGGGATAATGATTATATTGGCAATATATCATAAGGTTTGATGGTTGTAATGGATATATTATGCACATTAATAATAATTATTTATAAGAGTTAGTGAGTAGGAGTTACATGAATTAAGGGTTCTAGTGGTTATGCCCTATAATATTCACTAATTTACAGTTTTAATGTGTTAGGAATTATAGTTATTGTACCTTATTAGGGTTAATATTGATAAGGGATTGGAATTATGAGGATACACGTTACCAAGGTCAAGGGTTTGGATTTATTGGCTTATAAGGGTTAAGGATTGTGGCTTGTTTGGGTCAATGGCTAGTATGGGATTATGGATACGGCTTCTCAAGTCTTAGAGCTTATAGAAGTTAAGGTTTATGGATCTGGGATAAAGGGTTATAATATTTAGGTATAATTCATGTTATCATTTTGGGATTATACTAGTTAAGGGAATGGATAATATGGATTATAGGTTAGAGACTCCATGGGTTAGGTTTTTTAGGTTCTTGGGCTTAATGGATAGTAGTGGATAGGATTTATACATGTTATAAATGATTAAGTGTTTCAAGTGAGGAGTTAAGGTTGGCATGCATTAGTTATTAGAAGGGTTAAGAGTTATGGGTTATATAAGTTATAAGGTTTAGGGGTTAATTTTTATTTGGATAGACACTTTAGAGGTTAGGATTAGGTGGTTAGGATTATACGGGTTAAGGGATATTTAAGTGTTATGGAATGGGGGATATATAGTTATGTGTTAGGATTTAGGAGTTTTAGGGGCTATACTAGTTTATGATTATAGTGGGCCATGAGTTATAATGGTTAGTTGTAGTAGGGACTAGGGATTGCAATGGCTAGGGACTAATGGTCAAGGGTTTGGGGATTGAGATATATGTGTCATTTATTTATGGTTATAAGGATGAAGATTTATATGTACAAGAGGATAATGCAAGTTAGTAATGTTTTGTAATAATATATACATATTTCTAGGATTTGTGGGTTATAAGGGTTACTAGATAGGGATAATGATTAGGGGTTATAAGGTATATTGGTGATAAGGGTTAGATGCCAATGGTTATAGGGGTTACATTCCTATTATAATTAGTATCACTACTCATAACAGAGGATATGCTTGAGAGGTCATGTGTAGTGGACTAATGCGTTGTTCTTGAACTTGGATGATTACATTCTCATTTTAGGGATTAAATCCAAGGTTCCATCCCTCAACCATGTATAGGGCCCAAAAACCCATACCTAGAATCCAAGACATTAGAATGGCCACACCCATATTCATACATGGAATCAAGGATAGTCTCAGGAAATCCTATGTCATGGATTTAGGTTTTAGTCATGGAAATGTATGACTAAATCTCCTAACCCTTGTGGTTAAAGAGAGAAGAGATGGGTGAGGGAGGGAGGATAGATTGGGAAGAGTGGAAGAGAGAGGGGGAATTGGGTGTATAGGAAGAGAGAGGGGGGAGGGGGGGGGGGGTGGGGTTATAAAGAGGGAGGGGAGGTTTAGGGAGAGATAATAAAAAAATGAAGGTGTCAATGAACATGTGTGTGCAACTACGTGTGTGTGCTAGTACGTGTGCACGCATTTGCACACACGTGTGTTTAGATTCAATTTTTTTTTGGTGCCCTTGCAAGTTTTGTGCTAGCTTCAAATTGCCAAACCTTGAGGCTCGGTCTGAGTTATGGCATAACACACCAATTTTTGTAAATTCATGTTTTTCATTCTTAGTTCCGCATATTCTCCACTTGTGCACTACTGATGAAATTGCACACACTTGTCGAGCTCTATGTGCAGATTCTAACTCTATATTTTTTGAATAAATCTATTATTGTTTTCTATTTTTAATTCATTTTTAACTACACTCATGCCAAATTTGTCAAAAACATAGGTCGTTTATTTGGGCTATAACTTTTGGTTGGCTTACATATTTCAAAAACGGAAAAGAACCCACACAAGAGTACAAGAATACATGCAAGCTAAAAGAAATTGATTGATTATGTTAAGACCATGATATGGTCGACCAACACTCAAATATGTTGTTTTAGGGCTTCACTAACTTTCATAATTTAAAAAAAATATAAAATTAACTTTTAAAATTTTGGAAAAATAGCCCTACACAAGATCTGTCTATTGCCTACACCTCTACATATTTTTTTCTCATAATTTGTCAATTTACATAACAAACCGGTGGACCAACGTGAACATATGAGTTATGTTTTAGAGAAAAAATAACATACCAATATTAGAATAATGACATTTTGGGGAGGTTATATCACTTTTCGATAAATAAAAGTTATATATTCCGCAAAGTGATCCGATTTTCTACGTTTCGTCTTTTTACACCTAATTCTAAAACGTTTTGTAGTTACCTATAACAATTCATTTTAATCATCAAATTTATGTTTTTCCAGCATGCCATTGCAACTAATGCATCATAAGTGGCTATCATTACCTTGCACCAGCCCATATATATATGTATATATCCAATTTTTTGTAGAAACTAAAAAATTTACATATATTCAATAGAAATTACAATCAAGACACATTACATATTCACAAATCACAATGCATATGTCAACGATAGACCTAATTGAAACCCCCATTAGCGGAAAGGGATAGGCCTCACTCCACTATTGTAACGAAGGAAAAAGGCTAGTGATTGGATTCCAATGCCCCCACTATTGGATGCCCATGAGAGGCATAATAAATCCAACCAAAATAGGACTATTTCTATTTGATTAGATTACATTAATGGGGGGTGATCCCTCTTATTATCTTTTCTTGTTACTAAACACTCTTTATATTTTAGATTATTTCACTTACAATGCTGATGCAACTTAGATTGAATGTCATGGGTATGAATAGAAATAAGGGGTAACCTACCCTATTTGAAATGAATCCCCTTTTGATGTTGTTTGTCAAATATGCCCCAACATAATACTTATTGGTGTGTTCCCTGACTTGATTTGAGAGGCTAAGAGCCAAACAATGTAATATGTTCATGTATATGGAAGAATAATAAAAATACATCACAAACTACATATAGAGAAGGATGAAAAACGTGGGGGTCTATAATTCCATCGGTGTAGTGGGTTCTCATAGACTCTTAAAATTTCTCATTAAGTCATCAAAACAAAAATGTTCTATTACATAGATGTCAAAATGATATTTCTCATTAAGTCATCAAAATCAAAATGTATTACATAGATGTCTAAATGCCACTGGAAAATACACAATGGGGTAGATCAAGATAGAAAACCTTCTAATTCTCTTTACCTGCAAAAAAAACCCTCTTAGAGCTCAAGACTCACTGAAAAAATGTGAATGAATGAGGCTAAAATTGTTTTTAACATCTTTTTTGCGTTAGAAGTGTCATGTTTTAGGGACGCGGTTCACACAAGTGGGGACACATCCTGAAACGGTGTCAAGCATGTGTTTTGGAAACTTCCTAAAATAGGACACATCCAAAACACATGTCCGACACCATGTCATTATGTGTCCATTTCCAACACGATGACACGTGACACAATGGCCCATATGGACGTGTCTTGTATCATAGGATGACGGCATTTTCATAACAGTAGAAATTGTAATTCAGTAATCATTGGAGCATAGTAACAAAAAATATTAGGAATAGACACTCATTTGCTTATATTAAATAGGATAAATATGTGATTGTTGTTGGGAATTCCCTGATCCACTCAAGCATAGATCTATATAAAAAATTTAGTCTTAGTTTCCCACAATCACCCCCAATATGAGTCCTGGTATCTCTAGCGATTGGTTCTTAGATTCTTTTCATTATTTTTTAGATTTACAATATAGCCTAGGGACCCTACCTATCTAAGAAAACATTTTACTTGTATCCATGGTTCATCACATGCACTCCTCCTTCCTACAAATATTGGCAATACTCCTCCCAATCAACAACCAATATTCCTATCATCCAACAAGCAATATTAATGTATAGTACCCAAGCAATCATGTTGTTAGATGGTACTCGGAACCTAACAATGCATACATTTTATGGCCATAGAGAATTTTCCAAACGTGAGTGAATTTGGACCTTGATCATTTGTTCACAGATATCAAGTGGCTAGTTCATCCTCCTTTCAACTCTCCATTTTCCAAAATTTATATATTCATATTTTTAACTAATTTATCAATAACTTGATTTACGTTCTTGCATTATAAATTTTGTTTTCTTCTCCTTTATTGAGTTAGATATGAATTTCTTCTTTTAGAGTTCATTCACCTTCCTCTAACGAGATAATTAACCCCTTGGCACCCCCCCTCTTTTGTACAAGAAGATTTACTACTATTATCCAGTCTTTTAGGTAGTGATACCAATTTAAGAGTTACATTTTCTAAAGGTGTCTCTTCATATTTAGATTCTTTTTCTTTTTCTTTTCTTTATTCATTTTTGGTTTTTTTAAATTTTTGTTTATTAAATTTTATATTTAGTCTTTTTATCCTTCTTTGTTTATTCTTGTTTTTTCCTATAGAGACCAAGACCCCTAATTCATCGGTTTATCCCACACATCCCAAGTAGATTTTTTTTTCCACATAGTATAATAATATATCAAAGTACATAGTACTTCCAAAACATAAGTCTCCAATGTTCACAAAATACTTAGCCAAATACAAGGGGTTGGAATTCTGAGATACAAGAAGATATCAGATGGGGAGAAAAGAGTCACGTAAAAAAAAGAGAGTGATTGAATCTCATAATTGGACCAAGGCATCACAAAGCTTGGATTTAGGGTTTTCTTTCCTAAGGTAAAATTGTTGAATTAGTGGAGATGGCTTCGAGTAGTAACCTAGCTCAAGCACAGATCCCCATATTGACTAGCAAAGATTATGAATTTTGGTAAATTAAAATGTGGCTTTGCTTCATTCTCACAATGTCTGGAATTTAGTAGCCAATGGATAGTAGGAACCAACTCATCGAGTATTCGATCATGATTTTCAAATGCCAAGAGATCAATTAAAGGAAAACAAGAAAATGATACCAAAGCTCTCTATGTAATTCAAGAGGCATTGGGAGAAATCATATCTCCCAATATTTAAACTACATCATTTTCAAAAACTGCACGGGATATCTTGTAAAGGAGTTATTAGGGTGTAGAAAAGGTGAGGTCTATTAAATTACATAATATATGAATATAATTTGAAAATATGAATTGGTTGACCAGTTTATGACTTAGGTAATGAATGTTTTGAATCTATTGAATATGAATGAAGAAGACCCGTGAGATCATAAAGTAATTGAGAAAGTCATGAAGAGTTTAAGGAAGGAGTCCAATGATGTAGTAGCATCCATAAAGGAGTCAAAAGATTTAAGCCAGTTACTAGTTGATGAATTGATGGGATCATTACTATCCCACGAATCCATATTGAATAGACATGAATACAATACCATTGATAATGCATTCAAGTTAGTGGTTTATGGATGATTAAGCTGAAGAGGAAGAGACAGAGGTAATAGAAGTGACTAAGGTCAAGAGGAAGAGGTAGAGGTAATAGAAGTAAGGACCAAAGAGACCATAAGGAAAATGTAGAATCAGATAGGAGAACACACCAAAACCCTCATATTTTTAAGGGGGAGCAATGAAATAAGTGCCCATCAAAGCCTCATGTATGATATAACCAAGGCACAATCTATAAAAAAAATTAGTCACTATGGAAGAGAATGTAGCAAGAAGAAAGTAGATGCTAGTAAGTAGTCTACAAACATAATTAAGGCTTCTCAAAACAAATAAAATTATGTCTTTATTACTTGTAATATTGCTCATGAGAATCTATTTTTGTTTTTGTTTTTGATGTATATAGTAATCATATGAATAGAAAAAAGGAGTTTCTTTCTAGAGTAGATGATATTGTTCAGTCGTAAGAAAAACTTGGAAATGATAATAAAGTTATTGTCAAAAGTAAAGGTGTCATAACTATATTTTCCAAGAATGATGAGAGGAAGACTATTGAACGAGTATGCTATGTACTAGGTTTAAAATGTAATTTGTTTAGTATAGGAAAGCTAATGGAAAGTAAGTATAAAGTAATGTTTGTTAATAATGTTTACAAAATTCTCAATAATTATCCTAACAAGATTGGAGATGACTAAAAATAGGATGTTCCTATTCTCAATGAAAAGTGAATGTGATGATTAAATTAATTCCTACAAATATAAGATCCTAGATCAGTCTTGTCTTTAGCATTTGTGATATGGTCATTTACATTTTGGTGGATTGGATATTTTGCAAAGAAAGTAGATGGTAAGAAGGTTGTGATGTATAAATTATCTAATGAACTCTTGTGAGAGTTTCATATTGGTGAAACAACATAGAGAAATATTTTCAATAGGCAATTCATATAGATCAAAAGTACCACTCGAAATCGTAAATACATATATGTGTGGGCTAATGCAGACACCCTCACTAGATGGATACTATTATTATTTGTCATTCAATGATGATTTTAGTCTAAATGCATGGGTGTACTTCTTAAAACATAAATAAGAAACATTTTTTGTCTTCAGAAGATTTAAAGTGTTAGTTGAAAAAGGAAGGTGGAAATTGCATCAATGTATTGAGGTTTGATAATGGATGAGAATATAATTCCAATGACTTTATGGAATTATGAAACCATCATGGAATAGAGAGACAACTCACTACTCAATATACACCTTAGAAAAATAGTATGGCCAAAAGGAAGAACATTACCATTATGAATATGGCTCCAACTATGTTGAAGGGGAAACACTTGCCTAATGATTATTGGGAAGAAGCAATGGCATGTTCTATTTACATCCTAAATATGAGTCCAACTAAAAGAATCAAGAACAAAGTTCCTCAAGAGGCATGGATTACAAAAATTGTACTATGTTTCATCTCATGATATTTGTGTAAAATGCAAGCACAATAGATCTATGAAACAAAGAAAAAAATTACTAGAGATGCATGCAGCAAATTGTATGTCAAAACATTGATGCAATAGGTTTGCAGTAGTTCACACATGATCATAAACTCAGAAGATAATTATAATGTGTAACAATGGCTAAAATAAGCCAAGAAATTCGAATTCCAAAGAGGTCATTCGAATTGAATGCATGAGAGTGGCTTACTTGGCAGTTAACACCACTCGACACATCAGTTAACCACTTAACTACCATGTAATTGACTCTAACAGACTCTGAAATTGTCTAACTGAACCCAGAACTCAATTGAATTCCCAAAATTAGGAGAGGGCGTTTTTCTGACTTCAGTTAACTAAATATTAGGTGAAAATAACACCAGACGAAGTCAAACTATGTAGTAGGAAGCCTTTTTTACTCCAGTTGGTTGAATATAATAATAAATGTTGTCAGTTAGACTGAGTAGGGTGCTTTAGTCATGCAAATGACCTCATTTGGATCTCCGAATGATGGAGGAGTCCCATTTAACTGATATTTATGGCCCAATTGACTCTCCGAATGAAGGAGGAGGCTCAGTTCACTGAAACTTATGATCTACTGATGATGTAAGCACATAATTGAGTCAAAATACTTAGTATAAGTGGAAAATTAATCCATGAAGCTCAAATAAATGATGTGTGGTTGGAAATGCTCCAACACACCCCCTTAATATAATATAATGTGGAGGGGTAAATAAAAATAATAAAATTTCCCCAACAACAAAGGCCATAGGTCACCCAGTAGAAAAATAATCCTAAAAATCCTCAAAAAATCTAATTGAGGAAAGAGGGAAAAACCCAGTGGGAAAGAAAACCCTCCGTCACACTGAACATTGAAGGATATAATATGTCCTCACCATAGTATAACTCGCCCCCAACAGTGAATGGAGGTAAGAGAACTTCTTCTCTGTGAAGCTCTTAGTGAATATATCTGCAATTTTATCTTATGTAGGGCAATATTGTAGTATAGTGATCCTGTCATTCACAAGATCTCATATGTAGTGCATGTGGATCTCGATATGCTTGGTCCTCTGTATCTGAACTGGATCTTTCAAGATCTTGATAGCACTTTGATTGTCACAAAAGATTACAGTATAAGTGGTGCTACCAATATCAAACTCTCCTAGAATACCCTGCAGCAAAACTGCTTGAATGCAAGCATTGACTACTCCTCGATACTCTGCCTCTACTAAATATAAGGAAATGGGGACCTGCTTTTTGCTTGACCAGAAAATAGGCCCTGTTCCAATCATGAAAAAATATCCAGAAGTGGAAGTACGATCAATTCTATCACCCTCCCAATCTGAATCAGTGAATCCAACCAAGTCAACATCAGAATCTGCAACATAGTGAATGCCAAAATGTCTCGTACCCTACACATAGTGTAAGATCCTTTTGGATTCCTTCCATTGAAGCTCATGGGGATTTTTCATGTACCTTGAAACAACACTCACAACATAATAAATATCATTCCTAGAGTGTGTCAGATACAAAATACTACTAATCAACTATCGATAAAGTGTAGAATCCACCAACGGTGTAGAATCACCATCCTCAAGATTGATTCTTGAGAGGAATGGGAATTGTGTCGATTTACAATCTTCCATATTGAAATTATTTAGTAGGTCCAAAATATATTTTTACTGAGAAATCATAATCCCATCAAAATTCTGAGAGATCTCGAGACAAAGAAACTGCTTTAGCAGGCCTAAATCACTCATATCAGATGCTTAGTGTAAAACAGTTTTTATGGTGTCGATCGAAGCAAGAATTATTCCTGTAATCAATAGGTAATCAACATGAAGTAAAATAATTAGAAAATTACCTTCATTCTTCTATAGATACACATTCAGATATGATTTTCATCTTGCAAAGTTTTGCGACAGAAGAAATGAATCCATCTTTGCATACCAAGCTCTTGGGGCCTGTTCTAAACCATACAAGGATTTCCTTTATCTGCAAACCAGTGTTGGATCTGATATGTAACCTTAAGGATACTTCATGTAAATCTATTCTTGAATATATCCATGAATAAATGCACTCTTCACACCCATGTGGTGCACCTCCCAGTTCTTGGATGCGGAAATTGCCAAAACTAGCTGGATTGAGTCTATCTTTGCAACCAGTGCAAAATTTTATCTGTAGTCCACACCATGAACTTGTGAGAAACATTTTTCCACCAAAATAGATTTTTATTTTCAATTTGAACCATCAGCATCAACCTTGGTTCAGTAGACCCATTTTCATTGAACCAATTTCCTCCTAGGTGGAAGAGAAACTAGCTCCCATGTTGCATTTTTCTGAAGAGAATTGTACTATTCATCCATGGCGGTTTTCCATCTCAGATCTTGGTGGGAATGGTAGTATGATTTAGGATATAAATCAATAATAAAAAATACTTCTCGGAAAACAATGGATTAGCATATGAAAGAGCCATACCTGTGCTCTGAAATTCTGCTTGG
Source organism: Larix kaempferi (assembly GCA_027924585.1). Taxonomy (NCBI): domain Eukaryota; kingdom Viridiplantae; phylum Streptophyta; class Pinopsida; order Pinales; family Pinaceae; genus Larix; species Larix kaempferi. Next base: position 4,200,291 of record BSBM01001138.1, read on the forward strand.
GTTCTTCTTGGATCAACGAGATTTTCAATGTTAGAACCAGTAGATGTGAGAGTATTTTCTACCCACTTTGGAAACTAAGAGAGATCATATTGACTCGAATACAAACCTAATATTTCATGTTCATTAATATTATACATAATATCAGAAATATCAGAACACAAAATTTCAGTATCTTCTTCCGAATCTTCTTCTGGAAGAAGAAGCAATTTTGCAGTTTCTTGCTCCACTAGTTGTAGATCATGAAGTGGTTCTTCATATTGGACACTTCGCTCGATGAATATTATTTTGGATATGATATCCATGAGTTTGTATCCTTTGTATTCTTTAGAATATCCAATTAGGATGCTCTCAGTACTTTTTGGTTCCAAATATCTTCTCTTCTCAATCAGAATTCTAGCTCATGCAGTGGAGCCAAAAACCCTGAGATGTGACACATCAGGCTTGTGACCAGTGTAGGATTCTAAAGGAGTTGAACCTTTGACCAATGACTGTGGAACTATTTTCTGAATGAATTCAGAAACATTCATGGCCTTAATCTAAATATTTGAAGCCAAACCTTTTGACTCAACCATACAAGTAGCCATCTCTTTCACTGCTCAATATTTCCTCTCCTCTACACCATTCTATTGAGGTGTGTAGGGGACTGTGTGTTGTATTTGGATTCCATTTTATACAAAAATTTGCAGAAGCTATGATTTGATATATTCTCCACCATTATCATATCTAAGAGCTTTGATCTTTCTCCCAGTGGCAGTCTCAACAGAAGCCTTGAAATTATTGAACCTTTCAAGCACTTCCAATTTTTTATTGAGAAAGTAGACCCATGTGAATATAGAGAAGTCATCAATGAATGTATGAACATACCTTGATCCATTCATAGAGGGATTTGGTAAAGGACCACTGATATCACGGTGAATCAACCCCAAAATATAAGAAGCTTTGCTAGCTTTTCCTCGATCGAACTTGTGCTCAAGATGATTTCCAATGATGCAACCCTTGCATATCCCTTTTTAGGATTTGATGTTTGGAAGTCCTTCAACCATGGAATTATTTTGTAGAAACTACAAATATTTATAATTAAAGCCATCTAAAAGTGCGGCAATTTCGCCTGTCCAGGCAAAACTTGGTCGAAATCCGACGATATGAAATCTAAAAATCCAGCGATTTGTGTTGATTAAATCATTTTTTTGAACATCTAAATGAATTCATCACCCTGTAAAACCCCCATGGCATCCAAATTATGCAATTTTAATACTGTTATTTGAGATTCTAAAAATTCTATCCCGGATTCCGACAAATTCATGTCTGGAAAAACGATTTTCTACGGGTGAAATCCTAGCAGTTTTAGACAAATCGATTTATAGTTTAGTTGTCCAAATATCTCATGTCACAGATGGATAACCTCATTTCCATGAGTCAGAAGGGCACTTAGCTTTGAATATGGAAAAAAGTGAGAAAACTCATAGGTTTTGGAAACATGATTTGCCTTGCCTGTTGCAATGAGTTTTTCGATGCTAATATCAGAAATTTAGACATCATTACGGCTGAATACAACCTTCTTGGGAAAACCAGTGTGTGTCATCTGATACACAGAAAGCAAGTTTAAAGCTAAAGAAGGAACATAGTGAACATTTTTAAAACTTCCATGTTCTAAATGAATAGTACCTTTTCCTTTCGATGAAATTTGTGAATCATCTCCCATGTGGATGGAGATGAAGTTGTCGGAGTCTAATGGTGAGAAGGAATATTTTCTTGAAACCACGTGATTCGAAGCTCCTAAATCTATGATAAGATCTGTAGAATTTGAAACACTTGCCATGAGTGCATGACCTCTTTCTGCATGATCATTATTGTCCTTCTTCCTTCTGCCATCTGGAAGAGTGATGTTTTTCTCCAAGAGAAGGGCCATCTGATAAATAGTTTTCTTCATGCATGAGCTTTCAAGATAAAAGCCCCTACCACAGTAAGAACACTTTGTCTTCTCCTTTCCCTTTTGCTTGTCTTTTCTTGAACCCGAGGGCTCATTTGACTGCTTGATATTATCCTTTTTCTTGGAATAATCAAACTTGGTATTCTCTTTCTTTTTCTTTCCTTTACCATTCATAGGCTTGGGTCCTACAACAAATAGGGATTGATATTTGGAGGATCTCATGGACCCCATCTAAATAAGATTGTCATGCTCTTTTGTTAAACACTCAATGTTATGCATTCAAGGTAAGAATCTTCCAATTTAGAATGGTGAGTTTTCCTGAATGGAAAGTAGAGACAAACACTGAATAATATGTTCCTAGTTTCGTAATTATTGAAAGAATCAAATGATCGTATTTATTCTCGACACCACATTGCTTCAACTGAAGCACCAAATGCTTGAACTTGGTGAAAAACTCATTGATGGTTTCGAAATTATCAATATTTAGGGAAATCAATTCATTCTCCAACTGATAAGCCCTCATCTCATCCTACTTGCAGAAGATTTTGGCAAGTTATTCACATACCTCTTTTGGAGTCTTCAATCTACTTAGATGGAAAATAATATCTTTCGAAATATTGAGACATAAGAAACCATAAGCTTCATCAATATTATTGAAGAACTTGGACTTATCTATAGCTACATTAGGCTCTGGTTCTATGCCCATATCAACTATGAAGAGCCCCTTGGAGCACAATACAATCTCTATGTCATCCTTCCACTAATAATAGTTGAAAGGAGTAAGAAGATATTTAAAAGAAGAGTCCATCTCTACTATAGCGAATGCAATAGGAGCCGGTGAGAAACATGCAGTAAAAAACAAACAAACAATCTTTAGATCGACAACCTGCACTTATCAAGTTGCATCACACCCGGCATAACCTATCAAGCAATCTTGATAAGTCAGATGCACATAATCTAGGATCTATTTGGAAAGCTTTCAGCTTCTAGTGTAGTGTTGGAATATTTTTTAGAAAACTTGTTCAATATTCATCTGAAGAAATCTGTAGAAGAGTTGCGTTGTCCTTCCATGGCTCTAATACCATGTAAAATTCAAGCACAACATATCTATGAAACAAAGACAACAGTTACTAGAGATGCATGCAGCAAATTGTATGTCAAAACACTGATGCAAAATGTTTGTAGCAATTGATGCATTAGTAACAATGGCTACAATAAGCCAAGCAATTCGAATTAGAGAGAGGCCATTCGAATTGAATGCATGAGAGTGGTTTACTTGGCAGTTAACACCACTTAGCACATCAGTTAACCACTTAACTACCATGTAACTGACTCTAACCAAGGATGATTTTAGGGGCAAAATTTAGCCCATGGGATATTTTTCTATGTTTTTTCCAAAAAAAGATTCACCAATTTGCATTTTTTGAAGCCCCATTTCCCCCAATTTTGATGGGGTAAACTTTTTTCACTCTAAAATTCACCAAATTATTATATAAACTATATAAAATCCTTAGAAATTTAAATAATTTTAGAAAAAATATCACCAAATATTTTATAGTTGACATTTTAAGAATTGGTGAGATTCACCCAAGTTTATACACTTTTAAATAAGTATGGGTCCTTAAAATTATCCCTGACTCTAATAGTCTCTAAAACTGACTAACTGAGTCTAACTGAATCCAGAACTCAACTGAATGCCCAAAATTAGGGGAGGGTTCCTTTCTAACTTCAGTTAACTGAATATTAGGTGAAAATAACACCAGATGAAGTCAAACTATGTAGTAGGGTGTCTTTCTGACTCGAGTTGGTTGAATATAATAATAAATGTTGTCAGTTAGAATGATTAGGGTGTTTTAGTCATGCAAATCACCTTAGTTGGCTCCCCAAATGATGGAGGAGACCTAGTTAATTGGTATTGATGGTCTAGTTGACTCCTTGAATGGAGAAGGCCCAATTCACTAAAATTGATGATCTACTAATGATGTAAGCACATAATTGAGTCAAAATACCTAGGATAAGTGGAAAATTAAGTTGTTAAGCTCAAATAAATGAAGTGTGGTTGGGTGTGTAGCATATGCTCATCTACAAGGAAAAATTAGAAGAAAATTGGATGACTAGAGTGAGAAATATATTTTTATTTGTTAAAGTGAGGATTCTAAAGCATATAAAAGCTATAATATCAACACTAAGAAGTTGGTTATCAGTAGATATGTGAATTTTGAGAAAGAATCATGGGATGGAAGCATAGATAAATCAATTATAGGTGGAGTTGTATTGTCTCATAGAGACAATGAAGAAGAAGAACATACTGTACAAAGTGGGAAGCCAACTGCACAAGTCAATATACCTGCGATCAACAGTCCAAGAAGGCAAGAAGTAGAAGAGATTTTATCAAAGTTGAGAACACCAAGAATTTTTGTTCGAGGTTAAACTTCTAGACAATGAGATCATCATACAACTAGTGAACAGAAGTAAGCAATGATTTTTATCTAAATTTAGAAAGATTAAGATCAAGAAGTGGAGAGTGGAAAATGAGGAATTTATGAGATTTATGTTTTGTGTGATAAGGAAGTAAACACGAATTTAAATTTTGCATTGTTAGCTTACCAACCTACCTATTTTGAAAAATGAAATTAAAGGAGAAATTTGGATAAAAGAAATGGATGATAATATTGATGCAATTAAATGAAATGATACATGGGAGTTAGTTAATATGCGTAAAAAAAGCACTGTACAACTTGAGTGGGCCTAATGATTAAGAACATATCTTTCATCCTAGGAGGTCATAGGTTCAATTCCAAAGGGGGTAGGGTATGTACACCTACATAGAATTTAGTATTCAAATTGTTGCATGGAGAGGGTCCCTTGTCCCACAAACAAGGGGGTCTCATACACAAAATTAGTGTTTGTCTTGGATGTGAACTTAAAAATAGATTATTATTAGTAGTATAGTACAAATTGAGTGGGAATAACAATTAAGAACACATGTTTCCTCCTAAGAGGTCATAGGTTCAAATCCAAATGGGGTAGGGTATGTACACCTCTATAGACATTAACAATTACATCATTGCGTAGTGGAGGGTCCCTTGTCCTATAAACAAAGGGGTCTCATACATAAAGTTGGTGTCTAGCTTGGATGTGACCTTAAAAATAGATTATTATTATTATAAAACTAAATTGAATGTTGATGAATAGTGGAGAGGCATAAGGATAGATTTGTGACTCAAATTTTTAGTTAACAACATGGCATTGATTATAATGAAACATTTTCTCCACTAGTGAGACTTGATGCAATCAAACTTGTATTTCCTATTGCGGCACAAAATGGATAGAATGTATATTAGATCATGAAATAAGCATTCCTAAATGGATTTTTGGAGGAAGAGGTGTATGTGATACAACCACTAAGATTTGAAGTAAGAGGACATGGAGGAAATTGTTAGATGTTAAAGAAGGTCTTGTATTGGCTAAAGCAAGTGCCAAGAGTTTGGTATAGCAGAATTGATGGTTACCTGATAAGTAATGGTTTCAACATAAGCACTAGTGAACCTACTTTGTATACAAAAGTAAATCTGAGAGGAGAAATTTCAATAGTTTGTTTGTATGTCGATTATGAATTCAAAGAAACAAGGATAAAATAATTTGAAATGAATAATGTGTGTTTAATAAAGTATTTTCTTGAGATAGAAGTTACAAACATAGAAAATCGAATTTTCATTTGTAAATCTAAATATGCCAATGACATATTGAGAAGGTTTGGAATGATAAATTGCAAACCAACAACAACCCCAATTGCAACAGGAACAAAACTCAGTAAAAATGATAAAGCCACAAATGTTGATTCAACTTTATATCAGAGGTTGGTTGTCCAATACTAATGTACTTTACAACTACCAAACCAAATATTATGTATGTCGTGAGTTTGATTTCAATATTTATGGAGTCTCCAAGAAGCAATCATTGGAAAGTTGGAAAAAGGTTCTTAAGATATATTGTACGGAAAACAAACTTTGGAGTTTTGTATTCAACAAAATTAGATTTCAAATTGCATGGGTACATAGACTGTGATTTTGTAAGTAGTTCAGATCACAAAAAACGCATATTAGGATATGTGTTCATCTTTTGTTAAGGTGCTATGGAAAGAGTTTTAAAGAAACAACCAATAGTGATGATGTATCTAGTTGAAGCAGAATACAATACAATAACTTCAAAAACATGCCAAACTATTTGGATGAGGAAAGTACCATTGGATCTATAGCATGATAAAGAAGATCCAACACAAATATTTTGTGACAACAAATTAGCCATAGCACTGTCAAAGAACCATGTATTTCACAAGAGGAATGAGCACATAGATAGAAGGTTTTATTTCATTTGAGAACTTGTAAATAATCATGAAATATGCTTAGAATTTTGTAGATCTACACATCAATTAGTTGATGTATTCACAAGACACCAGTGAAAGAATATTTTGAGTCTCAAATGAAAATTATTGGACTTTGTAATGTTGTATATAATGAAAATTTATTGTGTGATGTATGTTAGAAATTAAGGGGGAGTGTTGGAAATTAATTTCTAACACGTCGCCCCCAAAACTTAATGTTCTTCAACTGCCATATTTTATCCATATTAATATCTCATTAATTTTGGCATCTTTGTAGGATGGAGGATATCTCATGTCTTCGTCCATCCATCACCTAAAATGCCTCATGGATATGAAAATTTGAGTATGATGAAATGAATTCTCATCTCATGTTATAGTGTATCTTTTCTGTCCATCAAGAAGCTCCAAGATGAGATTTTTCCCAATGCCAAAAATATCAAGATGTATAAATATTCCTTTTTCTTAATAATACATATTCCATCTTTTGGTTTTTCATCTCACCTGTTCTACCTTTCATATAAAAGAACCCTAAACAAGTCACCTCATCATGCAAATTTTATCACAAGTTTGTAGTACATCATATAAGTTTGAGCATGTCATTGTTCAATCAATTACGCAATCATCATCATCTTGTTTGCAACATTGTACTTAGGTCGAGGTTAACCATCCAACAAAGTAATATTAAATATTGAATGTGGCGGTGTATGTTTAATTGGATTAGAATTTGTTCAAATTTATAGATTTATATTTTACCCAATTAATCACTAATTTCTTAGCTACTCATGAATAATATTTCCCTTTCACTTATAATATAGAAATCTATACTATTGAAATTTCGAGTAGGTAAAAAAAAAAACATTCAATGTGTTCCCTAAGTTCTAATTCGAATAGGAAAAATAATAAGCATGGGATGGTGGTTCAATGAAGACACAACATGATCATGATAAAAAATGTACCAACAATTCCTAAAGATTCAAAACTACAGTATCATAACACAAATCCAGCTTGTTGTGACTAGAATTACAAGGATTAATGAAAGCACAACAAAATCATGATCACAAATGTACCAACAGTTACTAAAGATACAAAAATACAATATCACATCACAAAGCCAACTCATTGTGACTAGAATTACAAGCTCTCATACACAAATGAAAACAAATAATGCTTTCACAAGATATAAGTTTTACTACTCCTAAAACTAGACCTCTAGTAACCTATTAGACTTGATCACATATGTAGTTGTCCTTAATATGGTATTTGATATTTTATTAATGTATTTTATTGGAATAATTCATAAAGCTCAATAAATAATTTTTATTTATTATATAATAAAAATAATCGAATGGTAAAATTAGTAATTTGAGTGTTAAAGCTTACTTCTCAATACAATGCAAATACCTTATTATAATTTTAAGTTATTTCTACCAAATCTATTTTTTTTCATAAATAATATAATACAGATCTCAAATAATTTTTCAAATTAATTTCAGAAAATTAAATTTATCAATGTCAATAAATTCCAACATAAATAAACATAAAAAAATTATTTATTACATAATAAAATTTCTATTTCCATGCCATATTGTACTTCTTTATGTGATACCTATAAATAGAACTTGCCCCAAAGACAATTACCCTATATCATTCATTAACCAAATACCACTCCTTGGTGAACATTCTAATATATAATTATGCTTTTGGGACACCCTTGAGCATATAACCCCATCATCCCCATACATTGGGGATAAACAAAACACCCTTACATTTTCTATTTTGTTGCTATTGAAACTCATTAAATTTATACCCTAGGCATAATTAGATTATTATCATTGGAAACATTAAGTAAGAGGATAATATAACAACTCGAAATTCTTGTCCCTCATCAAGGTAAACAAATTAAATATAAATCTGATTTAATTCTATATTTTTATTGAATTTTATTTTAAAATTTTCTAAATGCATATTAATTTTAATTTTTTCTAAGTAATACGTAATAAATAGTTCCAAGTGGTAGTTCAATTGGTTGATGCTTCTCAATCCAAAACCAAAGTAATCCAGATCCAAAATTCATTTCTGCTTCATAATTAGACTCCGTAATACATAATATATATAAAAAATTTAAATTAAGCATTATTCTATATGTATATGTTTTCTATTAAATTATGTTGGTTTAAGTAAATATGTAATGCATAATATATATATACGAATTTTAGATTGAGCATTATTCTATATGTTTATATTTTCTATTAAATTATTTTAATTTAAATAAATTTATTGTGTTCTTGAATTTGATTTTATGATTTTGATGCTTTAAAAATTTTATAGGTAAAAATTGCTTTGATCTACATTATATATTATGAAACATGTTGTTAAAATTTTATTTTATGATTTTGTTGTAAAGATTTTATAAATGATAATTGCTTTGATTTACATTATACATTATGTTTCAATCTAAATTATGTTGATTTAAATAAATTTATTGTTATTGAATTTGATTTTATGATTTTTATGTTGTAAAGATTTTATAAGTGAGAATTGCTTTAATCTACATTATACATTATGAGACCTGTTGTTCAGTTTGATTTTATGATTTTGTTGTAAAAAATTTATAGTGATAACTGCTTTGATCTACATACATTATGAGACGTTGTATGTTCTTAATATTTTATTTTAATGTAAGAGAATTGAGATTTTGTTTTCATTGTTGTAAAATTTAATAAATATTTTTAAGTATACGTCTATACACCTCATTTCAAAAAATTAAATACCTTCTCACACACAGGCAAAGGCCTTACCAACCAAATTTTGTACCTAGATTGTTTTTATATATATGAATACTATTGTTTTTTATTAGTAGAAAGATGTGACAAAACCGTGTGACGATAGTATTTTTTCATGTCTCCTGGACGCGCCATAGTCTGGGCTCTGAAGAGAATAAAACCAAGCCAGCTTACAAGGAAAGTAACGTCGCACGTAGTAATGTTTTATTCATTTAACAAATTCACCCTCCTTTCAAACTGTTAGCAAAATCAGAATTCTTTGCTTCGGCTTTCAAGTTCAGAGCACAACTTGCAATGAATTTTACAACGACCATGCCTTGAGTGGAATATATGGAGAACGACTGTGACAGAGTTTTTGTAATCGGAGAATCACTACAAAGATGCGGAGGACATTAACCCCGTACACATGTAAAACGCAGAGACTAGCCACACGGAAGCTTTTAGCCCTGTTCCCTCTACGTACCCTTTTTCCCACTACGTATTTATAGACTCCGTACTCTGCTATTATAAGCGGGCCTGAGCTATGCGGCTGCGGCTGATTGACGACTGTAAAAATTTCAAACGCTATGATGGTAGCACCGAAGCTTAAAGCTTTGCCTACTAATGACTATCCGTGGCGAAACCTTTGAGAATACATTTGATTGATTAATGGATTATAATGAGGAACGAGCCAACAAACTGTCAATTAGGGTTCGTTTGCAATGTAAATTAGGGGTTATGATGTCTATTGTGATTGACTTTGGAAGTACCTTTCACACGCTGCACAAAGATAGATCGGAGCTGAGAGCGATACTATTAGTATTATTTTACTTTTTTCATTTTTTTTAATTTAATAAAACGTAATTTTATTACCATACAGGACTGAAATACACACTTTAGGTGTCTCAAGCATAGTTGCAGAATTACATATGCCAAATTTTAATATTCTTCTATGAGCCTTAGCTTAGAGCTCTAGCATTACATAGTTAAAACAAAAATGGTTCTAAGAGCTCCAAAGTTGCTCTTTCATACTTTTAAGAAAAACCAAAAATTGAAAAATAATTATGTTCGAGTCTTCACTCCAAGTTATTATTGGAATATTTAAAAATACAAAGATTATAATATTAAGATCACTTATAAGCATGTTTTCACAAGATTAAGCTTCATATATAACCTAGTCTTTTAGTTTTTTTAGTTTCTCATTATTTGTAATTTTTGTGAAGATCATTGTACCTATTGGAATGATTAATCCTTCCTTAGAAAGAACATCTACCCGTTTATTTTGTTATGTAAATATATGATACATCCTAAAGGAGTTGGAAGCATCTACCACCTCCTTTAAAAGTTAAATACCAATACCTTGCGAATGTAATTTCAAAAGCTATTGAGATCCATTCATCCAATTAACTATGAGTGACGAATTGCCGAAAATATGTTGATCACTGACTTCCTCCTCAAGTGCTAGCTAAACAATAAAGTCCTCAAAGCCAATAACTCTCCTTGATTGTTTGTACCATGAGTGCAGTTTGCTTTAAAGTCAATGAAGAGATTATAGGAAGTCTTAAAAGTAAGTTCAAAGATTAATGAGTTTCTAGCTATCCAAATACCCTAGATCACCATAAAAAGGAAACACTTCCATAAAGTCAAATCTTCCCTTTCAAACCATTTTTAAAACACTATTCAATTGAAAACGCAAGCCATAGATTTCCAACCTGAAGAGGAGACTTAAATGCTATTTCAAATTTGAGTAGAATATGAGCAATTTCAAAATAGATGCTCCATAGTCTCTTTTGTTAATCTACACAAACAACAGAAGCTTGGATCTTGAATATTTTTCTGGATCTTGAAAATTTTAGACTTATGAAGTGCCTAAGTCTTCCATAGAACCGAACACCATGAACTAGCTTGATGTGACAGCTTCCTCCACATAAAAGAATAATCCTAAAACAACCGCCCACAACATTACCAAACCACACAAAACATCCTCCTCATCACTTAGAAAAATATGCGCTTTGCACATTTCCAAAATCCAATTATCCCACACAGAAGCCCACCAAGGAAGAAGACCCAACCGATCCACATACAACCAACCTTGAAGAAATTGTGATTGAGATTATAAATATCATTCTCATTAAAAAAATAAGACCAAATCAAAAGACAAAAAGACTCTGAACCCACAACCAAAAATACCATCATTTTCAAGTAAGCAAGTAGAGAACCAACTATTGGAAAAGCTAGATAATTGCTTACCAGTGAAGGGAACCCTTACTTGATTTCTATGGAAACCTTAGAATCCAATCTAAAATCTCACATTGACCAATATATTTTAACTTTAGAATGTTTTCTCGAAATAATTTTTTTATTTATAAATTGAAAGTAATTTTTTCTTAAAATCCCTATTTCTAAGTAATAAAAGTGATATATACATAATTCTCAAAATATTTATATATATTGTATTGATTTTGTTTGTTTTTATGTTTCATTCATGTAATGCAAGTTTTATATACAAAATTTATTCTATAAATTAGAATAATTACTTAATTTGTGGCAGGCAGGTGAATGTGGATAAGTCACAAGTTAAATATCACTATTATTACATTAGAATAATCACTTAATTTATGGCAAGTTAAGTGTCACCATTATTACATTAAAATAATCACTTAATTTATGGCAGGTAAATGTGGATAAGTCACAAGTTAAGTGTTTATTACATATAAATTGAAATAGTTTTGATATAGAATTGTTTTTTTCTAATTTGGAACTATGTCCATAAATTATTGTGTTTAAGAGGATAAACCTTCAAATTGTAAATATTTAGTTATATATATTTGTATTGATTTTGCATTTATCTAATAAATTGGCTAGTAAAGGGTTTAAAAGATAGATCTGACATGGAATCTGAAGGTAGTTGGGGAAGGGACAGAGATTTACAAGGCTGCCCTAACTGTTCAATTCCCTCACCTAATGCTCTCCATCACTTCGATGGGAGAATCTCTGCAGAAAGCAGACTAATCCTGCACTGGCGAGTTGGTTCCAGGGCTTATTTCATCATTCGGAGGGTCGCGAACAACATGGAAAGCACACGGGAGCCAAAGACTTACTTCTCCTTGGAACTACGTTTTCTGCATTCGACGTGAAGTCTACGGCTTCTTTTTCTTTACTGCTTTTCTTGGGATGGATTTTGTTCAGTAAGGGCGCCGTCTGACTCTGGTATTTGCCAGGTTCTCATGTAGCGGTTTAGGGTTTAAAAAATGAAAAACACAGAGACATTCCCAAGTTGCGCGTCCGTACGGTGAACCTTTTCCTCTCTATCATGGCATGGCTTTCGGCAAGTTGGTTCGTTGTCGGCGATGAGTCGATGACCATGCGACGGTTTTTGTATTTATCATTGTTTCCTAAAATAGTTTTAACAGTTAGAAAAGATGGTTAGCTCCCGTTTGGCTTTCGATCAGAGAAAAGGATTTTGGCTGTTTAACAGTACTAGCTTGTAAGGTTTCATGTTGTAAGCGAGAATTATATTAGAAACCCTTCTTTTGAATGACAAATATATTTTGAAGGCATACAAATTTGAAACGATCCAGGTTATGCTAAACAAATGATAACGGCTTTAAGCGAGCTATGGTTTTATTTATAGAAGCAAAATAGTTGGTTTTTTTACTAAACAGCAAAAACTCTCTCCTGCCTTCAAATATGGGTTTGAAACAATTTATTAATTTTAATATTAAAATTAAATTAGCCTTACTCAATTAAAGTTTCATTAATATTTTTAAATTAAAGCATAATTCAATTTTGTTTAATCTTGTCAAGCAAATTTTGGGTCGTCAATTTTCAAGGTAAACCTGGGCAACTAATACTTGTTTAACTTGCACTAAAAGCTTTGATAACTTCACTTCGAGAAGGTCACAATATTACAAAAAAGTTATTCACTTCGACATGACACCTTTATTCACTATGCAAAATGGCGTGGGATAACTCGCATTCAAATCGTCCCATGTTTTAGGCGATTTGTTCCCTAGATTTGGTTATAAAAACCAACGGAAGCGCAGTTCCACTCCATTTACTGTGTAACTATGCCATGGAACCGTGTTTGTAAAGGTTTTGGCCCATTTTAAGACGACCCAGATCATCAAAATTCCAAAAAAATAACGAAAAAGGGTGGAACTCTGCCTCGCGGAAAAAATTTCCGTCACCAACAAAGGGCGATTTGAGTGCCAGTTATCACACACCATACAAAATCATAAAAAGGAGCTTCGACATTATCCATTATTATCATTATTAATATGTATTAACTTTATATCTCTCAAGTCAAATGTCCTCAATATTAAAGAAATTCTTATAACATTTTTATCATTATTAATATGCATTAACTTTATATCTCTAAAGTCAAAGGTCCTCAATATTAAATTTGTGTGCGACTTGAAATATCTTTGCAAATAAAACATGAACTTATATATTATCACAACAAAATGGGTAGCTACACCTGCGTATACTACAACAATTTATGCAGATGACGAGCTTGAGCTCTTCAACCTTTTTCAACTCTCTCTTTACTTTGTGTTTTTTCTTTTTTTTCTTTTTTTTTTTATTACTAATTTTGTCTACATATACAAAGACTTAATATTAGCTTCTCTAGGAAGCTACCTCATAACATTAAATTTTTTTTTTTTTACTGAAATTCACCTTATAACTTGACTTGCATACAAATACACCGCTAAATAAATATACGGAGACGTGAACCATACTTTCTTACTACTAACAAAACTAAACCAAGGACTTACTTAACCAGCATAGATCCATTTTAAAGGGGATTTACCAAGCACAGAGAGGAGTCAAATCTCTTGAAGTGCAAACTTCTTTTTAGAGTGCAAATGTAGGAACCGTTTTAATTTATAGTTTTATATATATGCCTTTGTAAATGTTTTAAAGAGCCAACATGTTAATTTTTATAATATTTTATTATTTTTTAAAAAGAACACCTGTCAGCTCCAAGATGAGAACGAAAGGAGTCACACATCTCCCCCTACTAAGGATAGAATGCGCCTCTTTAAAGCAATAACAAAAATTCAAAACATAGATCAATAAAATTTCAATTAGGTTTCCTATTTTTTATTTTTTAATTAATTTAATTAATAAAACTTTCAAAATTGTTTTAAACTAAGCCAGCCAGCCTTCGCCTCTGCTTAAATTTTCGTACAAAATCAAGCAGGAAAATCAACCCCATAATGACTCATTCACAACACAAATCGATAAAGAGTTGGAGACACTATAGATGCATTTTTAATGTTTTTGCTGCTTAATAAATAAACAGAAATATGCAAAGGATATCGGACAAAACCAAATCAACTTTTTCGTGCTCTTTTATTTCAAAACAAAAGAATAGCAACTTCAATGAAGCCACATTTAGAAAGTGTCTCTTAAATGCTTTTAGAAGTGGAGGTACTTCATTTCTCCTGTTAAGTAATCATCTCTAGTCGTTTTAGTGGTTTAGGCGATTATGTTCGTCTATGATAAAATTGGCACTATAATGTCGGTGTCATTTGTAATTTGCATCCACTCTTTGAATTGTCATTACACTTCGTTTATCGCCCACCGACAAGTTAGGTCACAATTTTCAGCTATTGGCTAACCTAGTGGAGTGGTAAACACAATAGAGTAGGCATCTTTAAAGTCTTTCTTACATTTCTTGATTGCTTTCAGCATGGATGTCAATAGAGGGGTTGATGCAGTCGTTAGCGTCGTCCAGGAGTGTGAGAAGATTCAAGTATACTAAATGGCTAGAGAAAGGTCCTTTATTTTCCAAAAAGCCCAAGCATGGTGACATTAACTCAGCTAGGATGATGAACGAGTAGAGAAAGGAGTGGAGAGCTCAGCTAGGATGACGAATGAGTAGAGAAGGGAGTGGAGTCTAATAGTGAACAATAGTAGAAAAAAGAAAAGAAGTTGTGTAGGGAACATTAATATTGGATGAATTTAAGTTTGTAGAGGAAAATTCTTTAAATATATTATCTGTGTGAATGCAATGAGGAGTATAGTAATAGTGGGATTGGATCCCTAAACTGCGTGTTATGTGAGTACTAGGTCTATTCCCAATTGTTGATTCCTCTAGTACAAAAAACAAAAAAAACATTAAATAAATTTAAACCTATAATTTGAATAAATTAATTATTATAAATAATTTATAAAAAATGTATTTATGTATAATTCATTAGTTACATTATTAAAATAACATTCATATATAGAAATTCAAATGAGAAACATTTAACTTATACAAAGAACAAGACTTTATGAAAATCACATAATTCACCAAAATGGTTGTTGGAATGGGTAGATGATTTGAATTGGTTACATCCAAACACATTAAGTTTCTCTCTATACCGTATCTTTTCTCTGTACCTTATGGTATTATGTTTTCTTTGTATATATTTAATGTTAAGATAAGAATTATTTTTTTAAAATAATAATAATAATAATATTTACATATTTTTAATTAATTTTATTAATAAAACTTTCAAAATTGTTTTAAACTAAGCCAGCCCGCCTTCGCCTCTGCTTAAATTTTCGTACAAAATCAAGCAGGAAAATCAACCCCATAATGACCCATTGAGAACACAAATCGATAAAGAGTTGGAGACACTATAGATGCATTTTTAATGTTTTTGCTTCTTAATAAATAAACAGAAATATGCAAAGGATATCGGACAAAAACAAATCAACTTTTTCATGCTCTTTTATTTCAAAACAAAAGAATAGCAACTTCAATGAAGCCACATTTAGAAAGTGTCTCTTAAATGCTTTTAGAAGTGGAGGTACTTCATTCCTCCTTTTAAGTAATCATCTCTAGTCGTTTTATTGGTTTAGGCGATTATGTTCGTCTAGGATAAAATTGGCACTATAATGTCGGTGTCATTTGTAATTTGCATCCACTCTTTGAATTGTCATTACACTTCGTTTATCGCCCACCAACAAGTTAGGTCACAATTTTCAGCTATTGGCTTACCTAGTGGAGTGGTAAACACAATAGAGTAGGCATCTTTAAAGTCTTTCTTACATTTCTTGATTGCTTTCAGCATGGATGTCAATAGAGGGGTTGATGCAGTTGTTAGCGTCGTCCCGGAGTGTGAGAAGATTTAAGTATACTAAATGGCTAGAGAAAGGGCTAGAGAAAGGCCCTTTATTTTCCAAAAAGCCCAAGCATGGTGACATTAACTCGGCTAGGATGATGAAGAGTAGAGAAGGGAGTGGAGAGCTCGGCTAGGATGACGAATGAGTAAAGAAGGGAGTGGAGTCTAATAGTGAACAATAGAAATCAATAGTAAAAGAAAGAAAAGAAGTTGTGTAGGGAACATTAATATTGGATGAATTTAAATATATTCATTTGTGTGAATGCAATGAGTATAGTAATAGTGGGATTGGATCCTTAAACTGCGTGTCATATGAGTACCAGGTCTATTTTCAATTGTCGATTTTCTTAGTAAAAAAACAAAAAAAATATTAAATGAATTTAAACCTATAATTTAAATAAATTAATTATTATAAATAATTTATAAAAAATGTATTTATGTATAAATCATTAATTACATTATTAAAATAATATTTATATATAAAAATTCAAATGAGAAACATTTAACTTATACAAGAACGAGGCTTTATGAAAATCACATAATTCACCAAAATGGTTGTTAGAATGGGTAGATGATTTGAATTGGTTACATCCAAACACATTAAGTTTCTCTCTATACCGTATCTTTTCTTTGTACCCTATGGTATTATGTTTTCTTTGTACATATTTAATGTAAAGATAAGAATTATTTTTTTAATATAATAATAATAATAATAATATTTAGATATTTTTAAAAATATTTATTATATAAAATTATTTTTATATTTTAAAATAAACTTATTAATTTTAAATATGAGATTTTATTTTAATTTAGGTTTAAATACATATTTTAAAATCACATTAATGTTTACAAATTAATTTTAGGTTTAAAAAAAGTTATTAATGTTTATGTTAAAAACGAGTTATTAACGTTTAAGTTAAAAATGAGTTATTTTTTTATAGATACCTCGGAATTTCACTATTGTCATGTACAACCATTATGAAAGATTATAGGTAAGGAACATACATTATGTGGTAAAATTTTAAGGTTTAAAGTGCTATAGTACTATAGGACATGGAGGTGAATCCAAGAAAGAAGGACACACTTTTTTTATTGAATTTTGGTGATAAAAAATTGACATTTTACATTTTTTTATAAATTGAAGTTTTTAAAGTTTATGTATGTTTTGTTAATTATTTTTAATACCATATAATGTGCTAAATTTGCATTTAATAAATGTTAGTTCTTGCAAATTTCAAGAAAAGCTAGCAAGTGATTTTTGTTTTTATTCATTTATTCAATGTTTAATGTATAATTTTCAAAAATAAAATATACAAGTAGGATCTACAGAAAGGTTAGTATATCTCATTTTTTTGGGAAAATTAAATTTTTTTTATTAATTTTTGAAGTTAACCAGTTAACATTTGAATGGTTGCTTGGGAATAATTTTGATCACAACTGCGATAGTATGATATGGTATTGATCTATCTGTATTTATGACGTTGCAAATGTATGAGAACAAGTGGGAGGAAGTATTAGATGGCCAATAAATCATTCATAAATTTGTATTTTCTTGTGCAACATTGTAGCTATGCAATCATGCATACCTACACGAGAAATATGGTGATGACTTAAAAGATAAACACTATGAACTCAACCATAGTTGCAGTGATATAATTTTGCAAGTATTGTATGGCATGAGGACAAATGATAGATGGTTGAAATTGTGGTGATATATTTTGGGAGAAACATAGGGAAAACCATTAGGGTTTTGTGCTTAGGGTGCACACCATGGAGGAAACTATGGATTATGGTTAGGGTGAAGCCTATAGCCCTTGTTCTATTTTAAACGTTTGATAGAGGTACCAATGAAGGATTATAGAACTACAAAGAGAGAAGCTAGTTGTTGTAATAATGGGATGAGGACAAGAGAAAGCAATCCAAATCTTCTTAAATAACTTGTCGGGTCAGACTTGGTGGACTCATGATGGAATAGACATGTTGAGGTACTATCTAGAAGTATTGGTTTAGAAAATACATTTACTCTTTCTCCTACAGCCTCAATCTAGATGAAAATCCCATACTCTTTGTGTTTCACTAATTATGTATGCCTTGGTTAATTCCATTAACAAGAAGAACAGATCCAACATTCAACAGAGATTGGATATCAGATATTGGAGGGGTTGAAAAGCAATGAAAGTGTTTTGGATGAGGTTGTAGTTAAAAGTAGAAAGGCTTCACAAACTCAAAGAAATAAATGCATTAGATATAGACGTTAACTAGTGAAGACAATTATTGGAAGGGACACTCACATGGATGAAGTTGAATGATTAATGTGTCGAGTAGTTGTAGGTATTTTTATGGGGAAAATAGTAAGAAAGGATTATTTAGAAGGCTTGTTGGCTAAAATTTGGAAACCCATCCTAGGTTACATGCCTAATTTTCATATTTTGGTTTGTGAGTGGTTGTGTTTCATATTGAAGTTAAAGGGTGATGCAATGTTGGTAATGGGTAAAGAGTGGATGTTCCTTTGTCGAAAATAATTGGAGCTTAGATTAGACCCTAGAAGAAAACCTAATTAAATCTAGAATACATGGGATTTCTTACTAGTTAATCCTTTATATCTCTAGCATACAAAAATATTGAATCAATTTGTAACAAAATGGGGAGGTTCAGAGGTTTCAAAGAAGGTTGTATGGATAAAAAAATATATGAGGATGGCCCATAAATTGGTGGAATTGGATACATGGAAGGTATTTAGGTGGAATTAGATATAGAGTGGGGGCCATGGAAAAACCTTTAGAAGTTGGATTACTAGCTATTCCCTCTATGTTGTGGTATGTTCTATAAGGTTGTCCATCTGAGAGAATTTTGGATGCATGGAATATTATACTCAAGAATCCCCAAAATCAAGTTAGTTAAAATGATAAAGGGGAAGGTAGTGGAGGTTACTCCAATTGTCCTTGGAAAAAATTGTTTAGGCTATGAAGAAGGTCGTTTGGAAGCTCACTTGTTTGCAATCTAGAGGTGATTGCTCCAATTCATCATGGACCCTCAAATTCGAGTGATTATATCTAAAAAAAGATATGGTCCAGACTTTGAATAAACTCTATGTCTTCTTTATGTGATTAAGGTCCATTATCCTTTTTTGGCTAAGAGGTTCCACTAAACCAAAAAGATAATATGATTTTAGGGATCCTGAAAACACTAGATATTTCAGTGGAGAGTAGTATGGAAGAATATGCCTTAGAGAAGGTTGTTTCACTTTTAGACATGGGAAAGAAGAGATGCTCCTACCTTATTCTCAAACTTCTCTATCAATCGTGGTCAAGGTTCATCGGAATTGTAGTATGTTGAAAGCATTTTAGAGGAATTGGAGGACCTAGCAACCCTATGCTCATTATTTAATAGGGAGAAAGCCTTAAATATTGCTATGAGATCCTCCTATCTCCTCATATCTAAGAAATCAAAGATGATAAATTTAATGAGTTTGTGTTAGGTCTATCCATCGAAGAAAATATATTATGTCCCTGGGAACGAAATCACACCTATCATTGGCCATGTCTTAGGTGAAGAAGGAGATTAAAGAAGGAAAATAATTGACAATTGACAGGAATATTAAAGTAGGAGAGGCCATGAAGATGGTTAGGAAATGATTCTTCTTTCATTAAAAATTATAAGGGTTGGGTGTTCCCACAAACAACCAACCCTAAGAAGGGTTTTTTACGTTTATAAGTTTTATGTAGTTTTATTACATGAAATAATTTATTTTGGTCAAAGAGAATTGGATTTTTTTCTTTTGTATTAAAAGATTTAAATTTTTGTACCTTGGTTTCTATTGGTATGCCTAGAGGTTTAGTTACAGGGTGGAACTCAATGTTTGATTCAATTGCCTCTTCTATTATGAATTGTGGGATTTTGGTGGATCTTGTTACTAAGGATCTTGTAAATGAGATAAGGATTATTAATATGTATGGTCCTTAATGTCCCTTTACGAAAATAGAAACATTGTAGAACAATTTACTGAACACTTATTTACTAAGTGGAGGAAATGTGATATTACAGGGGACTTGAACTTGTCTCAAGTGAAAACATGAAGTTGGGTAACACTTTTGCTTGTTTTTTTATGACGAAAACTACAAAATTTTATGTTTTTTTACTTCAATCCATCTAAACTCACATTTTCTTCGTGAAATTAATTTTTAAGTAAAAACAATATTTGTAGAGAATTGTCTTGTCTCTATACTCATATTTAAAAAAAAATCTAACGAGATAAATTTGTTGTTTACTAATTGCATATGCTTTACATTTTAAGTAAGGATAATGAGTGACCTGCATGTCCGTCATTTTTTTTATTGATGGTTATTCCTTTTAGGGAAAAAATTATATGCTCACAATCTAGGGTATCTGCACTAGGTTCTAGACTATATTTTGGTATCTTTCATATTTAAGCACTATTTTTTATTATTGATCGAAATAGCATAAATAAAAAAAATGGTTCCATATTGACACATGTTTGTGCCCACCAATTTTATTTTTGATGTGACGATTACCAAGAAAACTAAAGCTACCTATTTGAAGAGGACAGCGTGAGGGACATTTTCTGAGATTTTTTATATTTGATTGGTGTTCATTTTGGATATATTGAATTTTCATTTCAAGCTATTTTTAGAACAATAAAATTCCTAAACAATAAAGTTTAGAAAAAATTAATAATAAATATAAATTCAAAATGAAAAGAAACAATTATTATATCAATACAACCTAGATTTAAGGTGAATCCATCTGTACCAAGTTCTCCAAAATAATTTTTAAAATTGGGATGGGTTAGGCCTTGTTGAAGTTATAGATTGTAGAAAACTAGAGGAGATTTTACAAGTTTTGTTGACCCAAAACTGTTGACCGAGAAAATATTTCTACTATTTTTTTCCCAACTCTCGGTCGAGATTATTTTTTAAGGTATGATTATGTCATTGCCTAAAACTAGGCCAAGAGTTTGATAAAATCTCATCTAAGAGTTTGTGTTGAATTTTTTTGTGTGTTTCCTCATGCACAATTCTTTTCTCCTCTGTTCCTCGCTCCAAAAAGTGTTACCCAACTTAGTGTTTTCACCCTTTAATCAAATGGAAATTCGGGGGGAGATTGCTAGAAACAATACTCTTGGGGATTACTTTGCACACATTTTTTAGTTTGAACACCTAGTAGATGGTTAGCGAGTCAATATTGTAGTGACTTGCAGGAACTCTACAAGAGGAAAAAATATCATCTCTAAAAGATTGGATAGGTTTATAATGGTTGAACCCCTATTTAATGAGAGGATTAAAATTACATATTTGATTGGATGAAGGGGATATTTTGATCACATACCAATCCTATTTTACTTAGAGCAAGAAGATTAAAATCCTCCAAGTCCATTGTATTTAAATGATGCTTTGTTGTTGAAGAAATATTTTAGAGACCTTGTGATTAAAATATGGAATCTTTTGGATCCATTATTAGGGGTTTCTTCCATGAAATAGTTTGTACACAATATTAAGAGTATAAAATATATCATGAAGTGGAGGACTTCCAAAAATTCTAAAAATCCCCAAAAATATTTACAGGAGGAAGAGGAAAGGAATACATCTTTCAACGACAACTATGTGGGGATATTTTAAGAATATGAATCTCAATCCCTTAAATAAATGGAAATAAAAAGGAAGGAACTAGTGCATAATGAGGACATGATCACTTGGATACTTGAAAGAAGGGAAATATAGATTAAGTAAGGTGAAAAAAATACTATGTTTTCCAATTATTATTCTAATCATAGAAATGATAAGAATATGATTTGTGCCATTCTTCACCCAAGTGGATCCAAAGTAAATACATTAAAATGTGATAAAAAGGGATGGAAGAATTCATTTTGAGACTCTCCTCCAAGATCCTAAAGAATAAAATACCATATAAGCTATGAAAATCATAAGCTTTTTTTTCGATCTAATTGATGAAGGAAATGATAGAGGTTTTGAGGCTAAGTTTCCTAGTAATGAAATAAAGGCATTACTTATTTCCATTAAAAGAGCGATGAGTTCACAACTTGATTCTCTATCTATTGAATTCTACTTGGGGTTCTTTGATATTTTGGAACAAGAATTGTTATAGGTTTTTGAAGAACCTAGGATATCATGAACAATGTCCAGAGCCCTCAATACTACATTCGTTTCGCTCATATCTAAAATACAAGATTCAATCACTATTGAATATTACAAACCCATATCTTTATGGAATGTAAATCATAATTTGATACCCAAAATGTTTGCTAACGAATTGAAGGAAAGTTTGTATGTTATTGCCTCTAAATAATAGTTTGGGTTCCCCTTCGACCACCAAATACATGTTGCAGTGGGTATTGCTCAAGGAGGAGTGAAAATGGTCAAGACTCATAATCTTCCTGCAAAAATTATGAACATTAAAATTTGTAAGGCATATTATAGCATTAAATGGACGTTTATCATATTAATCCTTCTTCAAATAGGCATGAACTTGCATATCATCAATTGGATTATGGGTTGTCTCTCTTCACCTTTCTTTGTTGCGCTGATAAGAAATTTTCCTTCGGTTTTTTTATCGCCTATAGGGGAATATGAAATGGATGCTCCTTACATCCTTTCTCCTATATAATGGTTCTAGAATATGTAAGAATTCTCATTAATGAGTCTAGAATCTAAAGTGATTTGAAGGGGTCCAAACCTCAAATGTAGTACACATCACATGTATAGTGTTCGCAGATGACATCATGATTCTCAACCATGGTACGATTGAAGAGTTAGAAACTATTAAGGAGTTGTTGGAGCCATATCACAAAGAGACATGCATGGTGAATAATATGACTAAGTCTACACTTCCCATTAATGGATTAGATGAGGCAATTAATAGAAAAGTTGAATCCCTATTCCGAATGCAAATGTGTGACTTGGAGCGAGGGGTTAAATACCATGTGTTTGATTTAAAACCAAATAGATAGTGCTTTGAATGTCTGACTTAGTTATACACAAATATGGAATAAAAAATATCTTTTTGGTGCAACACATGGTTATCATGTGGAGGAAGATTAATCTTGGTAAAGGAAGTACTTGAAAGTATGCATGTCTACTGGATGACCATTGCTAAGATTCCTATAAGTATTTTAAATGAAATAAAAAATAAATATTTTATTTTTATTCAGATTTGGAAACATCAAGGGAAGGAATTCCATTTGTTAAGTGGACTAGATTGGCAAAAACTAAAGAATTCGTGGAGTGGGGGTTGAAAAATATTCACCTTTTAAGATTAGCACTAGTAACCAAATATGATGGCCCTTGGGATGGAGTATTTAAATCAAAAGATTTAAAAGAGATGTTAATGGAATCCTAGTTTATATTGAAAAGGAAATAGCTCTAGGGTGCCTTTATTGTATAGAAAGCCTTAGTAAACATCTTTCCCTACATAGAAAAATGGGTAGCTTGGAAAATTGGAAATGGTGGTATAGAAATAATAAACGAGGATCCTTGAATATGATCCAAATGTATTACAAGTTATTTGATGCCTTATTGGATGTTCTCCATAATCAAGGGATACACTATCTATGATTTGTAGTTCCTCTATGACAAATAGAAATGTCTAGGAAGAAGGTTAGAAAATAGTATATAGTTTAAATATACACGTGGATCTAGCAATGGAATGGGAGATATATGTAAATTTACATAGGAATAATTCTATCAAATTAAAATGTGAAGAATATTATCTTAAGTGGTCTAGAAACATGAGGATGAGGTATTATAAAGTCAAGCTAGGATATGTTGTGAGGATTAAAGAAGAATGTAGTGATGGGAGAGTATGGTGGTGGACATTAGTATAGAAATTATCTGATCACCTCCATAAAAACATCCTCTACCAATGGAGGAGATCGTAGCGGAGGTTTTTTTGACAATTTTTTCCAATCTTGTAACACTAAAAACATTTGCTATGACCTCCACTACAGGGCCTTTTCCTTGTAGTGAAAGAAACATAACATGGGAGCCAAGATTCATTATTATCCCATCATGAAAGAAACAAAGTAATACTCATACGTAATTTTTCTACATTTTCGATTCATATACAAAGTAAATTCATAATCCAATTCAAGAATCAGAAACTTTACTATGTTTCCAACATACAACTTCAAAAAAATCTGCACAATGTCTTATAACGTTGTTGGTCTCTCCAATGCACATCCTAGACACTCTCCAACACATATATGAGACAGATCAAGTCATGATCTCGACACTTTTCTTGTCCAAGACCACCCCACCAAGTGTGAATATTGTGGATGATGACAATGAGGAGGAAGCTAGTTCTTCCCATACTCCTAGATAATAGGTAAATGATTTTATTGAGAGAATTCAAAGAACAGTAACACCAAGTATACCTTCTGTAAGACCATTATATACCATCAAGTTGGCCTTCTCCTGCTACTTTTGAACACCATGGGAAGTACAGTGATAAGGAACAAGCCTATAGGCTAGAGAAAAAGTATCATCCAAAGAGTGATTCTCACTTTGAAACAAAAAGGATCACCAAAATTGCAAGGACAAACAAATCTAAGAAATACTTTGCATGTAGGGAAAGCAAGGCAAACAAATATTGCAAGTTTAAAAAATATCCAAGGCCAATATCAAGTAGAATATTGAACCCTACATCCACCTATACCCAATCAAGAAAGATGCATACAACCATAGTTGCAATACAATTTC
The DNA here is from genome assembly GCA_027924585.1 of Larix kaempferi. Taxonomy (NCBI): domain Eukaryota; kingdom Viridiplantae; phylum Streptophyta; class Pinopsida; order Pinales; family Pinaceae; genus Larix; species Larix kaempferi. The sequence goes on from BSBM01001138.1 coordinate 4,225,220, forward strand.
TAGTCATTATTGATGCAAAGCACAACAGTTGGGTGCAAGCATAATGAATACAATGATATGAAAATGCACTGTAGAAGTTTAACATTCATGGATTTTAATTTTCAAGGGATATTTAAATACATCTATAAAGTTTCACAAATACAAACAAAATCGAGTGATCATGAGTAGTTTCATTACATTTGTTTACAATCATCCCTCGTGACTGTTTTTTAATCCATTTCATGTGTTACATCTAAAGTCTAACATTTAGATTATACTTCACTTATATGCATTGATCATTTACCTATAATTATTTCTATACACTCACCTCCCACCTCATGCATACACCTACAATAGATAACAGCAATGATTGACCCTCTAGTACTTGATACAAATTCGTATAGAAGTCACTACCTGCAATTTTATTCATAATTGTAACTCTACAGATATCTATAGGAGTTTTCAACTATAGAAGTGTGGATCTCTAGGTATTCACATGAGATGAATACTATATAACTCTCACTCCATATACATCTACATGAGTTACCAACTACCAAAATGCAAGTTATAGGAGTTGTTAACTACGAAAGTGTGAGTTACACGTGTCTACATGAAATATATGTTACTATAAAAGCTACCATCACAAGCATACAAGCTACAGAAGCCCACAACAAAGTCAATAAAGCTATGAATTCAAATATTGAAGTTGATCTTGATTTTTTATAGTTATAGCAGATGGAGATCCCCTTGAATATTCACTTTATACCACACTTCCATTTTCGAAGAATTATTTTCTCTCTAATCTTTGAAGGCTTATTTGGATTCTTAATAGGGACGATAACTAAGAAAATGAATAATTCAAATCATTGGGAAATTAGAGGGCTAGAGAACTATAAGTATACAATCTTTAAGCATCTTACCTCATTATATGAATCAATAGAATCACACTCATTCCATGCAGAAACAATTGATTGCCTGGAGGCAGCCAATTGCAAAACTAACTATGAGAACTCATATATGTAAGTCATTGCATGGTGGTACCCATCATTAAGGTTGACAACACTTGAAGTGGTTTTCATTGGTCTTATTTGAATAGATGGCATCGAAATGTCTAGCGACAATCTAGATTTCGAATTGGTCTTACTGGCAAATTTAGTAGAGTATAATGCTGCCATATATTTGACAACTTCGTTTGCACCTGGTTCTTTATTACTTTTTTCCACCTAAAAAATGTCAAGTTTCAACATAATTATGCTCAGTTCGATAAACAGATCGAAATAAATAGCACAATGTACATTCAACCAAAAAGCCACGAAGTTACTGGAAATTTTTCTTTTTTGGCCTGCAACCCGTCTCGACCAAAATAATATGTAGATTTCACATTAATTTTTGCTTTCCTCTCCCTAGTTCTGTTTTTCAAATATTCTTTAGAATGCATAGTCTCCTTCAACTCCTCCCATTATTTGGGAGATAGAGTGGAATATCCCTTTTCTTTTCCCTCAAAGATTATTCTTCTGCAATTATATCTAAAACTATTCATGAGGAGTCTAATATTCTAATTGTAATACTTTTGGAGATCTCCCCACCAATAGTCTCAAATGCATTTTCCATTTCTCTAAATAAAATTTTCCACACTTTCTGGAACTTGGTTTGTAAAAAATTATTTGCAAACATCCAAATGAGCTCTCACCATATTGTACCCAGCTCGATGGCCCACCTTGCAACATGTTTCCCAATTGAATCAACATATTTTGACACCATAATCAAGAAAGGATTCCTACCTTCTAATTTTCTTTATTTTTCTTTATTTTCTATAGACCTATACAAATATTCACTCAATATTTGTCTTTTAACAACAAAAAATACATCTTCTACACAACAATGAATATTATAATTGGGTGATACTTTTGCATCAAACGTTGTAGATGTAGAAGGCATGTTTTGAGGCACACTAAATGTAACCAATTTCTCTTCATGAATTGCATTAACCAGAATCACATTCTCCTTGGCGACATTAGGTGTGGTAGTAGGTAGCTCTATACTAGTCATTGTAGATGTTCCTTCAAACATGTCCTTTAGTTTTGAATAAAGGATCTTCAAACCTAATCTTCCTTTAACATCATTCTTATCACTAAATATATCTTGTAGACTCTCTATTAAATTTATATCATCATCATGCACATCACCATGTGATGTATGAGGCTGAACATCATCACCACTATTATTTTCATAAAATACATCTGTTGAATCACAAATGAGTTGGGCGCTTTTACGAGTAGGAAACACTATATATTTACTTGCACTAGATTTTTTCTCCAATTTCTCAGTGGAATCTTATTCTTTCCTATAAAACAAAAAAAATATCATATTAATACCTATATGCATATGGTTCTTTCATATAAAACATTAAACATTATTAAACAAATAATACACTACTTAAGCGGATTAACAACTTACGTCCTATTTCCAAGACCAAAAGACAATAAATATTCATCATTCTTTGCTACTTCTTCTCTACAAAAACACTCTTTTTATGCCATAGATTTATCATTATTGTTGTCATTTAGTTTTTGCCTCAAAGACTTTGTATTCATATCTTGATAGGAAGCATCCATAAAGGATTAGAAAGAAAACAAAATTCCATCAACATTTAGTCTTAAGAACAATGACTTACAACTCAAAAGGTAAATATGAAACCTCTTCAAGGGAAAATATTCATTTTGTCTAATGAAGGTAATGTCCTAGTCCAGTATTAGGGATTGTATTATATTGGGTGTAATTTAGTAACAAAAGGATAAATGTTAGTCTTTTGGTACATATTGAATATTATTATGTCAAAAGTCTGATGTGTAGGAGATACTATTTTTTTCTTTTCAGGAAAATGAAGTCAAAGACTCTCTAGAAAGGTTTGAACATGTTAGGCATTGTTTACCTAGATTAAACCTACAATTAAAGGTTTGAAGTTTATAGCTTCTTCCAACAAATTTTGCATGAATTTGACTACATTGCAAGTTTCTTATGGTATATTGGAATGTTTATAGGGACACGAAAGTAAACTAAAAACTCAAGAATTGGACATTGGCATTGTAAATGCTGAAATAAAGGATTTACAAGAGAAACTCGAAGCTGCTAAATCCACAACTCAATCCATAAAGAAGGAAGCCAATATATTAGAACAAGAGAAATCTCACTTAGAGCAAAGGTTTGCAACATATTTCGAGACGTTTGAAGAAGTAGATGAAAGGTGTAAGGCTACAAAGAAGGAATCCAAGTGAGTTGTTGAGGTGGTAGAGAAATCTTGTAATTAGGAAACTTTAGCACAACACAAAAAATAAGAAATACAAATATTGGCCATAGAAAGATTAGTTGAAATTGAAAGATCATAAATACATATAGAAACATTGGAGAGGGAAAAAGTTGATTTATTACATGAAGTTGAAAGAATTAGAAGATCTGAACAGGAGGCAACATCCAAGGTTTCAACTTTAGAAGAAAGGGTAGATGAATGGGAGCAAGAGATGGAGAATCATCTTTAGTCAACAAATGAGTAAAGAGAAATAACTTTCCAAGTACTCGAGAGTCTTATAGGTAGTGAAAGGACATGAGTTACCAACTACAAAAGTGTAAGCTATAGGAGTTGTTAACTAAAAAAAGTGCAAGTTACAATAGGTATCTACATGAAATATATGCTACTAGAAAAGATTACCATCATAAGCATACAAGTTACAGAATCCCACAACAAAGTCAATCATATTTCTAAAGAAGATCATAACTAAAGGAGAAACAAATCATTAATAAAATAACCAACCATAAGCAAGCATTACAAAGATCTTACTAACAATGTTGATTCTTTTGAGTAGAGTACTGATATAGGTAGTCAACATGAATTTATAATGGATATGGAATAGTGAATCTAATTGACTTGTGTGAATACATGAGTTATAGTAATGCATGTTTGAATGTTTGACATAAACACAATCATAGTTAATATATAGGTGAATGATTGATTACAGAAAGAGCAACGTAGAGATTACTAGTATAATTTATTGTATTGGTTAGGCTAATTGCATGCTTCTTAAAGCTATGGCAACTAATATGATATTACTAATCTTCTATGTTTATATTGCTTATTATAGGAATAATGCAACTATTCCTTGTTTACAGAGATATGATAAGCTAGCTCTCCATTGTTTCAACATACATGACTACAATCTGCTTGTTTAGTTGTATGGAATGTGTTGTCTCCATTGTTTACATGATTGACTCTATTCCTATCATCAACACAACTTAAGTGGAATGAATCCTCTAAGTATTGTATAAGAGGGGAACAATTCTTACTAATCAGATATGGTCATTCACATTGTTACAAGTACTGGTAAATAAATTGATATGATTCATATTAGTAACATATTTCTCCTTATTACAAGGTGAATTGAACTAAGATCATGAGTCATATCAAGTAAAGGTTCAATCTCACACATATTTGGACTCATGTAGTGTGCATAATCAATGGGGTTAGAGTAATGAAAATGATAGAAGAATTATAACCATTATAACTCAAACATCATGAAGTATCTTGCATTTAACATATACAGTATCTCACATAGATCCCTGTTATTCCATGATTACTAGCATAATTATCCTAATCTAATCCCATATCTAATTTTTCTATCTAACAATTCCATCTTCAAGGCCTCAAGCTAATCATGAATTTTTTTATGAGATTATGAATCCCTTGACACTTTTTTATTGAGATTATCAATGTAAGATATAGAATCACCCAACATATAAGCCCAAAGACAAATGGCTAAACACTCCACATTTTTCAAAGTGCAAGGAGCTTGACAAATGTCCTTAGTGCATCAATCCTTATAGTGACCATATCTTACTCATGGACTAAATATTTTGAATTCGGGGTTTGTCAAGGAATCATGCATGATCCATCAATTCCTAAGTAAATTAGTATGTATCAGAAGTATGGAAAGTAATAACTTGTCAAAACTAGCATAAATATTTGTCCCTCACTTTGTATAGTCTCATGAAAGGAGGTGGGGAAGGAACACATTAACTATTGGGCCTTTACATCTTGATGTGTTCTAATATGGACATTGATAGATCTTTATGCTTCCCAACAACTATCCCTACCAACAGAAGAAAATCCAGGCATAGATACAAAGTCACTCGGCCATTAGGTTCATGGTGGGAAGTGGTTTCCTAGGAGGGATTTGGCTCCATTGTTTTGGGGTAGATTAGTTGCTCAATATCGCTATTATTTGCACTCGACGGTTATTGTAACATACATCAAGGATGATGCAAAAAAAATGTATTTCTAATTAGGTCAGTTCAAAGGCTTCTATTGTGTATTTTTTTTTACGATAGAAGGTTCCCAATGCATACATTAATATGGATCCTTATACACCTTATCTATACACCTTATCTTAAATATGACTAAAGGTTATTATATTAGTAGGGAAGAGAGGGAGGCATGCGACACCCTTCCTCAATTGAGACCATGTCATCCTTAGGTGTTGATCCTTCCTCATATCTAACTACATACATTAATTAACTTCAAGAGTAATGATTGCATTAGGATCTAGTAATTGTGATTTTTCGGATAACAAAATATTTTACACTATGCATCTTCTATATAACAATTTGGTTCTTCTCTAGGCACTAGTGATCCATATAATTGTTTCTCTTCACCTACACCTAAGACTTAAGTTGTGCTTAATCCTTTTCAAATCCTTGACAACCTATACAATTCATTTATGTCAAAAGACATAGAACATTTGATATCACTCATTACATAATCGATTTAATTTCCCCACCCATTTTTATCAACATATAAATACATTATATGGAATCACAGCGCATTACATAAACCGTTTAACCTTTAATTATTATATAAAATATATTTATATAATAATCTCAATGTATTATTTTTTTCCCTTCAATCCTTGATTAATATACACAAAATCTAATTAAAAAAAGGCATAACAAAACGACTCCACATACTAATTGTAATGCATTCCTTGTTGGATTAACTTGATCAATCAATAAATGGAATACTTTGATTAATATATCAAATCTAATTATATAAAAACATAATGAACTCATCCCCATACTAATCGTAATCCAACTTGATCAATCAATAAATAAAATCTTTTGATTAATATATGGAATCTAATTATATAAAAAACATAGTAACATAAGAATTCGCTTGTGGACATTAAAAATCCCTTTATTTAATAACCATAATGCATGAAACTTTCGAAAATTAAATCTCATATATTTAATGAACTTGAGCATTCATATATCCATGCATAAAACTCTTTACATAATGCATATAAAAATTCTTATTGATAAACATAATGCATATAATATTTTATGTAACCTTTGACCCATATATAATTCGTTATATGGAAAGTGCAATACATTCCTTATTGATACTAACATACATCCACTTTCAACCTTCGAAAGAAGATCATAACTGCAACCTATGAATCCATCTGCGTTATGGTTTTCCTTGGCCTTCTTGAAGAGCCTGCTCATGGCCCGTCAGATGGAGTCTGTCCTCCCTCACCTGACGTGGCTGCATTTTCTTCTTTGATTGCCTCCTTTCCGCTTCAAAAAAAGGTAATACCACCCCAAATTCATGAAAATACTTGATTAAATTCCAACAGTCCCAATCCAAGCTGGAGCGAGATCGTTTGCGCCCAGAATGGTAGAAAACAAGCTCATTGGGAAGTTCATGGGAATTTGGCCATCTCGAAAATCTGTAATGATGTGGGATGATCGAAAATGGAGATCCCTCTTGAAAGGTGGGATCTCGCACTCCTTTTATGGTAAAGGTTTATTTGCATTCTTGTCCGAAGAAAAATAAGACATGGACCTAATATTTAGAAGTGAGTTGTATTTCATGGGATCTTGAGGAATGTATCTCAATCGCTAGACACCAGACTTTAATCTTGAAAGCGATATTCCCTCTATAGTTCTAGTTTGGGTTCATATCCCCTTTCTTCTCTCGTATTGTCGGAATGAAGAATTGGTAAGGGCAATAGGAAATTCCCTAGGGAAATAAATAGATAAGTTAGAACCAAAAGAAGGACTACAAGCATGTGCAATAATTTGTGTAGAGGTGGATTTAGAAAGAGGTCTCCTGGAAGCAATCAAGCTTAACATGGATAACTGGTCTTACATTCAATAGGTAGACTATGAACAAATTCCCTTTAAATGAAATTGTTTTCATGAGTATGGTAATTTTGCTAAACCCTGCCCCAAATCCCCTGCAGAGGTCCTAGAAGAGGAAGCTAAAGAACTGTGGAAACATCCCAAAAAGTAAAAACAAGTGTCCAAGCCAACCATGACTATAGATAATGATCAATGCACAACTGAGAATCATAATAAGTCTTCAGAAAATAAGTCTCACACCCTCTCACCTCAGGAAAGGAATAATGGAGAAGACGCTTACAATAACATATGAGAAGCACTAGAATTTCAAGAGGAAGAATTGGAGCTTGAGCATAATAAAAATTCCAGTGAGTTTCAAGAAAAGGAGAAGGGGGAAGTGGGAAGCAAGGAGAGCACCTCACATGCTATTAATGCTTCAAATGCAGAATCAGATTGAGAGGAATCTAAAGTACCTGATATGGAGGCGGATTCATCTCAAACCCCTCCAAAGAAGAAAGCAGGGAGGTGGACAAACTTTCAGAAGAGAGAAGTTGAAGCGTTGAAGGAAATAGAATGGGGGAGGCAGTTAATGATAGATAGTCATACAAGGAAAGATGCCATAATTCTTAGAAATCAAGGTGGATTGGTCCCTCCTAAATCCCCCCCCCAAAAAAATCTGTTCATAAATGATCCAAGTAGTTTCTTAGAATTGTAGGGGTTTGGGGAACAAAGGACAAAAGGAAATAACCAAGCATTTGGTTAGAAAAGAGAATCCTCAAATTATCCTTCTCCAAGAAACCAAAATGTAGGACATTGAATTCTCAAAACACAATAGATTTTTTTGGAATAACAGCACAGGATTGGCCGTAAGCGCTACAGGGGCATCATGAGGTCTATGCACTCTTTGGATCAATTCTCAGTTTTTGTTGGAAGACATGCATTATTTGAACAACTTTCTACAAGTCATCCTTAAGCACCTACTTTCAGGTAAATATTTTTCTATTATTAATGTTTATATTCCTACTTCCTTGCAAGATAAGAGTGATTGTTGGAGATACCTGTCTATGTGAGTTTCCTCTTCTTCCATTCCTCTTTGTGTGGTTGAGGATTTTAACACTTGCCTAAGAAAAACATAAAAAAGAGGAGGATTAATTATTAGGGAGCAAAGTATCAATATGATGGAAGATTTTATTATTGAATTATAATTAATAGATGTGAAACCGAGAACTGTGAGATTTACTTGGTCTAATAGAAGAATTGGACCAGGGAACATAGCAGCAAGGATAGATAGATTTCTGATAAGTAGTAGTTTTCTTGAAGTTTGTATTGACATAAATTTCAAATAGTGCATTGGGGGGGGGTAAGATCATAGGCCTATTTCTCTAGAGTTAAAGCAACAAGAAAATGTATCCCCCCTACCATTTAGATTCAATCCTTCATGGGATATCGATCCCTCTTTTTTTATGTGGTCTTTGATGCTTGGGAATCTTGGATAAGGGGCTCTCACATTCATATTTGGGAGACAAATATTAAAAATACCAAAATTGCTTTAAGATCCTAGATTAAAATGAATGGGGAAAAGGGTAAGAAGGCGTCATGAGATCTAACATCAAATATTGAAGAGTTAAGGAGAAAAATAGAAACGGGAATGGTTACCCCTAGCATATTAACGAAGGAAAGAGACACCTTCCATGAATATTAGAAACTTATTAGAGAGGAAGAGGATACATGGAGGCTAAGGTCCAGAATCCTTTGGCTTAAATTTGGGGATAGGAACTCCAATTTTTTTTATAGGCAATCTAAGGCAAGGACCTTGAGGAACATAATTCTTAAAATAAATAAATCTAATGGGTCCCAAGTAGTGGGATGGGACCATCTTAAGAAATCTGCTGCGAAGCACTATGAAGAATTGTATACAAAAGAAGGAGGCAATTTAGATGCTCATGAGGAAATGCTAAAATATATTCCCAAGGTGATCAACTAGGAAGAAAATGAAAAACTGATGTAGCAGGTAAGTGAGAAAGAAATTTTTAACTCCTTAAAACAAATGAATCATGACAAAGCCCCTAGTCCGGATGGGTTTATTGTTCACTTTTTTCTTATTTGTTAGAGAATCATCAAGAGAGACCTCGAAAAAATGATTCAGTATGTTCAAAAGGTGGCAACAATAGGAGGTAGCTCCAACTCCTTCTTTCTTGCTCTCATCCCTAACGAAACTAATCCATATTGTTTTTCCAAATTGTGTCCCATCTCTCTTTGTAATGTGGTTTGTAAATTTATCACCAAAGTTTTGGACAACATGATAAAACCTCTTCTCCCAAGTATGATTTCTCCTAATCATGGAGGATTTGTGGAAAAAAGGAAAATGATAGATAATATATTTTTAGTTCAAGAATCAATACATTCCAGTAAGGAAAGAGGCAAGAAAGGGATGCTTATCAAGCTGGACATGGCTAATGCTTTTGACAGGGTTATACACGATTTCATGTTTACAACATATTCAGTTTTGGTACAGATTTATTAGCCTAGATTTCTACCTGTATTGGAAGCCCTTCGATAGCACCGCTTATAAATGGAAGACCTTATAATTTCTTCAAAATATCTAGAGGACTTTGACAGGGCTTCCCTATTTCCCCATACTCTACATTATCACGACATAAGAACTTAGAAGAAAATTGAAAGAAGCAAGAAAAGAGAAGAATGATGGGTCTAAAAATGTAAAGGGACTTAAAAGAATGGACCACTCTCAGTTCTCCAATTATACCCTCTTGTTAGTGGGCTCCTCTTGTATCATTGCAAAAATATTCAAAAGTATTATGGAGGATTTTATGAAGGATTATGGAGGGAAAATAAACCCTAGGAAAAGTCAAAATATTTGTATGGAATGTCCCTAAAAGAGCAACAGTTGCTATAGATAATATATTTTGTTTTCCCCTAGAGTATTAGTGGCATTCTTTCATTTATTTGGGTACCTCAAAATTGATTCAAATCCCCACCCAGATTTGTTTGGAAGAATATTCTTGAAAATATCAAGAAAAGATTGACCTTGTGGGGTTCACAATGGTTGAATCTCATGGGGAGAATTGCTCTTATAAAAATGGTCTTGTCTTCTATTCTCATTTTTCAGTTTTCATTGTTGCTTGGTCTGGTCTATATTAAAGAATCTATTTCTAGAAGCATTCAAAATTTTTTATGAGGAAAATATACTACCAAGAGAATGCATCTAATCAACTGGAATATTGTTAGTGCTCCAAAGGCTCATGGGGGCCTAGGAATTAAGGATCCTCATATGTCCAATTTAGCATTAGGGTCCAATATCCTTTGGATACTTGTCTCCAAAGAAAGGGAATGGTGGAAAAAGGCACTAATGAAGAAATATTTAATCTTGGACAGAATCAGAAGTGTTGACTCTACTCCTACTAGACAGTCTGGTTCTCTTTTTTGGAAAGTAATAAAAGTTGCTAGGCCTCTCTTCCTAAGTAAACCTACTTGGATTCTCGAAAGTGGAAGGAAAATCTTGATTTGGTAGGATAGCATTATGGGAAATACTCCCTTGAACCAAGACACTCATTTGGATCTTTTGAGAAATTGGTGTCAAGATCAAGAAATAAGGACTTTGGCTAATATCTCAACTTGGAAAGATGATGTTTGGCTGGGTTGGAGAATCCCCAACTTGTGCCCTATGATGCACCCCCTATTTTGCAACCTTTGCACCAAGTTGAGAGGATGCACCTCGATTGATAGATCACTCAAGGACCTCTATGACTGGGGTAAAGGGAAATATCCGGTTCAAGAAGGTTATGCCACATTGCTTGAGTAATCCTCTCTTCCTCCCAAGGATTCTAAATGGAACAATGTATGGAAATTTGATGGTTGACCTAAAATCAATGTTGTATGTTGGTTACTAACCCATGGCAAGTTGATTACTAGAGAAAATATGCAAAGGAGAGGATTTGTGGGACCATTTAGATGTGCTTTTTGCAAGAAATAAGCTGAAACAAGCTCCCATACATTTTTGAAATTCCCTTTCTCGAAGGAGGTTTGGAAACATGCCTGCAAAAACTTATTCAAATAAATAAGATGTCCGGAAAAAGCAGAAAACCTTCTAACTAGTTGGAAGCGAAATATCAGGGTGAATTATTCAAGGAGAGGACTACTAAGTATTGTTCTCATGGGATTCTCAAAATTTGTGATGTGGAAAATTTGGTTAACTAGAAATAGGGATATATTTATGGAAGAATCATCTTCTCCTAAGATAATAGCTAAAAGAGATAGATCCATGTTGGCCAATATCTTATAGAATAAAAGGAAATTGTATGAGAACCCAAGGGACAACACATAGGAATATTCTTGGTTAAGTGAATTGATATCCCCTAGGGTCCATTCTCCTTATCCCTATCAGATGAAAGTGGAAGCTTCATATTTCCCCCAAAGAGTTTGAATTGTGGAAATCTTCTCAGCAAGTCCATGTTCTCCTTTTTTACGAAGCCTTGAAAGGGAACCCTGTGGAGCTAGGTGCAACAGGGGGGGAACATAAGAATTTGTTTCTCCTGTAGCTTAGGCATTTCTACAAATAATCAAGCAGAAGCCCTTGCTCTTTTGAAGGGTCTACACATTGCTATAAAATAGGGGATTGTCTCTTTACTCATCATAGGAGAATCAAAAGTGATTATGAATATGATGAGAAGTACCTCCAACTTGAAAGGCATGAAATCAACTCCATTTTCAAGATAATTCAAAAATAAATCCGAGGCTTGGATAGTTGCAACGTCTTCCATATCTTGAGGGAAAATATCATTGTGGTAGATAAGCTAGCCAATCTAGATACAAAAGAAAGACCAAAGACTTTGAATATAACTGAAGTTAAAATATAATGTCTGATTCCCTAAATGAAACCTTTAAAGAGGAGTATAGTGAGTGTTTGGAAGAGAAATGTTGGTTTCCATCTTTAAATTTCAATGGATAATAGTAAGATAGTTCGCAACAACATATGGCACCAAGTAGTAATAATTAATAGAAAAAGGTAAGGGAAAATGGAGGTGTTGCAAGATTGGAATTTAAACATATAAACAACTCAAGACTCTAAACTCTTAGTTCATTAATGGACCACAAAAGAAGTGCTAGTGCAAGAAGGAAGGAAATTGACTCTGAAATTCGGTAGGATGGAGACATAAATGATGCCGAGGAATTCCAAATGCTCAAACATTAGATTCATGGCTTGGATTCACAACCTCTAAACACAATGGAACTCCTTAAGGAATAGGGAGTCGATATTAAGAAGTTAGAGGAATAACAACATGCTTTGCAATCTCTGCTTAAGTATTCAATCCCCATTCCATTTTCAGATGTCTCTCCTTTATTATCCTCTTTAGGTCTGAGGCGAGGTTGGATAGTATTGAATTTACCTCCTCTGGAGGAAGGATATGAGGATGGAAAACAAATGATGGTGGCACAGGACAAGAATTCAAACATATATGAAAGGACGCTCCATGGAAAAAGAGATCACTTGAGCTGACCTAAAAATTAGTTTACATGAATAAGTTCTTATGGAAAGACTGCTATCTGCTTATTATAGAATATACTCAGTATCTGGAAAGACCGCTATCTCCTTGAATCATTGTGTTAAAATTTTGGAATACATTGTGAAGGAAATAAGCCTCTTGCTACTAGAAATTTTGGTGAACATAAAAGGATACTAATTATTTTGTAACATTCAACAGTAATGCATCCCTTTTAATACAAACTATTATTGTTTCTTAAAAAACAAATACATTCCTTACTGATATTTCTAACTTTTGATTAATTTGCTAAAACTATTAATATAACATAACATTGCATTCATAACTTACTTTAATGTTTCGATAAATAAATAAATTCTTTTATACCATGAACATCTCGTTGGTATCGGTATTCAGGGAATACGCAACATGTTACCCATATACATGTCAGCTATATATATATATTAACACTTTAACATCCCCTGTTCTCACCTTACGAGGTTTTAATTTGTTATCCATCACATAGTTGATGAAGAGTTAAGGTGTTGGTAGGTTGAATGTTGTTTTAATCATTTGTTGAGTAGTAAACCCTAAATGCGGTCATAATTGATGGTTTGGGCCCATGTTTGATAGCTGCAGCGTGCCCAGGGTAACTCTGGTTTTGCATGCAAGATTTGACAAGTATGGAAACATTAGTACCTTTTAATTCTAGGATAAAAGTGAATTGAGTTTTGATATATGGAATTCATGGCATGAGGTGATATATATATGGAAGGGTGTATTATTGAATGTACCACTATTTTGATCCAAGTACACCATGGTTTCCTCGACACCTGTTCTCTACAGTATCCACTATCTAATGGTATAGAAAATTAAAGTATTTTATTATTGTCATTTTTTGCAGAAGAGGAAGATACACACAGACACACACACACACACAGAAACACACACATCACCCCTACCCCTAATCACCCACACCCTCTAACTACCCCTGTCTCTCCCCCAAAGCCCATAACACCCCCCCTCTCTCTAATGTGTCTCTCTCACCCCTTTCTTCCTCTCCATAACCCTAACTAACCCCTTCTATCACTCTCTTTCTCCCTTTCTCCACTTACCACGAATATCCTAACACCCCCTATGTCTATACCTATAACCTCTTACCACCCCCCAATATCTCTCCCTTTACCTCTCTCTCTAACCCCAACACCAACACTCCTCATATATACCCGCCTCTCTCTCTCATTTCCCTACTCCTCCCCAAAATATACCCCATCCCTCTCCCCCCACTCTCTCTCTCTTCCCCCCACATTACCCCTAACTCTTAATAATCCCCTCTCTCACTCTCTTTCACTCCCCTACTCCTCCACCTACACCTAATACCATGCCTCTCTCTCTCCTCGAACCCCCTAACACACCACTACCCCATTGTCTCTCTCTCTCTCTCTCTCTCTCTCTCTCTCTCTCTCTCTCTCTCTCTCTCGCGCGCGCGCACACATACACACATTTATATTCCTTCTCTCACTCTCTTTATCCCCTGCTACACTTACCCCAATCTCCTAACACCCCCTGCTATCTCTACCTCTAACCCCTTAACATGCCCCCCAATCTGTCTACCTCAAACCCCTTACCACTCCCCAATCTCTCTTTCTCTCTCTAACCCCAACACCTACAATGGGGAGTATGGGAGGCCCATACTCCGTAGTAATGTATTGGGTTTTGTTTCCACTAGTCAATTTGTTAGTTAATGTGACATATTATTAAAATAATAGACCATCATTAATATGCTCTTTTCGACCTCATCCATGAGAACCCTTTGTAATTCCTATAAAAGCAAACCTAGCCTCTTAAAGAAAATCGCCCTTAGTTGTTCCTAATTTTGGATTTAAGCATATATTGTTTTATTTTGAGTGCTATTGGAGTTCTTAAGTCGAGAGGTGAGGCTCATCTCGGAGCCTCACCGCAGAAACAACTCACTCTTCCATATCCTTACCTTACATCCAACTCCAATGCCTCTTATCAGATCATTACTCAGTCATCTCTACAAACATTGTTTCAGTTCAGTATTATTTTGATGCCTAGTTGTATTGTTCCAACACTTAAACTGGGAGGAAAGCAACATGCTTTATGGTCTAAATAGGGAGGAATTGGGTAGTATGGGATGCCCATACTTGCCATTAATGTATTGGGTCATGTTTCCACTAGTCAATTAGTTCGTTATGCAATATATTATTAAAATAATAGAGCATCATTAACATTCTCTTTTTGACCTTGTCCATGAGGACCCCTTATAATTCCTATAAAAGAGAACCTAGCCTCTTAATGCAAATCACTCTTACTTGTGCCTAATTCTAGGTTTAAGAATATAGTGTTTTATTCTGAGTGATATGGGAGTTCTTAGCTTGAGAGGTAAGTCTCATATCTAAGCCTCATTTCCCATGTTGCGGAACACAAACTCCTCACATATACCTGCATTTCTCTCTAATCACTCTACTCCTCCCCAAACTCCTAACCCCTTCGAGCTCTCTCTCTCGCTCTCTCTCTCTCTCTAACCCCAACATCCACACTCCTCATGTATACCACCCTTTCTCTCTAATTTCCCTACTCCTCCCTAATCCCCTAACCCCCATTAGACGAAATTTGGATGAAAATTGGGCCTTTCAACCCTAATTCAAATTCCATGTCATCATGTGCTAACCAATCAAAATGATTTAAAATTCAAAGGAGGTGCATGTTTCAAGCAATTATTTATTATATAATTTAGGAATAGGTAGAATTTTTTAATAATATAATTTGTCTACCCACTTCCCAAGTTACTCGAAATTATCTCAGATATTGATAATGAATTTAATATACTAACCAATTTTAGGTAATAAGTGACCCATATATAATATATAATACTAATAGTAATTAATATTGTAACTAATATATAATAATATTATACACCGTGAAAAGTTGGGTTCAATAAATTTTACTAATATCATAACTAATATACCCATCCATCTATTAGGTAATATGTGACCAATATATAATGTATACTAGTAATAGTAATTAACATTATAACTAATATATAATAATATTATATTATAATTTTACTATACACCCTAAAAATTTGAGTCCAATAACTTTTAACTAATATATAATAGTAACTAATATCATAATTAATTTGCTCATCGATATTTTAAGTAATATGTGACCAATATATAATATATAATAGCGTGATTATATGATAACTAATATATAATAATATTATCCTAGATTCGGGTGGGCATGGCACTAGAACCAAACATATGTCAACAAGGAATATCCACATGTCGATGGATGAGGGAGCTCTAAGGCATATTAACTCTCTTGTCCTCGGGCAAGAGGATCATTTACACAAGAGGGATTATGAGAGTTGGTGGCATAAGCTACCACATAGTAGTTCGGGAGATGAGAATGTATGGTATCTTGGTGATTATTTGTCCCTGATCTCAGAGTATGATCACAATGAATGTGGGAGGATTAAGCACATGTACTATGGATAATGCGACATGCGGGGAAATAATTTTGGTAGTTATGACGAAACATGGTGGCAGGGAAATTTATTCATATATCGGGCTATGGCTTGGGTATCTGCATTCCCATGTCATTAGTCTATGTGTCCTAGGACAAGAAAGAGAGCAGAAGTGGTGTTTGATCCTTGTGGTTTCTATGGGGCAGTCTGTAGCAATGACGACAAGGGGGGAATGGGCCAAGCATGAGGCAGATAGGAAAATTTTCATTGGGGGTTCCTAGGCCACTAGGCCTTAGAAACGGGAAGGCCATGATGCCCAAATTTTCAAGGAAATGGTCCTCACTGGTATATACGAGGATATGGAGAGAATTGAACATGGTTTGTGAAAGAAAGTTCGTGATATGAATCCATAAGAGGATTTTGATGACCTAGCAGCATGGGTGCATGAGTGAGGGTCGACTTAGGGTCGACTTAGGGGAGGTTAGTGGCTTATGATAGGATAATTGTGATTTATTGGGCAATGAAACACATTGTGGCCCATGTCTTGGTGGAGAGAGATGCTAAGGAGGAGTGGGATGAGGAACTAGTATAAGCATGGAGGGAGCATAACTTAGACTGTAGATTGATACATCGTAAGTTGGATATCATCACCAAAAATATGGGGATCAAGTTTCTACCTCGTCCGGGTCAAAGGGATGGCTATGGAATTACTAATACTAGACCGAATCAACCTTCTCAACTGGCTGGTGCAATTGATGCGGCCTCCCCACATCTTTCTCGTCCTGCTACAAATGATGGAAAAGGGACCTCCCAAGTCCCGTAATTTGCATACTTATGGTTATAGTAGATTTTTAATTGCTCGTATAATAGGCTAATAGATTTATTGGTAAAATAAGACGTATCAGTGAAATGGAAATCGTATTTTTGTTCTAGTTTTTCCTCACAATAGTGAAATGGTTTTCTACTAGGGAGAATTGGATAGAATGATCATCAAAGGAGTTGTATAGGTTAGTAATAATGGTCTTGTTAGTGGAGTCATTATGTTGGACATGCAGAACTATAATGACGTTGGCTATGTAACTTTTTTTTTGAAGTAATATATCATATCCTTACTAATATATATATATATATATATATATATACTATAATTATTAATATATTATAATATTACTATATACCATGAAAAAACGGGTCCAATAAATTTAACTAATAACCACATCCATCTTTTACATAATACATGAGAAATCTATAATATATAATAGTAATAGTCATCAATATTAAAAGGTAATATATAATAATATTATACTATAATTAATATATTATAATATTATTATACACTGTGAAAAGTTGGGTCCAATAACTTTTAGCAAATATCATAATTAATATACCCATCCATATTTTAGGTAATAATACATGAACGATATATAATATATAATAGTAATAGTAATTAATATTATAACTAATTGTCAAATTCTATATGTGTCATAGGTGGATCTAGATTACTAGATCAACCTTCACTTAGAATTTACCAAACATTGACAAGAAAATAGAAGAAATATTAAGAAAATATTAAGTAGAACACAAGAGGAAAAAAATCATGTGGATTAATATTCCATTGCATTATTGTTCAACAACATATGTACAATATATAGATTTTCCCAGGAGGAAAAATGGAGAGACTTAGTGGCAAGTTGAGTAGCTCACAATAATGTTAGGATTAGTGGAGTAATTCCCCCAATATATGACATTGTGCCAAGTGTAACTCCTATATTGGGCCATAATGACGTCAAATGAACCAATGAGGATCATGAAGAAGTTAGGCAAGTCAATAAATTTGGATGGAATCATTATGAGTGTCAATCAGGTGGTTTAGGGATTTGGTAGTGGCCATTAATGAGAAATTTGACCATTTCCAGTGCATTAGAGGCCTTGGTCCAACCTTATCCCATAAAATAGGGAAGTGGTGCGCCTGCCTCATTAAATGCGTTAAGTAGGGTGCCTTTGACTCCCCAAAGTAAGGAATTGAGAACACTTGTGGACAAACTTGGCTATAATGACAAACCAGTAGTCTAATATGTGGACAAACCCACTATACTAGGCACTATGAAGCCAAACCATGGAACAAGTTACATTAAACACTTGGAACGTTATGCAAGAATCTTATCAACCAAGGTCTAGATGGGAATTATGTTCCAACACCCCCCCTTAAGCCAAAATGGTTGTGAGAAAACTAGAAAATTATTATGAGGTCCCAAGCAACAAAGGCTTATGGTCACCCTTTATACTATTAATCCATGTAAGCGAAGAAAGAGGAAAAACCACATGAGGAAAATCCTCCCTCTAGAATGGAAAGGAAATACACCAAAAATAAACTACTTCAAAACACAAGTAGGTGTGAACTTTTTCACATGTCTTGAGGAACCTTCTTCTTGGGAAGAAGTGGAATGTGCTCAACTAGATCATGTACATGTACAACTACATGATGGAAACTAAAGCCACGTAGAACAACTAAGTAACATTGATAGTAGAGCGAAGGATTCTCTTCATACTTGATATTCAAACGAACTAGGCTACCAGGTCCAAAAAAGACTTGAGATACTTAAGAATAAGTGACCCCAAGAGAATCATAAGGCTCTTGAAGCATCAACATCAAACCAAGAGAGTTGTAATCAACTCCAAGAAAGAGGAACAAGAGTCCCAAATGTGCCAATGTGATGGCTAAGGCTTCTCCATATTCAAGTGAACTTGAAGAAATTCTGCTACTCATGGTGTAGGAATACGAGTGTGAAGCAATGAGATATCTTCAATTGAATTCCAAACTTATCCTTGACCATGTTTCGAACCAATACTCTCATATGAAGAAATAACCTCTTCTAGAGAAGGCTCACTATGATCACCAAACAACAACCCATCTTCAACATTCGTAATAGAAGACATAGAGGAGAAAGAAGTGGAATGGAGAGACATATCTTCAACAGTATTGATGGCATCATCTCGTATGTTATCTTCATGGAAAACATAGGAAGCCACAGAGGAAGAAAGTTGAGTTGGATCATTTGTTGAACATGTATCTTCTTCTTATTCTTCTTCTTGAATTTGAACAAATTCTTGAGAAATGCATGAGGCCGAGACCTTTGGAGGGAGAACACATGAGGAAGTGTCCATTTTATTGCTCTCCATATAGCTAATATCTTCTTTCTACATGCCAAGATCTCTATCTATATTTCTACAAAGCTCAAATGGACACTCAGTAGAATCAATGAGATAATGCATTCTAGGAGGTATAGCCAAACACATAGTTCCATATGCTCTATCACAATCATTAAGACAATCACACTTCTCTTCATAAGATTCTAGCTCACTCATAGCACAAATGGACACATCAAAGATACATTTTCTCTTGAGATTTGCACACATATTTTCTTTCCAAGAAGAATAGTTGGATGAAGAGAGGAGAGGAACAACTTTCGAATCCATATTGAAGTTCTTGTAGGAACCTGCAAAACACACACTTGGAAATCTATTTCGGAAGTAATAATAGGATCCCATATGAAGCTCTGATACCATGTCAAATTCTATATGTGTCACAGTGGATCTAGATTACTAGAGCAAGCTTCACTTAGAATTTAGGAAACATTGACAGGAAAATAGAAGAAATATGAAGAAAATATTAAGTAGAACACAAGAGGAAAACACTCATGTGGATTAATATTCCATTGTATTTTTGTTCAACAACATGTGTACAGTATATAGATTCTCTTAAGAGGAAAAATTGAGATACTTAGTGGCGAGTTGAGTACCTCACAATAATTTTAGGCTTAGTGGAGTAATTCCCCCAATATATGACATTGTGCCAAGTGTAACTCCTATATTAGGCCATACTGAGGTCAAATGAATCTATGAGGACCATGATGGAATCATTATGAGGGTGACTTAGGTGGTTTAAGGATTTGGTAGTGGCCATTAACGAGCAATTTTACCATTTCTAGTGCATTAGCGCCCTTGGTCCAACCTTATCCCATAAAAAAGGGAAGTGGTGCACCTCTCTCATTAAATGCATTTAGTAGGGTTCCTTTGACTCACCGGAATAAGAAAATGAGCAAACTTGTGGAAAAAATTGGCTATAATGACAAACCACTAGTCTAATATGTGGAGAAGCCCCCTAGACTAGGGAGCTTGTCCACATATTAGACAAGTGGTTTGTCATTATAGCAAAGTTTGTTCACAAGTTTTCTCATTTCCTTATTCTAGGGTGCCTTTGAATCCCCAAAATAAGGAAATGAGCACACTTGTGGACAAACTTGGCTATAACAACAAACTTAGTCTAATATGTGGACAAACACCCTAGAGTAGGCACTATGAAGCCAAACCATGGAACAAATTACATTAAAAACTTCGAACCTTATGCAAGGATTATTATACAATGTCTAGATGGGAATTATGTTCCAACACCACCCCTTAAGCCAAAATGGTTGTGAGCAAAGCAAATCATTATGAGGGCCCAAGCAACAAAGGCTTATGGTCACCCTTTACATTATTAATCCATATAAGTGCGGAAAGAGGAAAAAAAACATGAGGGAAATCCTCCCTATAGAATGGACATTAAATACACCAAAAATATAATTATTATATTACTATACACCATGAAAAGTTGGGTCCAATAACTTTTAAGATGGAACTGTGTATTTAATATTCTTTCCTTATTTTGGGTGAAAATAATACATCGAATTTCATCCTCATAAATTTATTTTAATATATATATATATATATATATATATATATATATATAATGTAGCTTTGATAAAAGTGAAATAACCTTGGGCAACTTCGATAAAAGTGAAATAGAAGAAAACATTGTCCAGATGGCATTATTTTATCATTTTCCTGAGGAGGCCCATTTTTTATCCAAATTTCCTCTCTCTCTCTCTCTCTCTCTAACTCTAACCAATAACCTCTCTCACTCTCTCTCACTCCCCTACTCCTCAACCTACACCTAACCCCCACTAGTCTCTCTCTTCCCCAAACCCCTAAAACAAAACCTCCCCATTGATTCTATGTCTCTCACACACAGACATGCCTATTCTCCCAGCACCACTAACTCACCCTCCTCTCCCTCTATATATCTCTCCACTCCTATCCCTAACCCTTAATAACCCCCTCTTTCACTCTCTTTCTCCCCTGCTACACTTACCCCCAATATCCTAATGCATCCCTATGTCTTTTCCTCTAATCCCTTAATACCCTTGTCTCTCTCTACGTCTAACCCCTTACCAACCACCCTCTCATTCCTGCAACCCTCTAACCCCAAACCCTCTCTTTCTCCCCAAACTCCCAAACCCCCACCCCTCTCTCACTCCCCCAAAACCATGTCCCCCATACCTCTCTCACTCCCCCAAGACCCTAACACCCCCCATCTCTATCTCTTTGATTCTCTCATTACCCCTAAAACCCCCTCTCTCTCTCTAAACCCCCCATACTCTCCCTACCCATAACCACTTCCTCCTCCCCCCTCTCTCTCTCCCCTACTCCCCCTAGCCCTAACCCACCACTCTCTATCAATAAAGCCTAATACCCCTCCCTCTATCACTTACCAACCACACATATCTCTCTCGCTCTCTTTCTCTATTCCCCCAGCCTATACCCCCTATTATCTCTAACTTATCTAATTCTCCCTTAACGCCTACCCACCATCTCGATCTCTATGTCTTTATCTTCCCCAACCCTGTCCTCCTCCTCCTCCTCTCTCTCTCTCTCTCTCTCTCTCTCTCTCTCTCTCTCTCCCCTCCAACTATGACTGACCCCTAACCCTCTCTCTCAACACCAACCCCCTAACACCTCTCTCTCTCTCTCACCCTTATACTCCTCCACCTACCCCTAAACCCACCCCCCCCTCTCTCCCTAAACCCCATGACACTACCCCCATCCCCCCCTCTCTCTCACACACGCAAACACACACACCTACTCATCCACCTCCTAGTAACCCCCCCCCCCTATCTCTCTCTCTCTCTCTCTACCACTCCCTAACCCTTACCAACCCCCTCTCTCACTCTCTCTCCCCCCTACTCCTCATCTTACCTCTAATCCCCTCTCCTCCTCTCTCTATTTCTATCCCATATTCCCCCTAACCCTCACTAACCCTCTCTCTTGTTCTCTCTTTCTTTCCCCTAATCCTCCACCTACACCTAAAATCCACCTCTCTCTCTCTCTCCCCCAACCCCCTAAAAATATCCCCACCTCTCTCTCTCTCACACTCACAACCCCTAACCCACCTCTTAATCTCCCTATACATAATCACATCTTCTTCCTCCTCCTCTCTCTCTAACTTCCCTAATCCTCCCTAAAAACCTACCTCTCCCCCACCCCAATATCTATCTCTTTCTCTCCCTAAACCACCCTCCTCCCCTCTACAACTCCCCCAACCATGATATTTATCTCTTTCTCTCCCCCAACCTCATCCTTCCCCTGCACATAGTCACCCACACCCTCCCTCCCTCTACCCCCGATCTCTCTCACTCTCTCTCACACACACACAAACACACACACACTCACTCTCTCACTCAACCCTCTACTCCTCCACCTACATGTATCCCCCACACCTCTCTCTCACTCCAACCCCCTAACACCCTCCCACATTATTATCTCTTTCTCTCCCTCTCTCTCTCTCTCTCTCTCTCTCTCTCTCTCGTATTCATCCCCATACAAATAACCTCCCTTGTCTCCCTCTCTCTCTATCCTCCTCCATCTCCATAACACTTACTAACCCCTTCTCTCACTCTCTCACCCCCTACTCCTATCCCTTCCTTTAACCCCCCTCATCATTTATGTCTCTCTCCTCCCTCTTCCCCCTAACCCTTACTAACTCCATATCTCACTATTTATCTTCTCTACTCCTCCACCTACACCGTACTCCCACCCCTCACTCTCTCCCTCAACACCCTAACACCATCGCCTCTCTCTCTCTCACTACCCCTAATTCCCCCCCTCTCTCCCTAACCCCCCTCCTACTCTCCCTACCAATAACCACCCCATTTTCCCCTCTCTTTCTCTCTCCTACTCCCCCTAACCCTACCCCTCTCTCTATCTCTCCCACACCCCCTAGCCCTACCCTTATCACACTTTTTCTCTTCTAACCCACCTCCCCATACCACTTACTACCACCATCATCATATATGTCTCTCATGCCCCTCTTCCACCTAACCCTTACTAACCCCATCTCTCACTCCTTCTCTCCCCTACTCCTCTACCTACACCATACCCCCACCCCTCACAGTCTCCCCCAACCCCCTAACACCCTCGTCTCTCTCTCTCTCTCTCTCTCTCACACACACACACACTACCCATAATGCCCCCTCTCTCTCCCTAACACCCCTCCTACTCTCCCTACCCATAACCACCCTCTTTTACCCTCTCTTTCTCTCTCTTACTCCCCCTAACCCTACCCCTCTCTCTCTATCTCTCCTACTCCCCCTAGCTTGACCCTTCTCACACTTTGTCTCTCCTAACCCACCTCCCCCTACCACGTACTACACCCCCATCTCTCACTCAATCCCAACCCTATACACCCACTCCCCTCTAGCTACGCTAATCCTCCCTAAACCCCTACTCCACAACCCTGATCTCTATTTGTTTCTCTACCCCAACTCCCTTCCTCCCGCTTACCCCTAAGGTAAATTTAGTTTTTCCCAAAATGCATGTGCATTTTAGCTCTACAAAATGTGCACCTTTTTTTATCTCTACAAAATGTGCACATGTTTTGTAGAGATAAAAAATGCACACATTTTCGTTTTCATGGCACCCTAATAGGTGGGAAAGGAAACTTTGAATTTAAAAGAAACACACTCACATTTCTTAGCACTAAAAACCGAGCATCGTCACCTACCCGAGTGTCATCACTCTTCCTATGTGTCTTCCTTGGACTTAGCTTTGGGTTAATCAAACCCGTGGCATGAAATACCATAAACCATATCTAATTAGGCATCTCACCATCTTTCTCAATATGGTTGTGTTTTACCCCTTGTTACAGTATGCCACACAAAATCATTTTTTATGAAATTTTAGACCCAAGTAACATTTTTTTTGTAAATTCCAAATATGTAATTTTTTAAAAGCAATATCATTTTTTTGTATTTTTCTTGTGTCATTACTCAACTAAAAAAACACACAATTAGTGTTTTTTCCATAACTTTATTGTTTCTGAAGCATTTTTAAAAACAAATTGTATGTTGCACTACTAGACATTGACCTCTATATGGTATAAAAGAACCGGGTCATGATCATTGGATTAAGACCTTCAAAAGATGCACCAACACTTGTTGGACCATTTTCAAGGTTTAATCACTTATATAATTAAAAATATATATATAAATTATTAAATTTAATTTGGAAATATAGTGCCTTACTAGTACGATTTGTTATCTATATGTATACCAGTTTTTGTAGGATTACTCCATTCAGGCACTCAAAGGATGCACCCAAAAACACATATAACTTATCATTTACCAAAAAGAAGTACATGTTATAAAATATCAAACTTGAGATAGTTATGAACATTTGAACTAGATAAAATTTATATATTTGGAAACATGATTCAATTTTCTACATTTCTTCTTTTTTACTCAAATCAATATTCATTGTGTAAGTATCTCAAAATATTAATGCAGATGCATTGGGTTTGGGTAATCGGTGAAATATTTCAGCGTAGAAATATAATTTCTACTTTGTTACACCAATTGAGAAAGGTCTATGGTGAAATCATCAGTAACATAACAAGACCATTAGTAATAAAACATGCTTTAGGGAAACTTCAATTCCAAACCCCAATGAAGTAGTATCTGTGAGATATGAGATGTGTGTGGATCTATACGGCAATATGAGAGGCTGGATCATTGGGATTTTCATTAGTGGAGATAAGTTAAAACATTTACGAACTTGCCAATACACAGACTATGACAGTATCAATCCTTTTTGTCAACAATGAGAATGGGATATCTTAAGCATAACCCCACTTTGAGAAGTCCATGGTGATCGTCATTGTTATTTGATTGGGATCAAGATGTAGTTCTTCTTAATAGGGTGTTCCAATGTGAAAGGCCAATTGTTGGGGTCTGCTCATCAGGGTTAGGAAATGGATGCTTTCGACACTTCCCTGATATAAGTAGTCCGACTGCATCAGGGTTAGTTGATCAACGTCCAAAAATTAACATTTTCAATAATGCACTGATTTATGGACTTTGTTGGTCAGAGTTTTCTCATCCATGCCCGAAATAAAGTTTCTTGGGGATAAGCTTGATTCTAAGATCCCATTGTGTTCATTGGGGATAAGCTGTTTTTTTTGGAAGATTTGAGGATTTTAATTTGCACTTGGTTGGGAAAAATTTAAGTGTGGGGCCCTATGTGGGTTTTTCTTCATAGGGAAAAACTCACGTGGAGAGTTATTGTGGGAACAACAAATGGCGACATGTTGGGTGAACCAATTATCTCTGTTTTTGGCCTAAGGGAGGTAGAATAAAACATGAAGGTATCAACCGATAGTCTTGAGGAGATAGAAATTTTTCATCCTACAAAATGTGCCCCACAAATTAAAATTCTTTGTTTACTAAACAAGAATCACTACATATTTCTAAGCGGTAATCTTCCAATTATTCTCTTTAGTCTAATATATGGATATTATTTTACCCTATCTTTCTCTCAACTCCATTATCCTAAGCTACAATACTTTTGGGAACAACTTGCACTAACATGATGCTAATGTGTGTCAGTCATTTCTTTGTGCCGCAAAGGTTGCTCTTCTACCATCAAGTGTCCATAGCCTCGACATTGTGCCTCCTTTCCCACCTGTTTTACCTGAATTCTCTCGTCTCAAAATATTTCTTACAAACATAGGCATGGCTCTATTGGCAGTAGGTGCTCAGAGGAATGAGATGGAAATAAGAATATTCCTTTGTTACTATATAAGAGTAAATGAACATATGTTAATTTTTTTATTAGTTTCCATTGGAGGAGAATATTCAAAAGCCTCTTAAGGGTGTTGGATGACACATTTGAGTGATGTTATATTGGCAAGCATGGTCATAGCTTATTGTCCCTCAATGCATATTCTAGAAAAAAATAGTGGATTTTGATTTAAATTGTGTGGGGTGGGTGGATCTACTAGAGAATGGCTTAAAGACACCCTAATGTCTTACATGTCTAAGGCCCATTTTATGCAGAAACTTGGAAGTTCTTATGATTTTTTCTCCATTTATGAGGATTAGTTTTAATTTAACCAACGATGATCATTGTTTCCTTTAAACATCATGCTAAATCCTCATTGATATTTTAGATATTTTCCCATTTCTAGATGAGCCATAAGTTTCCCCAGTTTGTACGAACCACGATTTGCAGGTTGGATGCTTTCGATATATTTCTTTTTTCTTTTTTTTTTCTTTTCTTGAAGAGGTTAGGAAAAGTATTTTTTGATAATTTTCCCATCGATAGGTCAATCCTCTACATCCCCTTGAATATTTTTAGACGAAATGTGTTCTATCCTAGATTCTCCTCAATTTGGATTGGACCTAACCAAAGTGATTGGAATTTAGAGTGTTTCCCTTTATCCTTGTGTGCTTTATCCCATTGTAAGACTATGTATCCTATCTAGAAATATCTATAACTTGTATAACATTTATCAAAACATATTCTAAGTATTTTTTTATGTTTCTTGCATTTGTATTTGTCTTTATCCCTTTCCTCTTCCAATTTAATTAAGTTATTAATTCTTCTATGCTTCAAAGGGAATTAGGCTTCTTGTATAAACTATGCTAATTCAAGGAATGGAAAGGAAACGTTAGGTGATAAAATATATTCCTTCCCATAGACCATAAAGAAGGTGGAATTCCCTAGGGTAGCCTTAGGGTTCACCCAATCCGCCCATAAGGAATTTGAGAGGGATTTATGACAATTTCTCTTGTGATCGCTAATGGTTTTCTTGAGGATACATTATTTTTTTTTGCTCATAGCTTCAACTACCTGGTTCCCTTAAGGATAATAATTAGCATCGTATTTAATATTGATTCCTTTCTCTAATGCAAACTTTGTTAATTTTAGAGATGAAAAATATGCACTACATTATCAAACTTAGACCAACGAATTGGGGATACCAAATCTAGAAATGATATTACATTGTTGGAACAAAATCACTTGGCTTTCATTGATAGTATTGAGAGGTATAGGTTTTTTCAACCATGTGAAGTAGTTTCTTGATGTCAGAATATATTTATAATATTGAGAAGAATGTGGATTGATATCTCCAACAATATATAGTACCCATTGTTGGAGTAGACTATCTCCTGAAATATGATGCTGAGGTAAAGATGGTCGTTTCTCTCTACTTGAAAACTTTTGGAAAATATTTCACTTTTGCACATAGGAATAAGCATTATTAAAAACATATGCCAGTAATAAACCACTCTGACTATCTTGTGCATCGTGGTGTCCCCTTTGAAATGGCCTCAAGTTGGTCCATCATGTAATTATGTAAGTAATTTTTCCACTTCTTGTCTCTGAAGGAATCTCAATAATACATCCTCATAATTTTGTCTAAGTGATATTTCATTGATCAATTGGTATTGTGCATATCTTAACTTGAGAGTTGTTCGTTTGTGAGGCGCTGGGTACTCCAGGGAATTTTCATGAATGAGAAAATACTTTAGTTCATAATACTAAGAGTTCGTAGGAGGATGATCATATAAAAATTCTCTCTCAATCATGGATATTTATTCATACCTTATTTTTTCATCATTTGAACCGTGTGCATCAGTGGTAAGTTTGCATAATCCTTGTCCTTTAACTATATTTGCAAGTTTGGTCTCTAAATTGTACTCCTAAAGAGTAGTCATCCAATTATCTCTTTTCTCACCAAGATCCTTTTGAACCAACAAGTTCCTTACTGTCGTATATGGGACTATAACCTTGGTTCGTAATTTAAGGAAATATGATCAGAAATGTTTGACCACTTTAAAAACAACATAAGCATGTTTATCCATTTCATGATTCTTCATTTTTTGATCTTTTTGGGTAAGCATAGAAACATAGAAATTATTGGAGCTGAAGGTGTATAGTGTGAATATTTCAAGAAATCTATCCTAGCCAAAGAAAGTGCTTTGGCGATTGCTTTATTAATTTGTGAAAATGATTATTGTCCCTTGGAAGCAAATTTGAAGTTTGTATCCCGTGCCCAAAACACCACATCATGGCAAATGTACATAGTGGGTGTATAAATCTCCCTAGCCAGCCACAACACCCTCAAGCTCATCTCAAAAATCAATCCTCCTCCTCTTTGAACTAGAGGAAGTTTTAGCCTTCTACCATCTAGGTATAGGCTGTCTCTCTACGCTCTGAAAGGGAAAAAACAACATATCATTTTTTTCCAACAATTATATTAGTTAGTACACTTAAAAAATACAAGTAGAATTCAAATATTTGATACTCACTTAAGATGAGAGAACATATCATGATGGGTTTCCTCATCTCCTCGATCCAATCTGCTTAGCAATGCCTCCCTACAACAATTACAAAAATCAACTGATAAATAAAAATAAAAATCAGTTATTTTATGAATTCCATTCATGCTTTATAATACTTTAATGAACTTATACATTTCACCATGAAGATATGAGGCATTATGGGAGATCTCCCTTCCTAGCTAGGAAGTGGAGCACTAGGATGGACAACTTGCTTTGAGGAGATGATTGGGGAAGGTGGGGGATGAAGTCAGTGCAATGGATGGAGCCTATGTAGGTGTAGGGTATGGGGATGTAGTGGTGGGTGAAAATGGGGGATGTATACGATGGTGGATTGGTGAATCTTGGACAGGTGGGGGAACCAAAAGAGGTGATGGGTGTCATGGGTGGTGATATAGATCAATTGGATCTATAACGGATGGAATCATCCTAGGGGGTGGAACGAGTATGCCAATGATGGGGGTAGGGTTCCCAATCACAGGACTTGACCTGAACTATGGAAGAAATGGACTAGGTGGAAGATAGGGAGGGATTGGTGGGTATGTTGATGGGATCGTGTAATATGGCACTTTCATAAACATATGTAATATTTTTTATTAGTATAGAAACATGTAAAGTAACCATACAAAGAATATGAATTTCAAATCAAATATATAATTAATTTCACACATGTTACTTGGTTGAGGAGTGATCTACTTAGCCCAGGTGGAGACCTATCCTCTATCTGTTCAAAAAGAAATTGTGGAAACACAACAACATTAGAATTGATTTATCATAAATAACTTTAACATTCACAACTAAATAAATTCTTAAATACTACAATCATACACACATTTAAATACCTATATGTGATATGTTACCATATCCTTTGTTGTTGTCATGGTAAAATCAAGGTTAGGAGGACTAATGTCATCCTAGCTGATGTATTTGTTTCATCTCGAAAAAAATGTACATGCCAAAAAACATCAATTACAAACAAACACTTTAAGCAATTTTTTTCTAATAATTGTCAAATGTATAGTTAAAAATATACTCAATGGTTTACCACCATTTAAAAATCATACTAACCTCAAATAAAAATCTATCTCATGCAAGATCCTCCATCGATCCTTGGAAAGTATGCCCACAGTGAATGCGTCGATGGGGCAATGCTCGGCTGTCGGAAGAATCCTTTGCCTCATTAGTTGTCATGGAAGGTCCATGATCAGTCGGGCCTTAAGGACCTTAACTTCAGGGTCATCCATACTACTTTAATGGGTTATTTATGGATGATGCCACAAATGAAATGTGTTGCAATACACTATGTGTAAGATGTGATAAGGCAGTGGTAGTGTCAACTAGTCAATCTAGTAACTGAGGTGTCTATGGAATGGGTAGGTGTACGCCTAGGAGAAGGTGGTGCTCTTATTAGGTTATTTATGGCAGTTAGTCAATCCTAGGTAGATCCATGACTAACCCCCTAGAAATCACTAATATCGAAATAGTTCACATGGATACCCAACACAAACTTAGTATATAGTTTCCGAAGAAAATATGTAGTGGAACCTCCCTATTGTTGCAAGGAGATTTGTTGAAATTCAAAACCATCGAATCATCCATTTTTGTTTCTATGGGTTGTATGTGCACCAATCCATGCAAAGGTGCCACTTGCATGGATCAAAGGTTTGGCTGGTACTGGTATCGATTAAAAAAATAACAATAGTTTGTTTTGAAATGTTCAAATATTTGATTTGTTCTTTATTGAGATCAATGGAATAGAATTGTCTCATCCTGGACCTATATTCGGTTATGCTCAACAATTGACTGTTGACATTGTCAATATAGGCAAGGATTCTATTAAGGGATGTGGCTAAGGATAGTCTTGATGGTTCTCTTATGGTTCTAAGCTCTTGAAACAAGCTTTGTAATTTATTTAAATGTTGGTTAATCTAGGTTTATGTGCTTGGGTTCTCCTCAATATTAATGTTTACTTATTGATTTGGTTCGAGGTTTTCTATGCTTGGTGGATTTGTTTCCTGTTTTTCTTCCATTGTGATTGAGGAGAGACAATCTACATGTAAAAATAATGATATTTTTTTTATAAAAATTTTGATTCATTTATAATTGAGTTTTTCTTTTAACTAAATCACCAAACAATCAAAGAAATATGATGAAATGTGAATAAAAATACCTGGAGGGATGGATTGGACAGTTGATTGGTGGTGAAGGCACATGGGCGTTGTGTGTTTTGACCGTGGAAGTCGTCGATGATGTCGAAAAGGGAGAGAATAGCGATGAAATGGGACTCAACCTACTTTTTTAATAAGCTGAAAAGTGTGGATGCAGTATTAATGTGTGCGTGTTATTAACATGTGTGCATTATTAACACATGTGTGCTTTAGGAATGTGAATGCATTGATAAGACGTGCATGCTTTAGGAGCGTGCTCTCATTCCTGTATCCACCTAGCTTCATGCATGGAGGTTTGACAATGTTTGAATCAGGAATGAGTGCATGTTTTTAATCACATGAACATATTGTTAAATTTTAGCTCTCGCATGCTTCCATTGCAATGAAAGTGGGTACCATCTTTATGAAGGGACCCCTAATTTCCTTAATATATATCAGCCTTCCACCTTCACAATCCATAAGGAATGTGGTTGCATGATGCCAAATGAAGGCAGAACAAAAACACCAATTCAAGGAAAGACAAAATTGTGGCTATCTTTCTATCTTGAACCTTTGACAAATCCTTGAATCAAACACGCACAAAACAAATTAGCTCATTTAATATATGGCAGCTCCACTAACATTTTTTATGGGGATTCTCCTCTTTACATCCTTACAAAGTGTATACACTTCACAATTTGTTCGATGAGATCTTCAGAGTTAGGCTCTTCAAATAATAATGGCAGCTCTCTTTACTTCAATGCTTTTTCCACTTCTTGAAACGTGACTCCCTTTAACCAAAATACAATGCAAGGCAACTCTCTTTTAAAAATTTATGTGACTTTCTTCTATAGCCTTCCACCTAAATGTGTAAGCCAAGAATATAAAATCACTTGGGAACCTCAGATTGCTTGAAACAAAACTTGTCTCACAACCTTAAATGAAACACTCTACCTCATGGTTCCCTCTCACAGGCACTGATCATGCCACCTCTTACCACGATCGAGTTTCTTTTCTTGCCACCTCACACAAACTTCTTCCTCTCATGCTCTACACACTTGGGCTCTCGAAACCTTGCTCTAAGTACCAATTGTTGTGTGGTATGAGCATACAAAAGGAATTTGGATTGGGAAATGAGAAAACAAGAATTCAGTCACATCACACACAACACAGAATTTACATGGTAAAACCTTGACAAGATGTCAAGGAAACATCCATGGGACAAGATAGTAATCTTATTTCTCAATTATGAACATGACAATGTGCTACAACAAGCTTACAACATTAGCACATAACGTTACATTAATTCCTCAAAGGGATACATTAATATAGTATATACAACCATAACTAAGACGGTTACAATAACATCAATAGTTAACAAACCACCACCATTATTTACCATAAAGTTTCCCTGCAGTTATTGTTGTCACAATTCTATTAGGACTAAAGTTAGATGTTACTTGAAGATAAATGACATCTAGTTGCTATAGTTTTAGCAATCACAAAGTGAGAAATTTAATTTCATATCTAATATATTGTACCTTAAGGCATACTATAGTTATAGTAGGAAAATAACATAAGATCTTGAGTGAAGAGGCAAAGTGATATGACACTCCAACTAGTTCAGTCACACTCTAAGTGATACAAGCATTTGATGTTCATATCCAATTAACAATTTTGTGTTGGTGTCATTTCAGAAAACTTCTTCAATAGTAAAGTAGAATTAAAATTTTAATAATATGATAATACCTTTTTTTTCATACTATATAGATTAAATCCACATTTTTAATCTTGAAATATGAACTAAAATACTTTTGATTCATAAAGAGTTTAAAATCCTAATGTTAGAAGAAATAATTTAGTTATCGAAAATGGAATATAAGAGAGTGAAAATTAACATTTTAATGGCACACTATAACGTAGTTACACCTCAAAACCAACAAATGAACATTGTAAACTTCAGAAAATAAATAGTTGCTGAGTGGAATTCAATTGCTTCGATGGACACACGGAACCGGGCCCCCGGCCCCCTACCTTGGTCTTTCTGTCGGATAGCCGTTGTATGGGATTGAACAGTTTGCTCAAATTTCGTAAGACATTGAAGAGCAAGTTGCAAAAGTTGAGATGTTGCGTCCCCAGCTCGAAAAATGCATCGTCCCATGGCAATAATCATAAGACACATGGGCTTCTGACATAGAGGTCATATAATTTATTAAACAGTAAAATCTATACAATCGATTGCCTACACGTGTTCCATTAGGTTATTTGCAAATACTATACACCGGGTAGAGTTTGCACCCGCCGGCAAATCCAACTGTTCCACCTTAATTGCATAGACGCGGAATTATATGCAAACTCCTCTCTATTCCTTGGTCACTGGTCAGCAGTAGCAGGATTTTCGTTTAGTTTGTCGTCCAACTGTTTAATCACGTGAACAACGGAAAACAAAACAAGGGAGGAGAAGACATGGATATTGAAGTCTGGCCAGTCGACAAGTTCGAGTGCAGTCATTATTTTTTATGAAACAACAAAATTGATAGAACCGATTGCCGACACGTATTCCGTTAGGGTTCTTCAGGAACTCGAGGGATTTGCCATAATTTTGCTGAAGATTCTTCTAGATTATTTTGAGAGGATAAATGTTATCGTCAAATTGTCTAATCAATGAATATATGTCAACTACGTCTTGTATTTCTAGTGATCCATTTGACTAACACCTCTGAATCTCCCAAAAATTTAGTAGCACCTCTAGTATTTCTAGTGATCTAGTGATGTAAATAATACGACCATCACCTATTCGGGGATTCATATGTTTATGATATCTCATGTGCTTCAGAACATCTGATCATAACTAACTCATGTATCTAAGAAGTTCTGAATGGATGAGATTTTACATAAAGAGACAGAAACACCTGAATTCGAACTCCGTCCAATTTCTGACCGACGAGTCTACGTCTATATATTCAAATATATATATTTCAACCATATATTAATAATATCATAACTCCTGTGTTTGAGAAGTTATGGATGTGCTGAGATTTTACAAAAAAAGGACATCGGATTTCCAACTCTGTCCAATTTCTGAGCGATGACTCTCCGTGCATGCCCGCTGGTTGCCTGTTTTATTTTATTTAGCCAGGCATCCTTCCAATTCGCTTTTACATTTTCACGCATAAGTGAGTTTGTAATATTAGCGAATGGGGTAAAGAACAATACCCATTCTTTTATCAAACTTTCTTAGTAAGCATAGAGGCCTTGTTTTACGAAACTTCCTTCATAAACCTTGTTGCAAAGTGAAGTAAACATCTTCTTAAACCTGGAGGTAATATTACCTTCTATCAAGCATCCTTCTTTATAAACCTCGAGGTAATGTTACTTCCAATGGGGTAAAGACCATTCTCTCATCTTTTATCAAATTTCCTTCCATTCTTAAACGCATAGGCCTTGTTTGCAATGTGATTAGTTGGGTTCAAGGATCTAAGAATCTGGTAAAATTGCATAAGGATGAGATCTGTTCACTCCCACCTCAGCTTAGAGGCAATCATCACACCCTAATGTTGGCTTTTTCTCAATCCCATTTTATTATTAAGACAATCACAAGTGAAGTGGTGAGTGAATACCGATAGGCATAGCCAACCACTTAGTTTTGTGGAGATAGTTGGCTGTTAAACGAAGGCTAAACATTAAACTAATCAATATAAACTTTAAACTAATTAATATAAACATAAAAACAAATACTCTTTAATAAACATACCCCTTTTCTTAACCATCCTTTAATTGAAACTTATTTAAATTTTAATCAAAATGCATTTGAGCATAACAAGATATGACCACCATGAAATGAATTCTCACCATACACTTGTTACACTGACGTTAATCTTGTTGATCCACTCAAGGAAGTTCAAAATATGAGATAATATCTAACTAATAAGCACCTATCGGTATAATTCTTTATATATAAATAGCCTATAATAAAAGTACTAACATGCACTCTATAATTAATTGCTTTTTATATTAAATGTGTTTATATATTAAATCAAATTATATTTTTATAATTAATTGTTTTATATTAAGTGAGTTATATATTAAATCAAATTATGTTAGTGTAGATTTCAAACTGATAACAAAGAGAATCTATTTTAATTCTAAAAACCACATTATATAGAATCAAATTACATTGTACATATACAAAGGCATTTCTTAAAATGCTTAAAATATCCAAAAAATCCTAAATAATTTTATGATACTTATATAATTAGCACAATCACTTAAATTGTGGCACGTGAACATCGATAGGTCACAAGTTAAGTGCTAAGCCAAAGTTATCTTATGCTTGTTCTTTGTGCTTGTAATCATGTTCTTTAGTTAAATACATTGTCTATCACTAGTGTTATCCATGCATGAACTATTATCCATGCATGATGTATGATTTATCCATGCATCAACTACTAGTTATTTTTTATATTTCTTTTTTATAATTGTTTATTTCGAATTTTGAATGACAACCATAAAATCAATCGCAATAGTACACTTATTTTGTTCTCCTTCAATCTAGGAAAGGCATAAATGGTATTCCACCCCAAATTCTAAGATATAAACACCTATCAATGTAATCATATTTATATATCTATAGGTGTAATCATATCGAGGCATAACAATTAAGGATTAATTATAATTCGAGACAACGTACTTAACTATCTCAAAATACATAGAGCCCGGGTCTATATTGTAGATTTAGTACATATGCACTCCAAATTAAACAATCAAAGCAATCGTAAATGAAAGGATTGACTAGAAATATTTAATGGAAGTTCCATGGTCCTCTTGAATCATCTAGTGACTAGGATCCAAATGAACACTTGCTTTGAAAATTCATTAGCTTATATGTTACTTTTTCATAAATTTAATGAAACAAAATAATATCAAAACCTGAAAAAAATTGCGCAGATCTCTTCCTTAATAGGCTACAATAAAAATAAAACATCACATTACCTTCCTTCCATCCCATTAGTCACCACATGTAAATGAATGAAAAGCTGAATCTTTGCCGCCTTTTTCCACAACTAACATAATGGATAGTTTCAGATCCATGAGCATAGATAATTTTTGGAACCATGAACCAAACCAACTTTAAATTTCAACAAAAAATACCATAATTGCACCTTAACCCCCTCCTCCACAATTCTAAGGATCGCTTTGGGTAGCTCCATATTAATAGATCCAAGTCTTGATCTACCAATTTCCTCTTCCACAGTTTCCTTCACAAAATTTTCATCTTTTGATTGAGGAAAATTGTTCATAATGTTCATGATTTGCAATACACATTGAATACGCATATTGTACCTATTATCAAATGTACAACCATTCCTCGAAGAGCCACATCCATTCCATTCCTTGAAGAGCCATATCCTATAGGATAAAATCAAAGGAACTGACTTTAATATCTTCACATCGACATTCACATCACAAATCCTAAGTTATTCTTCTATTGAATTTCCATTCCTTGATTTATTCAAACCAGACAAATTATCAATCTCCATTCAAATCTAAATAACATAAGGACATACCCAAATAAGAACAATTATGGATTTCGATGCCCTCATCAACTAGGTTTTGATTTGTTTAATAACATTTATTAGTGTTATTTTTAGATATTTTGGAATAGAGTTCAATTTCCAAAAATACTAAATTCACCTTCTTAGTTATAACCACTCCGAATTGCTTAATTTTGTCAAATTTCACATGAAGAAGACATATTTTTGGCCTTGTCGAAATTAGTTTTGATTGCGTGTCCTGAGAAATCAAAGCTTGAGTTGTAGATCGAAGCCTTTCAATTAAAATAGTATTGGAAGTATAATTTTATTGTTGTAAATATTAATTAGGAGCTGATTGCATATCTATTCTACATCGGATTTTCCAGTCACTCAGTCAACCATTTTGTCAGTGTGCAAGGTCAGAAACTTAGTTAGTCAGTATCCAACCAAGTCAGCACATGTCTCCTTGTATTTAATCAGTCGTGTATTATTTTGCAAGTCAAGCTATTAGGTAGATTTGAGTCAGGAATTAAATTACAATCTTTATTGTTACTCGGTAGCTTCAAAGAGAAGCAAATATCAAGTTTTTGTATATATGTAGATGTGCATTAGTGAGAGAATAATAGAGTAGAAGAGAAGAATAGCGGAGAACGAGAGTCATATTTTAGAGAGGTAGAGTAGAAGGTTGGCGCACAATCTTTGTATGTGAAAATTGCAAGGAGCTCAAGCTTTGTATATAATGCAGAAGTCTATTGATATAAAAGAAGTCCAAGCGAAAAACTTATGTGGTTGAAGAGGAATTGCTAAGTGGAGAAATAGCTAAGAGCCCAAGCTTTGTGTATGTGAAGAAATCACATGATATATGCATCTGTAATTTTTATGCTCCGATAATATATATTTAAGTGTTTCCGTGTGTTATTTAAGAAGTTGATTTATGTGCGCACTTTCCTCATATTTCTCCATGTGAATGATATTCATATTTACTTTTATAAAAGATAAAGAACCAGTTCAAGTTAGTTTTGTCGCATAGCTCCATCCATGTATTTTACTGAGCAATGAATGTTAAGTATTAATGCGCAAATAATTTCAAGAGTTTACTATGCATATATTTTGTGTTACAATATTTACTGCATAGCTTGCATCAAAGGCAAGTTGTGCAATTCCCAGGTGCATGCAGAAGCAAATATAGATATGACGTAGTAACTTCAAGCTGCATGGTGTTCCTTTGATCTGGCGTCAGAACTACGTAGTTTTCCTTGAGCTGGTATCAAAGCAGGTTAAGAAGAAGGGAAACTTGTATAAGTTCTAGTTAAGGAGCAGGAGAAGAAGCTCAGTAACAAAAAAAGGAAGCTGAGGTTGCTAGAGAAGTTGTTGAGCTCAAGCTCATAGTATTTTTGAGAGGTAGAGTGGAGCTAAATTTCACAAAGAAATAGAAGAACACTAATGTTGAAGAGAGTGTCTTCCATTTCTATGGAGACAAGAGCAGTCATAAGTTTGAGTCGAGGTTGAGTCATCAAGAATAGGGAATCAGCAGAATTTGCATGTTCCCTCAAGTAGTATCCTTTTTTATGAAATCTTATTTTAAGAAAATATCCTTTGTGTAAAGAAGAAATGGGTCATCAAAAAATACTCAAGCAAACTAAAAGAATGAAGAATAGGGAAGAAGCCAAGAAATATGTAGAAATTTTTTGTGAAGTCTCAGTTGAAGCTGAAGAATCAATAATTTATTTGAGAAGTGTTATTTTGAGATCTCCTCCTCTTTTTACTAGTAAAGATTATGAATTTTAGTTTTCCAAGATGCATACATTTCTTCATTATATTGGTCTACAAAATTGCACATAAAATAGATGTGTTGATCCTAATGATGATGCATTAGCTCTCTCCCTCATCCAACAAACTTTGGATGTTAATATTTCTTATGTAGTTGCCAAAGAAAACGCGGCTATAGAAGCCTGGGAAAGTCTGAAGAAATAATTTCATGTAAGGGGGAGATATATTGATGAGTCACAACCTGTTAACATTTCCACAAGCAAACCTGCAGAAGCAGTAGAAGATAATCAAGTTGCCATTGAACCCCACTATGTTGATAGAGTAGTGGATGATGATAATGTGTTTGAAGTTGAAGATAAGCAGCTGCTCATGATACATCTGTTAGAAGTGGATGAAGTGGCATGTTGTAGAATCAATGTTGTAGTAACAACTAAATTCGACAAAGAACCTACAGCCGTAGAAGAAGAAAATATTGCATATTTTCTAGATAAATTGATCAAGCCTTTGGCTTGTAAGCCACAAATTGAAATTCAAATTGATGAGGTTGTTGTTGTTAGGATATTCCTATACTCCATCCTAGTCCCACCAG
Source organism: Larix kaempferi (assembly GCA_027924585.1). Taxonomy (NCBI): domain Eukaryota; kingdom Viridiplantae; phylum Streptophyta; class Pinopsida; order Pinales; family Pinaceae; genus Larix; species Larix kaempferi. Next base: position 4,263,897 of record BSBM01001138.1, read on the forward strand.
TATTTTGATCATTTACATTTTCAGTCATGCATGCACCTTTTTAGGTTTTGCATGCATTCTAGGGTTTGCATGCATTTTGCATGCATCCCAGTCATCAGTCCAGCACCTAGCCCTCAGTTAGCCAGCCCCCAGGAGCTTCTCACTATTCAGTTTTAGCCCTCCAGTTGCTTAGTGCGCCCTTCTTCCTTGATTTTAGGGAGCAACTCGCCCTTCTTCACCTACCAGTTCAGTTACACTCAGTTACAGTCAGTTACAGTCAGTTACATTGAGTTACACTTAGTTACATTCAGTTACAGTTAGTTACACTCAGTTACACTCAGTTACATTGAGTTACACTCAGTTACACTCAGTTACATTCAGTTACTCTTAGTTACATTGAGTTATACTTAGTTACATTGAGTTACACTCAGTTACACTCAGTTACACTTAGTTACACTGACTTACACTTAGTTACACTGAGTTACACCTACCAGAGTTAGTTTCACTGATGGTTGACAGTTACTTGAGCATTGATGACTCCAATGATGATGATGAAGACTTCTAGTTGCACTCCGATGATCATGAGGACACCTAGTTGTGCTCCGATGACACTCCAGTGATCCTTTGATCACTCCATGAAGGCTAATTCGAATTGCCACCTTAGGCATTCGAATTCCTCATGCATTGTATTATTTATATGTCCATTTGTGATTAATAATCTAGTATGACCGAAGTATTATTGCTTCTATCTGAGTTCTACTGTACCATATTATTCTGTTGCTCATTATACTGCATGTATCACTCTTCTTCTATTTTCTTGCTTAATCATAATTATTCTCTTGTGAGATACATCATCTCTTAGATCTGCTGTGAGGATTTTCACATGGTATCAGAGCGAGGTTGAGAGTATTGTTTATCTCCATTCTTGAGAGTTTTTTGCAGGTTATTACCAAGATTTCGAGTTCAGCAGTTGCAGCATAATCTGCATTTTTGCAGCAGTAGCAGTTGCAGTTATTCTATATTGTTTTTGCAGGTCTTCTACATCTTCAATGTATCCTGAATTAGAAGAAATCACTCCTCTTTCTCTATTCAACTATGATGAATGGAAACCAAAAATAATAGCATATTTAAAGAGCCATGATCTCTTTGATTGCTATTTTGAAAGAGAGTTCGAATCCTCTACAAAGAAGATTAAATGGTTGAATAAAGGTGACATGCACATTGGAAGAATGAAGCTTACTATGATTGATTACATATTGTACCCGACCATCTTTGAAATTGAAACTCCAAAAGAGTTATGGGCTCATCTGGATGAAAGATTCGGCAAAAAGAATGATGGTTTTGGTCCAAATCCCTTCAAAAGCAAGCAAGTTGATGCATTCGCTCCACTTGATGGTCTCTCAGATCATGATGCATTCGCCCCTCCTGATGGTCTCTCAGATCATGTTGCATTCGCTCCCCTTGATGATCTCTCAGATCATGAACCAGTATCATCTCATATTGAAGTTGTTGACAAAGAACTTGCAGATTCTCCGCTCATGCTCAAACTTTCTTCTCTTTCTGTGCCAGCTCACACTCTAGATATTGCAGAAGGTCCTAAATCCTGCCTTGCACCAGAGTTTGTTGGTTTGCATCATGATCACATGATTATTTCGGAGGTAACATCAGCTATTGGAGGTAATGCATTCGCTCCTCTTCAGCAAACATCTCTTATTTACTACTATATGATCATTAGCACATGCTTTCAGAAGGTTATTGAAGAATATGGCCATTGCCACCCGCTTGAGATAATTTCTCATGCATCATATGATAGTTTTGATCTCACCCCTGCTGGTTCAAAGGAGATCTCAAGAAACTGTTTTGAAAGTCTTAAATCTGATTTTGATTTCAAGCAAACATGTAATAGTTCTTTTTGGCATAATCTCACCCATGGTGGTTCGAAGGAGAAGACAAAGGACTATATGCACATTCAAAAATTTGATCCTACCTCAGCTGATTCGAATCACAGGTTCAAGGATCATTCTAATACTGTTGGATTTGTTCTCATCACATTCGATCTGAAGAGCAAGTACAAGCACATGCTTTTTGAGCATGATCCACTTCTTCCCAAGAAGAAGATACCTCCAGACATATGACCAAGCATCACACATGCTTGAGTTTGGAGCTTTTATTTTTTATGTGTGCCTTACAGTCTATTTTTGAGGAGGGGGTATGTTTCCCATGAAATTTTCCCACTTCCTTGGTTTATTGATTGTTATTATTCATTGTATTGGGTGACCTTTGGTCTTAGTTACCAGGGCCCAGGATGGATTAAGGGGGGGTGTTAGGATATTCCTATACTCCATCCTAGTCCCACCAGTATTTTGATCATTTACATTTTCAGTCATGCATGCACCTTTTTAGGGTTTGCATGCATTCTAGGGTTTGCATGCATTTTGCATGCATCCCAGTCATCAGTCCAGCACCTAGCCCTCAGTTAGCCAGCCCCCAGGAGCTTCTCACTATTCAGTTTTAGCCCTCCAGTTGCTTAGTGCGCCCTTCTTCCTTGATTTTAGGGAGCAACTCGCCCTTCTTCACCTACCAGTTCAGTTACACTCAGTTACAGTCAGTTACAGTCAGTTACACTCAGTTACATTGAGTTACACTCAGTTACACTCAGTTACATTCAGTTACAGTTAGTTACACTCAGTTACACTCAGTTACATTGAGTTACACTCAGTTACATTCAGTTACTCTTAGTTACATTGAGTTATACTTAGTTACATTGAGTTACACTCAGTTACACTCATTTACACTTAGTTACACTGAGTTACGCTCAGTTACACTGAGTTACACCTACCAGAGTTAGTTTGACTGATGGTTGACAGTTACTTGAGCATTGATGACTCCAATGATGATGATGAAGACTTCTAGTTGCACTCCGATGATCATGAGGACACCTAGTTGTGCTCCGATGACACTCCAGTGATCCTTTGATCACTCCATGAAGGCTAATTCGAATTGCCACCTTAGGCATTCGAATTCCTCATGCATTGTATTATTTATATGTCCATTTGTGATTAATAATCTAGTATGACCGAAGTATTATTGCTTCTATCTGAGTTCTACTGTACCATATTATTCTGTTGCTCATTATACTGCATGTATCACTCTTCTTCTATTTTCTTGCTTAATCATAATTATTCTCTTGTGAGATACATCATCTCTTAGATCTGCTGTGAGGATTTTCACAGTTGTACCTCACATTGAAGCAAGAAAAACAAAACTTGAAGATGATGACACAAAATATTCTAAAGCAGATAGATCCAAAGAAATTAAAGGGTGTGAAGACTCTGTCGATAAAACAAAGTATGGTAGAATGATGATGGTGAATTACACAGTGTGCAAACATGTGTGGACGATGACTGTAGAACTGCAAGTGTAGCAGTTTGTTCTTTGGATATTCGAGCAATGTCTATTGCTGATGACAACTATGAAGAAGATGCCAATGAAGCAGCTATTATTGATGAAACTTCCTAGGAAGCAGTAAGAGTTAATGATGATCATGTTGATGGAATGAAAACTTCCATAGAAGCAATATTTGAAGCAACATCCAAAGATGCGAAAGATAAAGAACATCGTGTCGCAGTGCTTGAACTTGTGTGTCAAACATGGGTTTGTGAAGTTTTTGATGATTTCAATTTTGTTGAAGAATTAATAAGATTTTTGCGGGATGCATAGAAGTTGCAGCAATTGAAGTGAAAACAAAAAGAATCCATGATGATACTAAAAAAATAAATTAAATGATTTAGTGACTGCAGAAGTAGTGATAGAAAAAAGAGTGCATGATGACATCACTCAAGATGTTGTATGTTTTGTTGCATTCATAGAAGCTAAAGCAGTGAATGATGTTCTTGATAAAGAGTTAAAATTCGTGGACGAATGGATTGAAAATCCAAGATATGATGCTAGTCTTGTTGTAGAAGTAGAGATGAAGAAATTCGATTTCCTTGTCATGGAAGCAAAGGAAAATTTGAATGAAGAGATAGAAAATGATCTCATAGAAGAGCAAAGTGAAAAGAACCAATATGGTTCTTACTATAGGGATGGTACAAGGTAATGATACCCTATTATGACATGTTAGTTGCAATGACATGCTGGAAAAACAACAATATTGTCGTTAAAATGAATTATTAGAGGTACCTACAAAAGTTTTTCGAATTAGGTGTAAGAAGATGAAACGTATAAAAACATATTTCCTTTAGGAATATATAACTTTTATTTATGGAAATGTGTTATAACCACCCAAAATGTCATTATTTTAAGATTGGTATGTTATTTTTTCTCTAAAACATAATGCACATGTTTTAGTTGAGCCACCTGTTTGTTATGTAAATTGTCAATTTATGAGGAAAAAAATATGTAGAGGTGTAGGCAACAGAAGAATCTTGTGCAGGGCTATTTTTCCAAAATTTTAAAAGTTATTTTTATATTATTTTAAATTACGAAAGTCAGTGAAGCCTTAAAATGACATGGTTAAGTGTTGGCCCACCATATCATGGCCTAAAAATAATTTAAAAACTTGTTTTTTTTAGCTTATAGGTATTCTTTTACTCTTGTGCGGGTTCTTTTCCGTTCTCGAAATAGGTAAGCCAATCAAAAGTTATAGGCTAAATAAACGACCTATGTTTTTTGCAAATTTGACATGAGTGCAGTTAAAAATGAATTAAAAATAGAAAACAACAACAGATCTATTCCAAAAATATATAGTTAGAATCGCACACAAAGCTCAACAAGTGTGTGCAATTTCATCTGTAGTGCACTAGTGGAGCATATGTGAGACTAGGTGTTATTAAAATGAAGTTGCAACATTTAATATGTTCTGCCATAAATCAGACCGAACCTCAAGGTTTGGAAATACGAAGCTAATTCCAAGCCTGCAAGGGCACCAAAAAGAATTTGAGTCCAGACATGTGCACGCGTTACTAGAAGTTCGGACGCATTGCTTCTTTCTCTATAAAAACTAATTTCCATTCCTAGACATAAAAGTTTCAAACTATTTTCGTTCACTGTTTTCGTTAAGTAAGATGAGATTGCCTCTAAGGTTGGGACCCCCCGCCTCTCTATAACCAAACCCCCCTCTCTTCCTATCCACCCAATCCCCTCCACTCTCTTCCACTCTATCCACCCTTATCGTTGTCATCATCTTCATTATCTTCACCATCATTGTTGTCGTCATCATCACCATCATCTTCATCTTCTTCATCGTCATCATCATCTAGATGGTGATGATGATGATGATGGTGATGATGATGAAGATGGTGATGACAATGATGAAGATGAAGATGATGATGATGATGATGATGGTAATGGTGATGGTAATGATGAAGACAATGACGAAGATGATGATGATGATAATGGATATGATGATGATGATGAAGATGAAGATGATGATGATGAAGATGATGATGATGATGATGATGATGATGATGAAGATGATGATGAAGATGATGATGATGAAGATGATGACGAAGAAGTTGTTTATGATGATGATGATGATGATGATGATGAAGTTGATGATGATGATGATGATGATGATGATGATGATGATGATGACGATGAAGATGATGATGATGAAGACCATGAAGATGATGGTGATGATGAAGACAACGATGATGATGAATATGATCATATTCATGGTTTTCACCATCATCTTCATGGTCATCACCATCATCTTCATGGTCTCCACCATCATCTTCAAGGCCATAGTCATCATCATCATCATATTCATCGTCATCACCATCATCATCATCATCATACTCATCATCATCATCATCCTCATCATACTCATCATCGTCCTCATCTTCATAATCATCATCATTGTCATCACCATCATCTTCATCATATTCATCATCATCATCATCATCATCATCCTCATCATCATCCCCATCCTCATCTTCATCATCATTGTCATCGTCCTCATATTCGTCATCATTGTCATCTCCTTCTTCCTCACCAACATCATCATCATCATCATCATCTTCATCATGGTGAAGATGATGATGATGAAGATGAAGATGAAAATGAATATGATGGTGATGAAGATGATGAAGATGAAGATGATGATGATGATGAAGATGAAGATG